>JAPYZF010000053.1:0-349487 GCA_030523045.1 Meteorus cinctellus
TATTTTTTCTATCCTGTTTTTATTAAAACTAAGTTCTAACGTTCGTATGGAAGCCAAGTCTTTCAAAATTTGCAATCGTATAATTTTTTTTTTTTTTTTCATTTTTTTGAATTACGAGATATAATCTTTATTATTATTTGTGTCTGAATTACAGTACTTGATGACACAATGTTACATCGTGATATTTAGATGCTAAATTTTTTTTATAATCAAGTGGAAAGCGGAAAATTAATACGGAATAAAATTCGACGTGGAAACGATGAGAAAAAATGAGGAAAAACCAGAATTAATAGATAATTAATTAACAAAATTGATAATGAAAACTGTGAACTCGTGAACTTGATAACATACATGCCATCCAGGTATTCAAAAAAAAAGAACGGTGTTTTATTTTTTTGTATGATATATCTTTATTACATAATTACGATAAAATTAAGAAAATTTTGATAACTTCAAATATAGAATGGTTCCCTTCTGTCAAAGACTGGGGAAGATATAAAAACATGGAATGGCTTTGAAATTGGATATCGAAACAGGAATGACATGTATGACAGCTTGTGATAAAAGAACTAGAAATGAATGTTTGATAAAAAAAAACGAAGACATTGAAACGGAAGTAAAAATTTGTCCATTTTGTATTAGATGTACTGCGATTAGATAAAAAAAAAAATCTTTTGTATTTTTCGGCCGAACTGCGAGCGGTGTGAGCCTTTTGTTGAATGATGAGTGGTATTTTTCGGATATGATTATATAAAATGAAATTCGTGTGACGATATAATGACAAAATTGAAGAAAAAAAAAAGGTGATTTTATGTCAAAAATATAAACGTTTGGAAGAAAAGAGTTGATGAAGAATAGGATATGGCAAAGGTAACGATTCTGTGACAAAAGATATATCTTATATATTATATTAAGAAAGATTTAGGGAAAGAAAAAGGACGATAAAATTAATTCAATACATATAAAAAGGATAAAAGTTGATTAAGAAAAAACGGGAACACTAGGAAAAAAATTAATTTTACATTTCCGCATATGCCACTAATGATGACAACAGAAAAAAGAGGAAAAATAAATTAACACAATTATTATAACAGCTGTTTCTATATTATCGATGACTAAACGTACTAAAAATCCGTTAGATAATTATTTGTGAAAAAAGAAACAAAAACAATGAAACTGAGCAATATATTGCTGACTAAATCATCGCGCCACGTGTCTGAAAAATGAAAATCGACACTACACAATATCACTAACGGGATTACATACCATTAAAAAAAATAGCCTTAGAAAAAATCAATAGAACGTAAGAGTGAAAGCAAAATAAATGAATGAGAAGTATATACATGTGTAAAAAATTTAGGTATGATGTAACTTATTCAAAATTATAAATAGAAGCACAAATATTCAAATGACAAAGAAGATGCAACATCGAAATGAAAAAAAAAAATACAAAACGACAAATGTGAAAAATTAAGAGTTGATAATTGATGTGCAGGTTTGAAACCGTGAGAGCCTTGTGTCAAGTGCCTTGAAGTACGACTTAAGATTTTAGGCTAGATAACAACTTGAAAAATTGAAAGAGAAAAAAAATATGAAAAGAGGCGCTGAGCGCATCCAGCTGTGAACGGATTTTTTAAGGTATTATATCGGTCGGATGTTCATTCAGAAAGTACTGTACGAAGCTTCAAGTCTGTTTGAAAGTCAATTCATGATGAAAATAATGAAGTTTCATTCTGTTTCAGTCATGATTTAATATGACAAAATATTATTTAACATTTTCGAGAATTCACACTAAATCTCTTTCAAATCGTGTGCAATTTTCATCATTTCGTCACATCGTACTATTTTGGACCTAGTTCTTATTTTATAATAAATCTCAATTTGATTATCCCGGTAGATCCGGACTGATTGCAAACAGCGATTAATGCCGAGCAGGTTATCGGTTATCTTCGCTCGTTCGGCTGTGCCATTATTTCTCGTTTTCTCTATCTCATTAATTTCTAAATTATTCAACACTTATAAAAATTTTCATTTATTTATTTCAAGCGTCAAATCTATAAACTTTCGAAATTGAATCAATCATAGAATTCATTTGTCAAAAAAAAAACAATGAACAACTTGGGAATATCATAAACAAATTTGTTCTCATGAATTTTCTGTCAAACAAACGAAATGATATCAAAAGCTTCCGATGATAATTTGATGAACATCCGATACACATCTCAAGATCAGTGATATTTTTTTTTAGGAATTATTTATTAACGCTGTCAATTCCAATTCACAATAATGTTTTCCTTGACTTGTATTCTCCATCCTCCAAACGCACTCCTGAATTGTCATCCTCAATGTATATATATTTTACACACATAAATATATATAGATATACAGAAATATTTTTTTTTATGAAGCCATCATCCTACTCTCCACTTTATTTTTCACTGCCGCAATGTGATTCCTGTATTATTTCAGCAGTTTATTTATTATTTGTATGCTTCACATACTATTTGTCTTTCTACGTTCTTCATTTATCTTTCATTTAATTATTTCTCTACAAATTAATTGTCAGTACAATTATAATTAGTACATAATATTGCTCTACAAAACTGAGCGACACATGAAAATTGAACGTAAAATTTTTCGTTGACATTTATTGTAATGAAATGAAATATATCAACGTACATGAAAAAACAAAAAAATAATAATAATCCAACGATAATTTTACAACTTCAATCTAAGCACGATACTCATGAGTACAAGAAATACTGTCTATTTGATAAAGATAAAATAGTACGCCAATGAAAGTAGACATGAAACTACCGCTCAGCGCCTCAAAACAGATAAAAATGAAAAATTGCAAATCACACAAACAGCAACAAGCAAAAAAATAATAATGAGAAGGATGAAGAAAATAATTAACTTGTAATCATAATTCTTTCGCCATGTATTTGCCAACGAACGATTATTATTGTTTTTTGTCTCCATTTTATAATTAATATTATTTTGAAATCCATTATTAACGATTATAATACAATAATGATAATAATTCTAGATAATTTTTTTTGCTTTTTTTGCAAGAAAACACACATTACACTAAAGAAGAAAAGAATTACAGAGAGACAATTGATTATGTACACACACACATACACACATCCACACATATATACACATTGTATTTTATTACTCAATTGAGATAAAAAAACATGTACACTAATTGTACGGCTTCAATAATGTATTGGCTTCGTTATATATATCCGAGAAGCGATTGCTTGCTTCGACTTTTTTGCAATTGTTTAATACAACTTTTTTTATCGAGTCTTTTTTTGATTCATAATAATTTGTTTAATTATTTTTTTCTTGGCAACACATATCGTCTCAATTGCTATTTCGAACATTCCAAAATCGAAAGAGAAAAAAAAAACAAGAAAAGTGCTTTGATCATTTTTATTCTTCATTCTTTATTTGTCAATTTGTAGAAGGCCTTGTATTCGAATTAGAGCAAAATAAAGTCTAGAAAGACAAAGATCCTAAATGCCTCCCTCATTGCTCGTCAGTGTTATTCTATCATGAAACAAAAATTCAAATTCCAAATTTACAGATTGCAACACATTGGAACTCAAATTGAAGAATTCAAATTTGTGATGAAGTTAAAAGTTCTGCTCAATCGCATTTCCGCATACTGATTTTATTATTTCTTTTTGCAGGTCATCGATTGGATCTCGAGATGGTATCAAGAACAGCAAGAAATACCAGTACAAATGAGTTATGTAAAATGAGAATGACGAATAAAACATGGACTACTCTGATGAATCTTCTTATTGATAGAAGATTATAATTTTTAAAGAATGAATATTAACATCATTTTGCGTTTGAGTTTCAGCTGACTGTCCAAACCGAAATACAACGTAGCACTGCAGGACATCAAACTGTGAGGACAATTGTAAAACAAAAATCACATAGAATCACACCAATGAATTGCTCATCATCAATAGCTTCCCCAACAATAGCATCCCTCGAACATTCATCCTTTCATCTGCTCGTTGTTGTAGCTTTGAGACTTGATTGTTTGGCATGGCCCGCGCCGTCAATATCGAAAATTCATCTTATAAAAAAAAAACACGAAAGAAAAAGTAAAAGATGATAACCGCATATAGAGACAAAACGATAATTTCAATCTCACTAATACAATTCTGTTTGGATTCTTACCAATTACAGGTTTCTTTGCATCACTTGGGTGGAATTCAGATGGGAGTCGACGAACTGGCCGCAATAACAACAACATCAATAGCAGCGGCAGTCAAGTACCAGCACCTCTGGCACCTCAACGACGTGCACGTCTTCATTGTCCAGCACGTCATGTTGGTCGCAACAACAATCGACCATTGACAATTTCAACTCACGATAGACGTCACGACTGTTCCCGATGCGGCAAGTCCTACAAGAATGCATATATTTTGAAGCGACACATGCTTTATGAGTGCGGTAAAGCGCCATCATTCAGTTGTCCTCATTGCGCATTCAGTTCAAAATATGAGAGAAATTTGAAGGCCCATATTAATCATCGTCATGTATTGACTAAATCACAGTCAACTGCGGCTGTTAATCAGCAGGCCTGAAAACGCAATAATTGAACGTACTAGTTGAATCTTTGAAAGATTCCAAAGAAAAACAAAGCAACTGTCTTTAGATAGTAACAAAAAATGCCATAATAGTTATCAAGTGCCAAAGAAATTGTATCCCTGGGTCGAATTTAGTTTGATACCTGCTTTGAAAATTTTCTCTTTACTATAATTCTTTTTTTCATTCTCTTCCTTTTCCTAATGTTAAGTCATTGGTTCGGTTTTATTATAAGACCCTTTGAATTTACAACTGCATGTTTTTTATTAGTCTATTATGTTTTTGAGGGTTCGGTCTGTTAAATTCAATTATTTTTTCTGTATGCTGGATTCAGAAGTGATGTGAGGTTCCGTTTGAATAAAAGCTGGCACGGTGCAGCACGGTCAGTAAAACTCTTTGCTCTTCGTATAAGTAATTGCTAAGTCAACCGATAAAATATTGCTGTAGAATTCGCGATACTGACAGTAATAATTGATAAACATTTTAAATGATGATCAGTTCTCCAAAGATACTTCGTACGTATTTAGGTATTATAATTAAAACTGAAATCCGAGATAGTGACTCCATGACAATATTTCACCATCAAACACACTGAAGTTACGAAAAGGCTAAAAACAACAGAAAACTAGTTTTTTGGTTTGTTATAAATGATATATTCCACGTCTTTTTGATGTGTTAGTTGCTAGAATTGAAGGATCCATTTAGCTTATTCACTTCCAAATGATAAAGATGCCATCACTCACGTATGAGTGAATTTCGTTTCATTGTGAGATGAATTCATTGAATAAGATTGAAATAAGTTATACATGAGAATTATGAAATATATTTAGAAATTAATTAGATTATTGTTGGGTGCCAATTCATTCATTATCAATCGAATCAAAAATTCCACAAGAATAGTAGAAGGAAAAAAAAGTTTGTAATTATAATAAACTACGTTGTTGAATATTTAACATAATATCGAGAATTTCACAAGTGAAGAATGTCAAATATAGTGAAAACTATTCTGATCAGATGTAGAGAACCAAGAATCAGTGAAAGGCTTTTCTGTGCTGGCACCAGAAGTGTAGAGACTTCTCGATTTCCAATATTGCTGATACGCCCAATTATTTTTATACAAATTATAAAGAATTATATATGGACATGAAATTATCCTTTTGCGCGAAACGTAGAAATTTGCTAATTCGAAATTGTATTTAATCGAAAAGGCGATTAGCTGACCAAAAAAATTGAATGAAAACATGAGAGAGGAAAAAGCAAACAGTTATTGTCCAGTTAGGACTGAGAGTTCACGAAGTTTTTGTAGTATTAGAATTGAGGCGAATGTTTTATTCGCATTTTGAATAATTTAGCTTACTATGTAACAGTTTAGCTAAAATCAAACATTTTCGATGCAACGAATGAAATATACAGATCTTATTAATGTATAAGAAACATAAAATTTTTATGTGAACTTAGTGCAGTATAAATTATTGGAAAGAATTTCATGAACAAAGATGAATGTTACTAGTCAAAAGTGCGATAAAACTTTTGTGGTTGAGATGAAATGAGAATACTATTTGCCATTTGAAATTCCAAGTCAAATTGGAATCTAGTCGAGCAGAAATGCCTAAATCTATTGGGCTACTTCATTTAGAGACTCATAAATAGAGAATATATTTAACAGACAGAAAAAAAATCACTATCACTTATATCTATACTGATTCAATTGATAAACTGATAAAGTATCAACATTTTCAATATCTCGCGTCAAAGAATCAAAACTCTTTGAAATTCCCTTGCATCTCTCTGGATGTCTATTTCTTCTATCGTGATTAATAATTATATATTGTGTCAGTTATGAAGAAAATTTTGAAGCAAGAAAAAAATCAAATCTAGTCTAACGTCTTCTCAATGATCAAGAATATTCCGCCGAACGAATAAATCCAATACTACAAAATATATCAATGTACATCATATTTACGCTCGTATACTATGAAAAGAAAAAATCTTATCTTCAAACTCTCTATATCTTCCTTAAAATATAAACAAAAATCTTTACATATTCAATCAACTTCTTAACGTGTTTAGCTTTGTCTCCATTCACAATGGATGAATTATATGTTTGCGTTCCAATTCTCGTCTCTTATCAGAATGAAAACCAATAATAATTGTACCACACTCTCAAACATGCTCTCTTCTTGTGCTAACATATATTCTCTGTGCCAAAGAAAAAATCCTAACGTCTTACATGTAAGAAAGATCACGTGATAAATGTGAGTCGATGCACATGATTTTATTCAATATCATAATCAATGGAAAACTACTCCATTATTATCACTCTCAAAAACTCATTTCACTTCTTCCCTTTTCCCTCGAAACTTATTCCCTTCTGTATGGCATCGACTCAAAATAAAACGCAAAAGCGTCTAAGAACGTGTCTTCCAAATTCCAGAAGCAAAAATAAAAATACCAAAGTGAGAGAGCAAAAAAAAAGCCAAAAGTGGACATATACACATTATGTGATGAGAAATGAAATGATGAATTTTTAGTGCGTTATTCGTGCGAATAAAAAAGGAAATAATATATGCCAAATGTAATGGAAGAATATAAGTGAAATGCAGACGCAACAAATAAGCAGCACAAAGACTGATATAAACAAAATAACACATGAGAAGTGAGATGTAAGATTACATATTTCCATAATCAAAAACAGACAAAATTAAATGTGAATTGTTGTTTTTTTCCATGTCAAATTGCATTATGAAAAGAAAATAATCACACGAAAATTGCATAGAGATACACCAGTTGGTCAATGATTTCACGAGCTGTAAAAACAAACATATAATTTTGTGTGCCAATACAGATGATAAATGGAGAAAATAATACGCCATGAATAATTACGAAGAAATAAATAGATAAAGATATAAACTGAATGAAAAACAATGCCAGCTATGCAATACTCGAGTCATCGTGTCAGCCTTTTAGATGTCGACACGAGATGCCTACATAGAATTATTTTGAAACTACATATATATCGTAGCATATAAACAAAAGGGGACAAACAAATAAGTTAACAATAAATATATAAAACATATTATTGGCATACGTAAACGAAACAAAAAAAATATGTATATAACGTATGCGTATGATTTTTTGTTGGAACAAGGAACAACTAATTGGGAGGAAAAAAACCTTAGACTGTAAGGAGATTGAGATAATAATTAGCTTGTAAGTGTTCTCGAATTTTTGGGAGAATTATTCCTGATGTAAAACATTGGTGAATAAGTAATGAAGGTAATGGGATTAGCGATGATATATTTGAAGGTGGAGTTATTAAATTTGAATGATGAACACATATACAAATTGTTCAACTACTAAGAAAAATATATATTAATAAGATTATAACAGGGGCTGTAATACTATAGTTACACATGAAGTAGATACAATTATGGTTGAATAGTTTTCTTCCTTATTTTTTCGTGCAAACCAATTACTATTGTGAGTGTGTTACCTATAATAACAGTTGTGTTAGCAAGGCAACACCGAGAAATAATAAACAAATGAAATTAATCAATTGGAATTAAGTTAATTCGTTTATCGATTGTATCTTCAATATTCACATTCTTCCGACATCTGTCAGCAATCTTTTCCTCCTACTTCCAACCAATCTCATTTTCTTATGTTCGATTGGTATTTTTTATTTTAGATCGTGTACTGACAATTAATATTTATGTTTCAGGTCGACTGGTTTGTCACTGTGGAAGACGATTCAAGTATTCATTCACTCTTCATTGCCATCAAACCAACGAGTGTGGAAAAAAATTTGATTGCGACAAATGTGATTATTTCACTCCTAAATTGAGCTCGTGGTTAGCTCATGTTCAAACTAAGTGTAGAAGTCAACCACGCAAGGATCTTTGAATATAATGAACATTTTTTTTCGTTCCTTTTTATTTACAATTTATTATGAAGTTGTAAAACGAATTGTTTGGTGTTGTACTGTCTATTTTGAGTAAAAAATCATAATGTGAGATATGTTTATTGAAATTACTTTTCGTTACACATCATAATAGGGCAGATAAAAATATGCCATTATATTTACTTACTCGATATACATTAAATTTGCAGCCACCTTCATCACTTGTAAGTGTGAATTGAGATATTTCTTCCTCTTGTGCTTGTATTAAGACGGAGAAAGATGGGTTTGATAATTTTTTCGTGTTCGCTAGGTTACTCATTTGTTCAACACATTTTAAATATATTGCCTTCATTGTTGTTTTTTTTTCTTCACAGATTTTCGTAGCATTGAATCTAAACCATTTTGCTGCCATCGATGTGGAAGACGATACAAATGGAAGGCTTCGCTTCACTGTCATCAACGAGATGAGTGCGGCAAGGAGCCACAATATCAGTGTTATCATTGCACATATCAAACCAAAATAAAATCCAATTGGATTCGCCATGAAAAAACACATCGCAATCCAAAGAAGTGCAATCGAGAAACGTATTACATGAGAATATGAACAAACCAAATATGAATGATGTTTATCAGTTATTTCAGTTGGAAGTCAAAACCATTCCAAAAAATATCAAAATGTATTAATGAACCAAAATGATTTATTATAAGTATGGAGAATCATTAGACTAAATGGGATAATCTTATCCGAAGAAGCATGCAATACTCGTTCGCACTACAACTGAATATTTTCATCCATTTCATGTTTCTTTTTTCATTCTGATGAATAAGTATAATTATTTATGGAACAATCGCCATGTGAGAAAATATGTATATTCATTCTTAAATTTTACACACAATTTTCATTGTCATTCGAATTAATTGCCGTTTTCAACCCAATAATAAATATCCCCAACATTTTCTGATATAACAACTTATTTCATATGTGCTTTTGGCCGCAATTTTAGCATTATGAAAATGAATTGATGGTTTTATCGGATACTCACATTATGATCTTTATACTAATATAATTTATTTTTCTCAGATCACGCCTTTCTTGGATTCAATGATGTCTTCAATGAATGCAATTTGGAGAGAAGAAAAAAACCGAAAAGAATGCAAAGCGCATCGATGGCAGGCTTTAAATGTGTTTGTGGCAATGAATATCAAGTGAAAGGAACACTGGATAGACATATACGCTATGAATGTGGCAAAGTACCCACGATGCCCTGTCCAAAATGTTTTAAATTGTTCAAACATCGTCATCATATGGTCACTCATTTGAGAACTTCATGTCCATTTGCATCGAGAAGATTTGAAAATCGATGAAAATCAATAAATCACACAATGTAATCTTAGTCTAATCAATCCTTTATACAAAACTCATTTTTATACTTTTGATTCTTACGATATTCTATTCGTTTGTGATAGAAAGAAAATTACAGTTTCATGCATTACTTATGTTTATTACTTTGGTGTTTCAGCATCTGGTCTGCGATGTCATTATCAGCAATTTGTTAACGATGCAGCAATTCATACAAGAGGAAGTAACAAGAAGAACTATGAATGTAACAATTGTAACAAGACTTACAAGTGGAGAGAGTCATTGGTGAAACATCTACGTATTGAATGCGGAAAATCGCCTAAATTTGTTTGTGCAATATGCGGCAATAGATTCATGCACAAACATCATCTTCGGAAACATCTCAAAGCGATTCATTTTGTATTGCTAATTGATTGAATATTGTATTTATTCAAATTTATTATATCGATATTCATGACATCGAATCAAATTGTATTCGTGAGTTTCATATTTACATCTACCATATTTATCAATAACCATCAACTGATCCCGTAATAATTCACTCAACGTTTTATTAACATTCCCCACTTTTTGCTTAGACACAACCATGATGCTGCTAATAGATATACATCAATTCTGAAAGCTCCAACAACTTTTTTCGAAATTAATTAACCAATATATAATAATGCCAATCTAAAATCAGGAAACAAAAGACATTTATGTGCACGAATTGGATGCAATATAATTGTGTAGTCTCCGCGATGGTTTAATAAAACTGTTAATAATGACACTGATATGATTTTTTGTTTTCTTTCTTTTTTTTCAGGCATCAACTATGAATTCGCAACTTTAACAGAGGCAAACCTCAGTTGGGCGATAAAGGAAAAATCACTCAGACCACATTGTTGCTACACTTGTGGTAAATCTTATCGTTGGAAAGTTTCACTCATGCGACATATTCGAGAAGAGTGTGGCAAACCACCAGCTCATTGCTGTACAATTTGTGGACGAAAATTTAAGCAAAGGGGCAGCTACTTGCGGCATTTACGTTCTCAACATCATAGACAAGTGACGATTGATGATTTGATCGAAAGGAAAATAAAGTAAAAATGTGCATTTGACGACCGTTTCCACATGAAGATCAACTCATCATGAAGATTAAGTTCATCATGAAGATTTAAACAACAGTGACAACTTCATCACAGAAGATTATTTTTAACATACTTGAAGATCCTGAAGGTCATCATTGTAGATAATACCAGTTACTTTTTTTTTTCTTCATGAAACAGTGAACACTTTTTCGAAGAATTATATTGATTTACTTCTTCTTTATCCATTTTCCTACTGTAATTGCTTCAACATGCGTATATTATACGTAATTTTACATAATTTTACATCCACAATAATTTAAGTCTTTTTATGACATTTATCTACGGTGGATTTGTCTATTGAAGGACCGTCAATAATTTTTATTTGATGTTGCCTTATTTTATATTCTTTCGCTATTATTCATTCCATAATACTCAGCCATTCCGCAAACACAAATCTCCTGTATGAAGATTCCTTCGATAAATTTGAAGACTCGTCGAGAGACTGATGACATTCAATATTAAATAAGGTAAATTTTTGAAATTGTCATGCCATCGTGTTCTTTCACACACATATGAATCATAACGTCGCATTGTAATTGATAAAGAAATTAAATAATAATATAATTTATTCAATGACATAGAGATGTCTAATAACGAAATATTATCTTGGGTTAACAATAATAGCGTTATTTTTCATTGACACCATCATCATTAATCACAGGTAAATTTTTAAAATTTTCACCCCAAGCTATTTTGGGATTTGTTTTTATACTTTCGAAGTTTGCAATCAAAATTAATTTAATAAATGTGTGAATTCATAATTTTTCATATAGTTGTATTGTTTTCCGCATTTATGGATTTTTACGAGTTTTTTTGTTACTTTGCTACACAAAATTGAATTCTTTCTTAATGTGATATACCTGTGATGTTTGAATCGGTACATATTTCATGCGCTACATGAACTGTATAGATTAATCATATTACATTTAATCGGTGATTGCGTTCCATTTGCCTAATTCATTGCCTGAAAGAACAATATTAAGATGATTTCAACTAATAAATATCGAATGCTTTTGATTCCAGAGGATAGTCATGATGCAATTGTGAAAGCACCAAGGACGGAGCAGCTATGGCGACCATTTCCATGTCATACCTGTGGGAAATCCTACACGCGAAAAGACACACTGCGACGTCATCTGCGATACGAGTGCGGGAAAAATCCACAGTATATATGCTACGTTTGCAAGAAAGGATTCAAGCAAAAATCGAATTTTCAACGACACAATATAAATGTTCACGGCTTCAAATTATAAATTCGAAGATCAACAAAACAAGAATGGACATCAATGAAGATATAAATAATGCTGAATATAATTCAGCGTATATTTTGATGAACAAACGAGGGACCTTAAGACTATATAATCAATATTAAAAATAAGTTCAATAGAATGGACCCATCTCACGAAATCGTGACACAACATTCATTTATAATCACAAGCATTTTCTTATTGTTCAATTAATTTTTTATTCCGGTGGTTCGGGGCAAAATATACACAAGAATGATTGACAGTTCAATAAATACAATACTCATCCTACTCAGCAAAATCAAGATGATTTTTTCTGTCAATTTTTCAATTGTTCAATGCTTATGATTCGTGATGTCTTTTCCCTAATCATTATATAAATGAAAGAAGCGTTGCAGGGGGCAAAAAATATTTGCCAGTTTGCGTATCCGGTTGTTTGTATGTGTGCGTTACATACGTGCCAGGTGATCTCAAAATGACTGGAGCGAAAAATAAGATTTTTGTATATATTTAATTTGATTGAGGAGGAAACAGGAAATCGCTATGCCCTTTTGGCAGCCAACTAGTCACAAACAGCTTTTATATGTTTCCTCTTACTTACTTCGATTATTTTTTTTTATGTTTTCCCTTTGGCGTGCTATTGAACCATTTGATTGTACTATGATTATGAGCGGTACCAAAGAAGTCATTCACTTGCCATTTTTTTTTCTCATTCGCTATGATCACAACATGATCTCCACAAGTCACCGAATTTTCAGCATGAAGATTATCATCACTTGAAGATTACATCCCTAGATCTGTTTGCCATAGCCGTAAGATCAATGCAAATCAAATGAAAAAAATACATCATCTGAAAATACATCATTTGAAGCTTTTTGGGTATGGATGAAACTGTTGTCAAATATTATTTTTCTCGTGGTTACAGGTGGTCGTTCAAGGATGTCACGTTATCCAGTCGGTCGTACACACAATCGCGTTTTCAACCTACCAAAACCGTATCCGTGCCATAAATGCGGTAGATCATATAGGAATAAGGGCAGCCTCAAACGTCATCTTCACGATGAATGTGGAAAGCCACCGCAATACATCTGCAGCATTTGCGAAAAAGGTTTCAAGCAGAAGGCCAATTTTCAACGACACAATTCTACCATTCATGGTCATCTTTTCTCGCCAACACCATGAGAAGTCTGACACTCAAGTTCAAGATCATCAGGAAGATTCAACAGAGAAAAATAATAGAATACAATCTAATCAATAACCCGATGCAGTTAAATAACCACATATATCACTCTTCACACATAATTAAACAGAGAAATAGAAAGCATTCCTTTTAATCACAGACTATATTGCTCTTTACTTAACACAATTATTGTTGTAACCGCAATCAAAATAAATAGAACTTAATCCGTGGCCCCCCAACTTCAATAATGAATAAACAATAAATGAATGCAACAAACGTCTGATTGGTTTTACGTATCAATCGTTCAATTTTCATCGAACACAATATGACAATGAAAAAAAATAAACCCAACCACATTACGGAAGATTCCATATTAGAAAATATGTAACATTCACGCATGATTTGTCACAGGGCACAAACAGTACGTATATGTGCTTACACGTGTGAAAAGTTGATGTTATGACATATAATTCTGGATAATTTCAATTCGAACAAATATTTTTATGTGTGATTTCAGATTATCGTGGTGGACGTGGAAATATCAGACAAAATCCTCGCAACATTGGGAGTCTCAAGCCTTATCCTTGCTACAAGTGCACCAGATCTTACACTAATAAGAGCACACTCAATCGTCACTTACGTGAAGAATGTGGTAAATTACCACAATATGTTTGTCGCTTGTGTCAAAAAGCATTTAAACAACGTTCAAACTTTCAACGTCACGTTTGGACTGTTCATGGTTGTATACTTTGATCATACACGCGATATGGTACTCATAAATGTACAATACCATAGATAACTCTCACGATGAAGGGTTTTTGAGGCCTTTTTGATTATTAGAAAAGAACATAGTTATGTTACAACGTTATAATAAAATGATGTCAATGCAAATAATGTTCATAGATAAACAAAACTTGATTTTTTGTAAGATTAAATAAATATAGAGAGTTTAATGAATATTTTTTATTATATATTGCACTCCTATGTGATATTGAGAATGCCTTTCATATCAATTTATTCATCATCATGATTTTTCATTATCATATTGATTTGATTATCAGTTTCATTTAACTAATTTCCATTTTAATTTTCAGGTGAAAATATTCCTGAAGACATAATCAATGAAAACACATAAATATGAAGTCCGTTCGATCTCTAAGGACGGATCAATAATTTATGTGTCTAATGATTGGAATGAATTATATTGAACATTGCAGCATCATTGTGTGATATAATTTATTATGTACAGAACAATGATATTCTGTCGAAATGACAGAAGGACAATATGAAATTTTTTCTAATCATAAACAAATATTTTTTCTGTGTTACAGGAAGAAGGAGAACACGTGTTAACCGCAGCATACCATTCTGCTGTCCGAAATGTGGGAAAAAGTATACGTGGCAGGATTCGTTGAGGAGACATTTGAGAGAGGGCTGTGGTGAATCACCTTCGCATCAATGTAGAATATGTCGGAAGAGATTCAAGAGAAAAGATTATCTTACTCGTCATCAGACAATGGTTCATAAACGATATGTCTATAAATAAATTTATAGAAATGAAATATCGATGGATTGGAACAAATGAATGTACTCATTTGTTTATTGTCAATAATGGATAAGGAATACATAACAATGCATCGATTTTTTTCTCATGTAAATAACGAGAGTATACTCATGACAATGGGGAAAAACCAATGTGTGTATGATGATTACATACTGTCAAATATTGGCGAGTACTTAGGGATAATAAAATTGTGCCAAAAAATCGTCGCAAAGGATAAAAATGACAAAGTACTATGAAGCGCACACTGACTAACAGTTCTCAAGGAGTCTTAAAATAACTGAAAGGGGTTCAAAAGGTATCAACATTTTCTCCAAACATCCATCACACAGTTATAGGATTTTGAAAAAAAAAAAAAAAAAGAAGAACTTGTTGGATGCACTTGCACTGTGTGTATTACAACATCTAAATTGCCATAATATCGTTTAAGCATCTCGGACCTATACACAAAAGTATAAAGTCCAATTAAAAAAAATATAAGATAACAAAAGAAATGAAATGGAACAAAATATATTTTATGTTAAAGCACCACGATTAATATATTCGCGTACTGTTTTTCTAGAATTTACACATAAATTTTTCCATTCATATCGATAAGCACGAAAAAAAAACACTTCACATTATAAAATTTACTCACTTTTTCAGTCAAATAAAATAATATTGAATACTCAATGAATTTTTATTTGTTAATGAGTTTTGCTATTGTAATTAGATATATATGTTTGATTTCACAGTATTCATAATAATATTACCCATCATTTTTTTCTCTACTTTCATCAACAATTAACTATTTCTTCTTCCAGATTATAACGGGATGGGATTTCTCTCTGCGGACTATTACAAACGACTTGGCCGTCACTTATGTCGCAATTGTGGGAAAGAATACAGATGGATGCAGTCACTGATACGTCATGAGCGAGAAGAATGTGGTAAAGCACCACAACATAGCTGTCCAATATGTGGAATGAAAATACGACACAAATGGATGCTGAAAAAACATGTTATGAGTGTTCACGCAGTTTGTTATCGCAATTGAGAAAAGTCATGTGACAATTTAGGAATCTATACACGAAGATCAAATGACTATATGACTAAATGATTATATAAGACGATCAAATAATTCATCAATTTTTTACATCGAATTATTGATAATCATTTTATTATATTTTTAATACAAAAATTCAACTGTAAATGACTGATAAACTTCATCACTAGCCAATAAAAGTGTTATTCCTATAGGGAAGACAATTCTTTACGTGTATTCTGCCTGGAATATTAAGAATGTGATCAATTAATGATAAATAATTTATTAAATGAATCATTTAATCGTATTTTTGTATAAATACTTGTCAAGTGTGACGATTTATATACTGACACGATTTTCTTCTCTTTTTCATTTCAGGATTTCCAAAATCCGATTACTACAAACGATATCGAGGTAAACACAAGTGCAACGCATGTGGAAAAAGTTACAATTGGCGATCGTCATTGACGCGACATAAACGAGAAGACTGTAAGAAAGAGCCACAATTCGTCTGTCCCATTTGTCATGCCAAAGTACGACGTAAAGAAGTGCTTAGAACTCACATGATTACAGTGCATCATTGGTCGTCATTCAACATTGACTATCACTTATTCCAATAATTTATACAATTTGTTTATGTATAGCATCGAATTATCTTTTATCCTGTTATCCTTATTCATTAAAAAATTTTACAATATATTTAAACCAATTTATATTGATGGATAATCATGTATGGGATTCTCAGACGTTCATGGGCTTGAATACATTAATTCCTGTTTATATTCCATGTCATTTTTTTTCAAGTTATGTTTTATTTATTCATGTATTCACTTATTGATTTTCAGACGACACTGGCTGAAAGATAGAACGACATTTCTACTCACATTGGCGAAACATACATTCACAAACACACGTTGAATTGTCATTTCAAGTATGAATGTAACAAACTCCCTAATTTGTATGTTTGATTAGTGATAACGGCTCGAGACATAAATGTAAATTGATGCAACATAAAAAAAAGAGTCTCAATAATTGTTGCAAATATATATTTTCACACTCATCTATTAATACTCCAAATGTACACAAGACAAATAAATTACAATGTTTTTGGTGTAAATAATAATTTCACATATATATTTAATATTTTATAATTTATCAATGTTATTGACAGCATGTCGGATTAATTAGTGAGCAATTGGAATGAATTAATAGTCGCGAGCTTTTCCACGAAAGAAAAAAATCTTTCAATATAATATTGTGTTGTAATATATGAGAAATTCAAAAGAAAAAGGGGTATAAAGCTAAGTTTCATTGAATTTATTTGTCTAACTTATAATATCAATTTTTTTTAGACGGACGACCATATATCTGCGATGGTTGCAGTAGGACGTACAAATGGAAGGAATCACTGCGACAGCATCAACGCCTTGAATGTGGTATTCAACCACAATTTGGCTGTCATCTTTGTGGTAGACGTTTTCGACATAAACATCATCTAAAGGAGCATCTCAGAAGACGACATAACAGTGATCTACAATCATCAAATTGGTTATAAAATAAAATATTTAAATGCAATCGAATTCATACAAATTCAAAATTAGATAAAAAAATGTTTATAAAATATCTGGAAAATTGATATTTCCAAGTGATATGTTTTAAAATGTTTTTGAATTATTGAATGTATAGATATTTATCTCAATCATGAGATTGATTCAATAAATGATTGTAAGACGTTCAATGTTCTTGCATTCGAAATTGTCATACATTGAACAATTGAAATCAATCATAAGGCGAATGAATATGTTTTTTGATTGCAGCTGAAGTTTGGGAAAAATGGTTGGTGTCTTAAACATGCCAAAAATTATAGAAACCACATTTCTTCATGGAGTTTATGAATTGAATTCACTCGCAAACACTTTTCGAGACGGCATGTCTTCTAAAGGGGAAAAATATAGCAAATATTGATGGCATTACAAGACGTTTAATATTCCATACATTTTCATTGTATTAATAATAATATTAATGATAATAATAGTATGTTTAAAATTGTGATGTGAACGTAGAATTAACAGGGCTTAAGGATGACCGAAAAAGAAATATTGGAATCCACTTTCTCTAAATTTCATTTTTCGCTCAATCGTGTTTCAAATATTTACAACAGCATGGTCTAGTACACATCAGAATAAATGGGATTTGTATCAATTATCCATTGAATAAAATATTTTCATTTATTTCTTTTTCAGAATTAGTTGCAAGTGCAGTCTACCCATGTCGTCTTTGTGGCCGAATTTTTCTCAACAAGAAGACTATGTGGAATCACACATCAATATGTGGCAAAGAACCACAATATCCATGTGAATCGTGTGGCAAACGCTTTCGACAAAAGCATCATTTGACTAAACACTTGAAGAGCAGCGTACACAGAACAAGCAATTTAATAAATGCAAATGATTGCAAAGACAATAAGGATTGGTTTTATGAATAGTCATCATTAATTTTCACTTACATTCGCCAGTCACTATTTCATCATTGTCTATTGATTAATTAAAATATTTTTCTCGAATCATTTCTCAATCGCCTACAATATTATCGTGTATCAACTAATCAATTATAATTAATAAAATATGTTTAATGTTAATCTGATTATTTGTCACATGCTTTATTCAAGATTATTCATTATATGTCATAACTAATCATCTAAGAAAATTATTTTAAATCAGAAATTGTCACTATGAGTAATCACAATAACTACTTTTTTCGTTCTTTTTTCTAGCTCGATGCATGATGCCATGGCGTTGCGTTAATTGCGGTCGGGGCTATCAATGGCGTACATCATTGGTTAATCATATGCGAGTAGAATGTGGCAAAGAACCAACATTTTCCTGTCCAATCTGTGGCCGAAAATTCAAATACAAACATCGCCGTACATCTCATATTATTTCAGTTCATCATATACACTCTCATGTAGGAGTCTAATTATTCAAATATATCTATGTTTATAAATATATATTTATCTATGAATATATTTCACAATGTGAATGTTATTTTTCAATACAAATATTGTAAAGTCGATACGACATAATTTCTATCGAATTATTAAAAAAAAACAATGTTTAAGTACTTTTTATGTAATTTTCCAATCATTATCTTCCATAATTTGATATAAAATTCGTTGGTGTTTTTTCTTTACATTTATATTCTCATTTTGTGACTGAGATATTACTTAATTCAATTCTCATTTGCTGTAAATTCTGATGCAATTAATATTCATCAATATATTTTCATTTTCAGAGGAACACGAGACGGTGAAGAACAGTGCCAATCTGAAAGCTAATACGAAAAAGCCAATTGTTTATAAATATAATGGATGCAACGCGAGTCAGCTGGAAGAAGCATTGAGACAATATCTGAGATTTCGATGCGGTGTAAAGCTAGAACAAAGATGTTGTTCATGAAGAAAAGAATCTAGTGATGAATCTAAGTTCACTAGAGATATAATTTCATGCAAGCAAAAAAAAATCATGACCGAAAACATGGAATTGCTCTTTTTTCAAAATCAACAATGAATCAAAAATACATAGAGAATTATTGGATATTTATATGAATATGTACGAATATTCTACACGAACGAATAAAAATATTCTTTGTAGGAGAATATATTTATGAATATGTATATTTATTGGCAAATAGATAAATAATACTGTTTTAGTCCCGCGGAATGAAATTTCGGAATGTTATGGCTTTGACCCAATGATGTGTGAAAAATGAAAAGCATCTTGTTATTTTCTCACAATCTTTTCTGCAATTAAATCTTCTCTACTATGCTGTCAATTAATTCGTCTGAGCACGTATGCAAGAGAATTTATTTCTCTTATCAAATAGCATTAATAAATTTTTAAATGACATAATTATTTGTAATATGATTAATATCAATGATTAATTTTCATAATTGTCTCATTCCAGTTGGTGTGACGACGGTGCTATTGACACAAACTGAAGATGGTGAAGTTACTTGGAGTCCAGCAAATCTCATTGGCATAGCAACTCCAATCCGAACTATGGCCAGACCACCAGCCAGACTTGCATACAAATCTGCCACTCGATCATCTATCAGAGCTCCTAGAAGAAATTTGAGAAACAATCAAGAAATACAGAAAGGCCGTGATGGCAAATATGCATGCAGCACATGTGGGAAATTATATAAAGCAGCCACTTCACTCAGTCGTCACAAGAGATTGGAATGTGGCGTACAACCATCAGAAATATGTCCCATATGTAACAGACGCTTCAGACATAAGTTTGTTCTCACTTCTCACATCGCAGGATGTGAAAAAAAATACCAAGATCTTATGAACAAAACAATATAGAATAAGTTTCTATTATATTCGACATTTTCATAAGTATAAGATCATTTTTTTATGTTTCGATTTGTCAATCCATGACAATTTCATACTCAATATGCATCTAATTCTTTTTATATTTGGATTAAAATTAATATTAATAATTCAAATGATTTGAATATCTAAAATTTATCATAAAAATCAATTTTATTACCAATCATGCAGGTATAAGACAAAGCATATTCAAAAATACTTTTTTTTAATATTTTGAACAATTCATACGATGAAGATGACGAAAGGCGAATCAATATTTCGCTGTGATTTTTGTATACCTGTTTCTGTTTCAATTAATGTAATTCTATCTTTGTTTGTGTATTTTAACAATAAATGATGGTCCAAAATCATTCAATCGCTAGCATTCAAATGTACATTCGAATTATGAAGCCCATGAAGAAGGTTCCAATTCAACTTTGTTATAAATTCATAAATTGTACAGTAATAGCAACCATTTACTAATTAATGATGTGTTTGAATTACAGCAATTCGGATTGCGTCGGTATGGACTTTCAATCGGAGAATAGCAGCGATAGAAGTGAAGAGAATTACTGCAATATCTCACCTGAAATGCAATCAATGTCATTCAAAATTCACACATCCATCAAATCCATATCGAGCAAAATGTGGTAAAGTTGAGGCTTCATACGAATGTGAAAAATGTAAAAAACCATTTTTGCGTACTGATAACTTGCAACATCATTCACAGACCTGTAAATGAGAATGAATGAATTATCTTCGTTCACTATTTTAATATTCATAAGAAAATTGATTAATTAATCATCACTAGTGGCAAATAATAAATGTATTGTTTGTCGTTGACGTATTGTTTTCAGGTGTCCTCCTTTCGATTTATTACTTGTGAGTGGTGCACGACCTTTTGCTTACAATCCCAAAATATTTCCAAATAAAGCCTCATTTCCCTTTGCAATCTCATCATGATAATCCAAACATTACAACACCAACGAGAATTTTCTTCGTTGATTCGTCAGAATAGAACCTTTTTGTTATCACATTTATTCTTCACTCCCACAATTATCTGGTCCAATAAAAAATCCATGCCATTCCTTTAGTACTAATATTAATTCTAATTTTTCTTTGCTTCCAGATTTGAAGATTGCACGTGTATGGAGCTGCAAATCCGTGAAAAAAGAACTTAACTCTGAGGATGATGATAAGAGATTGAATCCTGTCAGAGCAAGACGAGGCAGATCGTGCAATCTCAGTTTATCATATACCTGTACCTGTGGCAGAAGATATGCGAGACGTAGTTGCTTAAGACGTCATAAAAGAGAATGCATTGGTGAACCACCGTTGCAATGTATTATTTGTGAAAAAATGTTCTATCGGAATTATCAACTGACCCGTCATATGGACATTTGTCTGAAACAATATGGTCCAGATCGTCATGTCACCTAAATCATACTCGAACTATTAGAAATAATCAAAAATATGTATTTTTGTCTATCAATATTTATAATATACTATTATTCTGTCAAATATTCAGTATATTGATATTTATCACTCGGAGATATCCATCAATATTTATCTTTCAGAATGATGCAGTGTCTCACCTCAATATTATTTAAAATTCAGAAATTCTAATTCATTTCCAGGTCTACATCGCAACTAAAAATATGTTCAGAAGAAGAAATGAATCAAGATATAAAGTCCACAAATATTTACTTCTGCCTTGAAAAAGTTAATTATCATCTGAAACTGAAATGATGAAAATAGTGATTTTCATGTTGGGAAAAATTCTCTATTACATTTAATGGATCCATCCAATTTTTTTCTAGCATCATTAAATAAATTTTCATTCAAAATGCCAAGTGGAATTATTCCACTTCTTATTCTTCCCACAAATAATTTTTCATTTGTGTTAACTAATTAGTGTACCCAAGCTAACAAACATATTAATCAAAAACTGCCACACTCGAGCATGGCTCCATTGCATGGCGCAATCATATTCACCTCATTCTAATTATAAATGATATTCCCAATTCGAAAAAATCATGATGTATCTGTTGCAAATATTTCAGAATACAATCCAAAGTGTACAACGATGGAGATGAGCCGAATACCCGATTGCGTATCATATGCTGCTGAATTAAGTTACTACGTGGATGATGCTGGAACAATTCAAGTGGATGATTCAATTCAACCAAGAAGTAATGCGAGAGCTGCACGAAAATTACGGCCATATTTCTGCAGTGGATGTCGAAGAGCTTACACACGAGTTGACAGTTTGAAGAGACATCAGCTCAAATGTGATGACTATTTAACATCACTTGAAGATAATCGTCGTGACGATAATCAGCAACATTATTGTGAACAATGTGGCAAAAGTTATAGACGGCGTGATACACTCCAACGACATCAGAGATTAGTGTGTGGCTTTAAGGATAAAGCCTTGCCATGCAACGACTCTACTTGAGTGTGAAAGTCTATTAAAAATATAAAGGGACTCATTTCAAGTTTCATTTTCATCTCTTATTTTTCTCGCAATTAATACAGCACCATAACTATGTATCCATTCACCCCCGGTTATCGCAACAGCAATAAAAGTTAATCCACAATTGTTGTGATTATTCACTGCTATACCAATGCCATCAAATTTTTTTTTATGTGCATGTCTACTTGTAAATTTGATAATAATATTCTTCCACCATAACATCGTTTTAGTTCCATACTAATATTGATTTATTTTCACATTCTCATTCACAGATCCAAGCACAATGTACAACGCAACGTGGATGACAGAGAAGAAATCATGGAGTGCAGGTGATAGCATTGTAGGAAAAAAATGGTTTGATGATCAATCTAAACTGTTGGATTCTTCTTGTGTATTCAACGTCAATAATGCCTACCAATCCAGTCTTGTTGAGGGCCAACCCATTGCAGCTTTTCAACCACGACAACAGCAGGAACAACCGTATGCATGTAATAATTGTGGCAAGAGATACAAATGGCTCGATAGTCTCAGGCGTCATCAGCGAGTTGAGTGTGGCAACAAAGAAAAGAAATTCACTTGTTTTCAGTGCAATAAAAAATTCAAATACAGATATGAATTCCGTAATCATATCGCATCCCAACATAATAATTGTTGAAGTAAATTTATACGTAACATATTGATGTAAATTTTCGTTTAATTTCTTTCCATATTTTCTATAGAACCGTTGTATAAAGAAAAAATTTATATCGCACACAAATAAATTGATTTGTTATTGTATATTCACGATCAACTCGATTGTCATTGAAATTTATTGGTACAGAATCATTCCGCAGTTTTGCATAGACAATCATGGCATTCAAATATATTTGATAAATAATTAGAGCAGTAGTTTATTTATTTATTAAACTGATTTCAGCACATAAAATCGTGCTTTTACAAAATTTCTACGAAATTTGAGATGCGAAATTTAAATCGCAGTTTGCGTTGGAGAAACATAAAAAGAACTTGGATACTTAGACGACATTTTTGACCAGATTAATAGTAAGAAAAGTGAAAAGAAAATAAGAATAATCATTCACATGCTGTATAACAATTCGTGAAGTTCCATTTTTTATTATGACATTTATCACTCTGGCATTTCCACTTTCATTACATGTAAAATCCACTTGCATCGATGCTACTCCTATAAATTATCCTGTTTAGTTGTCCGTGATGATGGTTTTATTGGTAAATGATAATGAAGAGGAAATACTAGACCTTTCGTTCATGTTGAATAATTAGAATTCCCAAATGTGTTTTCTTTCAATGTTTGTCGTATTACTATATCAACAGTTTGGTTAGTTCCCAAATATTTATTAAAAATCTACCTCAGTAAATCTAACATGTCAATTGGTAAATAATTATAGAAAAATTTCAGAGATATCCGAATGCAGAAATATAACAATTGGCCTGCTATATATTATCGGTCTATGAATAATGATATGAAAAATGTCTCGTTTGTTTATATTTTTTTAGACCGAACCTACTCACCAGGTGCTGCGATTGATTGGTATTACCAGTATCAGAGCATGTATCTTCGTTTGGTGGCAGCAAACCAGATGAAAGAAACACCTATTGGAACAAACATCGAACAAAGCCCATCCTGCCAACCTGATGATTGCATCAACATGGACAATCATAATCAGCAACATGCACAAAGCAATTTAAATGATCCATGCTCAGTTGGATCTGGCCAAAGTTCGTCTACCAACAATATTCACAATATCGGATTGAGAGATGCGATGAATTATTCATGCCCAAAGTGTGGCAATGGATATACACGACTTCATTCACTCAATCGACATATTCGATTTGAATGTGGAGTTGAGCCACAATTTGAGTGTCCCATGTGCCATAAAAAATCTAAACATAAACATAATCTGATGCTTCACATGCGTACACATCAAAAGCCATAGAGTTTATTTACATATCAGAGCCATTATTATTCGTTATCATTTTTTTTTATACATATTTTTTTTCATTCAAATTATACGTGAGTTTATTTTCAAATTCAATTGATACAATTTATAATTCATTTATTTGAATTAGATATAGGTAGACATAAGATTTGATTATTTCTGATAAATCAAGTATATAAAGTTCCAAAGATTTGTTATCCATTTTGAAGATCGGTACCAAATTGATTTGTACCTAATTTCAACGTTCAACGTTAATTAGTTATTATTTTTTGATGATATAAAGATTATATGTAGAGATTCAATATGATAATAAGAGAACACTGCCTATTATATAAAGAATGTAAAGCACAAGATGTACAGGAGATTTGCGGTGCCATAACTTCTTGAGAATATTTTTGTTAAATCCATCAACTCAATACTAACTTTGGAGAAAAAGTTACTTAAATAATGTTATCTTCAATTGCCAAAGAATAAAATTGAAATGAACAATGTGCAATTGCGAGATAATTTTTGGGATTCATCCTGATAAAGCTGTGATGCGAATATAAAACGCAATAATGCGTGTTAAATAATCTGTATACTGAAACTTAAGTAAATTACAGAATAATTATTTTTGTTAAATATAGAGAAAATATATAAGATCTATGCAGATATAAACAGATAGATATATACCAAGGAAACTAACAGTCTGATAAAGACAGAGCTACATGATTAAAAATATTGAAATTGAATGTAGAGAGATGATTATTTGCTACACATGAAGAAAAAGACGAGTTACGATGTAAAACTCATCAATAAACAATGTTACAATTAATTGTGAGTTCTTTTTTTTCACAATAATAATATGATCAATAATTTGCATCTGCATTCACGAGATATCTCATTTTTTATTGATTTCATGACAAACATATTTTAACATGGAATGATTTTAACTTTGGTATTTACTCATTCAGCTTATTGTTGTTCTAATTCCCCTTCAATTAAACAAAATAAAGAAGACCCTAATGAGAAAGTTCTCGTGACATTTGATGATTTTTACAGTTACAGAAAGGAGATTTTTTTTTTTTATGTTACAGTTTTGGGAGTGCCAAATGCAGAGCAAGGAAAACGGATTTATACATGTCCGCGGTGTGGTAGAAATTACACCCGCCGATGTAATCTCACAAGACATTTACATTTCGAATGTGGTGTTCGGCCAAGATTCCAATGCACGTATTGCACAAGGCGATTCAAACATTCTCATCATCTTCGTCATCATTTGGAAACGCACACAAGGAAGAGGGCCTATCGTAGGACAAGAGCATTGTCTAATCGATGAATGTGTCATATGACATTGAGAAACGACATCCAGAACAGAGTATTATCAATTTGTTCAACGCTTTTATATTTCGTTCACTTACTACTGATGAAATTATATTCAATCGTATGATCATGAACCATCCACTTTCATAATTAATGAAAGCCAAATTGACAGAAGACAAAGAAAAGATGTGATTAGAGATTAAAATTATTCGAGTTGATACGGAATGTATTTAAATGAATAAAAATGTACTGCAACGTTGTTATCATACAAATATCTTAACCTCGATGTTATTATACATCACACACATATAAAGAGCCTAAAATGTTAGTAAATTGAGAAATATGAATTTGGTTTCATCGAGAAATGAATGCATTGGAGAAAAAAGTATCATCGCATTGTTCTGTTCATTATCTTTTCCTTGAAAACTTTCAACCAAAAACCAATTCAAATTTTTCGTCGCGCTCAACCGGAAGCAGGTAGCGACTAGACTTACCTCGACGGCGACGCCTCGTACTATTACTCGAAAATTTCAGCAGAAAAAAACCTTACAGGTTCACCAACATAACTTAAAATGGCCGAAGAAGTTTCATCATAACCAAACAGTTAGGTTATGTACTGTTATTTCCAATCATGTGATGAAAACATCGACAACCTTCTGCTGAATCGATGATATATAATCACGACTTGTAAATAAAACGGTTCTTTCAGCCATTAAAATCATCTCTCACATCAATTATGAAATATTGATCAATTAAAAGTTCAGAAATTTATACGACATTTGACTTTTTTTTATATCAGTCGTCTCAAACAGCTGACTGAGAATAATAAAATGTTGTTGAGATTGTTTAAATGCCCAAGCAAATGGCAATCACGATATTTATTCACCGGTGTGGTGAAAAATGCATTTGAAAAATCTACAAATCAAACAATTCGTCAGGAAAAACGTAAAACTGTGCATTATGTTCTTGCATTAGGAATCGTCACTGCTGGCTTATCATATGCGGCTGTGCCATTATATAGATTATTTTGCCAGGTATTTATATCATATACATGATGCGAGAACCAAGAACACTATGTTTATAAGATGAAATTGTGAATGAGGATACTATGAATATCAATAAATTGTTCACAGGCAACTAGTTACGGTGGCACAGTTAGTCACGACGCAGATGGAGTTGACAAATTAGTACCTGTTAGAGAAAGGATTATTCGAGTAAGATTCAATGCTGACACCGCAGCTGCAATGAACTGGAATTTTAAGCCTCAACAGCGAGATATCAAAGTAATACCAGGCGAAACAGCATTGGCCTTTTATACAGCTACTAATCCAACAGATCGAGCAGTAATTGGAGTGTCAACGTATAATGTAGTACCATTCGAAGCAGGACAATATTTCAATAAGATACAATGCTTTTGTTTTGAAGAGCAGCGATTGAATCCGCATGAAAGTGTGAGGATCAATTTTTTTTTATTCATGAATATGCAACTGACAATTCATCATAAATAATAATTAACAATTTAACTTCTTCATTCAGGTTGATATGCCAGTATTTTTCTATGTCGATCCTGAATTCATCGAGGATCCAGCTTTGGAGAATTGCGACGAAATAACGCTTTCATATACGTTCTTTGAAGCGAAAAAAGGTTTCACTCTTCCGATACCAAGCTACATCAAGCAGCACCTGACATAACAATATTACGAGGGCTCACCAAGCACAAGAATTGTACAGACAGTAACATATATTCATAATCATATACATATATATATATAAGTATATAAATAAATTGCAAACTGGTAGTTGAATTATCCGGGATATTTTTCTGTAGTCAAAATGTGTTTATAATGCTGATAATCGTTCAGTTATTTTATTACTACTTGATCGGAGACAGTATTTAGAATCTAAAGAGAGCGTTTACTGGATATGCACGTCGTAGACCACCAACTTTTTCTTTATCAATATACATTGCGTCGATTTTTAACGCTAAATCATGTTCTAGGGCATTTCGCGTTCTCAATAGACGTTGATGTTGACATTCCATTTCCTTTAACATTTTGTGCATTTTTTCCACTTGGTGATTAATATCTTCAATTTCTTTCTGCAGACTGAATATTTTATGTAGAAAATATCATTCAGTGTCAATCTTATTGTTATAGCAATGTCCAATTATTGAGTTTTACAAACCTGACGTGAGCGTAATCGCGACATAATTCTAATTCTGGACGGTGCATTCTCGCTTCCAAACGAGTATGAGCAACTCGAAGAGCATAACTTTTATCCGCAATTGCTTTTCTCATGAATTCTAAATTTTTTTCAACATCGAAAATTTCTTGTTGTACCTACAAATACATTTGGATTCATTATCGCAGTGAATTATTGACTTGTATCATATCTGTTAATGAATAAGATATTTTCTTACACGATGTAAATGCTGCTGTAATTGACTCTTTGCTTCCAATAATTCAGAGCTGCGACGTGCCAACGCATTATTTGTTGTTGTCCAAGATTCCCACATGTCACGCGACACACGATTGACCAGAGCTTCTGATTCTGTACGTAATTGCACTGACTTTGCACGTTCACTCTGGGATTTTTGAACGATTCTATTCGCCGCATCGGCCCAAGTCTCTTGTTCAGAGACACTGATATTAAAAGGGACAGTATAATGAATAATTTTCACTTCCTTCCATGAATATAGGGAAATGGCTTTACCATGGATCGTATTTTTCTATTCCTGAATAGTATTGTATACCATGACTGAAATTATTCAATTGATGACACAGGGTATCAATACCCAAAGTACTTTCTTTATTTTTCATATCCAATTCCAATTGATTTTGTGACGCTCGACAATTCCGTAACTGAAAACAATGAATCAAAATTATATTTTATATTCTTAGTTTCGTAGTTGAGTTACCTGGTCTTTGCAACGGTCAAGACAAGCTTCAAGTTTTTTTTGACTACATCGTAAGTTGGAAACTTCGGCCAGAAGACTTTTCTCCGAATCATCATGAACAAGTTCCGTTCCTGTTTCAATAATAGTTAGGATTCATTCACGATGGATTGATGGAAGTAAGTTGATATGATTTACCTTTTCGTGCTTCACGATGGTAAAGACACTCTTCAGCTATGTGCAATGGTCCTTCGATGTCCTGAACAGCTTTCTCTAAAACTGCTCTACAATCCTGAAGACGATCGCACTCTTGAATAAGTCTCTCGAGCTCTGATGCTATTTCATTCCGCCAAAAAGTTACATCTGTTATTCGTTCACCCAAACGTCGACCCGTGTCGTATTGTGCATTTTGAATTTTTTCATCAGCAGCTCTGGATAATTTCTCAATATTATATTTATATCACATTATATCAACGATTTGTTCAGGCAAAATGATCTACCGGGCTATTTTCACAGCATCATTTCTCATCCGTTCTGAATAATATGTATTTGCATCAGCTTCATTATAAAATTTTATTTGTTTCTGAAACCATTCATTCGGTGTATATCTGGTATGAAGAGCAGAGTTAGAGGCGTGAATTGGATTTCGTTGAAAACCCGTAACGAGATTTGGAAATTTCAAGGGCTCAGTGGACATCCCAGTCGTTGGATCCACAGCATAACTTGACACACATTTCTTTGATCTAAATAAAAACATCTTCCATCATTTCAAGAAGATTAACGCAACGATTATGATTTTATCAAGACATGATAATCAATTATAAATATGAAATTACAGCGGGACCAACTGAACATTTTCATATCCCACATTCGGACGCCACGGCATGAGTGTATGAAGTTTTTTACAATCACCACCTCTCACTGGAATGTAGGGCTCCAAGTGGGGCATGGACGACCCTACTGTACGCCAAGGTTGAATGTGCTGAAGAAATACAAATCCCCGCATAATTAAACCAACCCTATATGAATAAATATCTTATTCTGATACAACCGCACACATGATTCAACTTCTCGCTTAGAACATTTACCAGTTATAATTCTATTCTGCAAAATGAAAGTTAATCCATACACAATAGAGAAGAAAACTATTGAATTTCACGTTAAGTTCCAACCAATTGAATTTCTTAAACCGTTATTAATTTCATGATTCTATTTCCAGTTCATTAACTAAATTCCAATTCACATGGATCCGATTTCATCATGGTATTATTATTACCCGTTTCTAAATTATTAAAAAACAAAAGAAGACTCACAACACTTAAACTTAAGCATCGACATAAAATTATTATTCCAGATAACCTCAAATTAACGATTGAAGTAATAAAATATATCAAACAAATAAAGATTTAATAATTTTATTTATTGACCGAATGGAAAAATATTTGTTTTGAGACGCTATATAAATATTGAGGAAGGTCAAGTATCAACAATAAACTTTAATTGAAATCCATCATGGCTGATGTACCTACAGAAGCTCCAGAGCGTACGTATTTAATAAAATCTATTTTATTAAATTATGTAACCAATTCATCGGAAAAATGTCACGTAGAACAGTTTTGTCATCATTTGTACTTAATTTTACATCAATTGTTAAATAATAAATAATTTTTAAGCCTATTGCAATTGATGATGCAATAATAGAGAGGTTATGAATTCAAATCTGAAACAAATGAATGGTGCGAACCACTCACTAATGTGTACAATATCAAACATTTCTTCTCAGATTGTCCTGGCACACAAAGTAATGATGCAGGAAAAGCATCGGCATGTGCTGGATGTCCGAATCAAAATGTGTGTGCATCAGGTGCAACAAAACAAGCAGATCCAGGCATAGCATTGGTGAAAGAACGATTGTCTGATGTGAAACACAAAATTTTGGTGCTTTCGGGAAAAGGCGGTGTTGGAAAGAGTACAATGACCTCTTTGGTTGCTAGAACATTAGCTGCTGATAATCCAGACAGGAATGTAGGTGTAAAAACTTTTTAATTGACTATGTATTGCATAGTGTAAAGAGAGAAAATTTGAAACTTTTGATCAATGAAGAATTGAGTTACGGTTGAGACTTACCCTCTTGCCAAGACCTAGCACATCAATGTGATCCTCGAGGTACATTGTTTCGTGTCAAGGCCTGGAAATATCTCGTGGTTACAAGCATATCTTCCTAGGCCATAGAACTCTATAAATATCTATAGCTATTTGGGCCGTATCAGCTTGTACCAACCACTTATTGATTCTAACATGCATATATAATCCTGGTGCTGAATATTTTCAGTATTTATTTTTAACAGTAAATATCAACTGAATATTATGTATTATATATGTATGATTCATTGATTTATTTTCAGGTTGCTATTTTAGATATTGATATTTGTGGCCCATCGCAGCCAAGAGTTATGGGAGTTATTGGCGAGCAAGTTCATCAAAGTGGATCTGGATGGTCACCTGTTGTACGTTTTTTTTTTCTTTTCAATTTGTCTAACTTGTCTTGATGATGCAAAGTCTTTAGAATTTCTGAATAAATTCTTTTTTATATTTTGCAGTACATAGAAGACAATTTGTCGTTGATGTCGATTGGATTTTTACTGGGCAGTGAAAGTGATGCTGTAATATGGCGAGGGCCAAAGAAAAATGGCATGATCAGACAATTCTTATCTGAAGTTGATTGGGGCTCGTTGGATTATCTTATTTTAGATACTCCACCAGGTACATCTGATGAGCATTTGTCCGCAACTACCTATCTCAAAGGTGCTGGAATAACTGGTGCAATTCTTGTAACAACCCCACAAGAAGTGTCGTTACTTGATGTTCGGAAAGAGATAGATTTTTGTAAAAAAGTTAAAATACCAATTTTAGGAGTCATTGAGAATATGAGCATTTTCGTTTGTCCCAAATGCAAGGTCGGCATATATTATTCATTCAGTAGAACGTATACGCTTGTCCAATGAATGAACTTATTTCATATTGATAATTGTTGTTCCTAACAGAATACAGCAGAAATTTTTCCAGCATTAACTGGCGGTGGTAAACGAATGGCTGAAGAAATGAATATTGAATTCCTCGACTCAATACCATTAGATCCACTTTTAGCGCGATGCTGCGATGAGGGTAAAAATCCTCTCACAGAAATGCCGGATTCACCATCTGTAAAAGCATTACAGAAAACTGTTGCTCGTAAGTTGACCAACATATCATATGATTCACAAATAATATACGAATAACATAATATACAAAATCATTCTACATTTGTGCAGGTATCATCAATAAATGCGAAGAAATACAAAACATCACAGATAGTGCAGACGGCTAATCAATCAAAAACAATTTTTATCTCTGTTATATGTAAATTGATACTTCTAACATATTCCAAATATTACTTACTCATCGAAGAGACACCCACTCATCGATAATAAAATAATTTCTTCAAAAACGCTACCTTGTGTATTTCAATGTTTTCAAAAATAATTTCATAACGCGCGAAATAAAATCCACCTACCTTACCGACTTCAAATATGACGATATCGACGGAGTAAAAATGAAGACAGTGCCACCAGCGAGAAGGTAAAGAATCTCAGACGACCGCGGAAGGCCGTCTCTGGCTTCGTGGTGTGAACACGAGGCAAGATCCGATAGAGGAGTAGTATAAGATAAAAAAACGGGATTCTATTTTACAAGCCAACGGTCTTTCTGGACGCGTTTAACCGTATGTTTTACGTTTGCAATAATATATCAAAAATTGCGTGACATAATAATAATTCGGAAATCATGGGCGATTCCTGGGGTAAGTAGACGAATATTAAACTCATAAGCTACTAGCACTGTATATTTTATCTGTGGGTAGATTTGTCTGGAAGGAATACATGTGTGGTAGTATATATAGTAATAATCATTATAATAATGCAATAAACGTCTTGCAGATGAAGATGCCATCGAGGCTAAATTGGAATTGGCAGTGAGATCAAACAAGTGGGAGGGTGAGGATGAAGACGAGGAGGTTAAGGTATGACAATTTATTTCATAGAATTCTTATCAGTTTCTGATTAGTAATTTTGTGTCAAATTTTGACGTAGCATCTGTACACTTAACCTTCTTTGAAACATGTGCTTGCCATGCTCTATTGTCCTTTTATTGGTGTGAATAGAGAAGTTGAGGTTTTGTTGGGGAATCAAATAATACCATATTTTAGTTAGACATATGTTCTATTGAACATTGAGAATTAGTTCAATCAAGAAAGAGATGATTCATAACATATGTGAGTCATAATTGTCTAAGAGCCAGGAATTTGACTTTTCGAAAGAGCATTTCGTAATGATGTAATTTTGTCGTTTGATTGAATCATCTTTAAATTGATGGTTCTGTTATTTTAAGTGTACTTGAGAATGAAGTGTCGAAATTATTAATTCATATTTGTAACGAGCGTTGTATAAGGCAATTGAGCTTCACGTTTATATTACAAATATATCACAATAAATAGGAAAGTTGGGACGACCTAGAGTCAGAAGAGGAGAAAAAAGATGTTGAGAAAGCGGCAGAAGTACCAAAGGCTAAACCAAAGCCGAAAAAAAAGGTAGCTGAGAAGATTGAAGAGCGAGAGGTGAGTTTCGATTTATTTTCTAGTTTGGAAGGATTGAGATAAATAGGTTTCAATGTATTGAAATATTTTGGTTTATTTTGTTCAACAGAAAAAAGCGCGTGAGGAAGCTGAGAGAAAAGCCAAGGAGAAGGAAGAAGCAATGACACCAGAGGAGAGGAGAGCTGAACAATTGAGGCGGCAAAAAATGGCTGAGGAAGCTGACCTACGACTGGCAATGGAAACTTTCGGTTTGTCGAATCTTGTAGATTTTAGTCCCCGTAAACCTCCTAAAAGTGATAAGAAATAGTTCGGTTCAGGCAGCTCATTTCAGTGAGATTTGATTTATTATGAAAAATGAAACCGAAAAACGTTTGATTCTGATAAGATAATGCCGCGACGCCCACATTCAATCATCTCAATCACAAAGTTGAAGCAATGAAAAAAGAGAATCTAGATGAATAAGATTTTTTTTTACTGCGAAGTTGACATTACAAATGGGGGATGATATGTAAGGTCATGAAGCACCGCTCGAACGCAAAAAATATTGACAAGTTTTGGCTGTATGAAACTGTGAGCAAAAAAAATAGTCATTCTTTTTTTTAATTGACGAAATGTACACTAGCTTTAGTTAAACGCAACGGACTATGAGGAATTATGCAGTATTATAAATGAATGAGGGACAGGCACGTTTGCTCTATCTAAAAAAGACTCTGAGAATATGCAAAGTTCATGGGAATTCAGTGAAAAATTATAATAAACATGTTGGGTCAAGCTTCTTTTTTTTTCTTATCATGGGACAATAGGGAATCTTCTGAACTAACTGAGCAATACTAAAATTACGAGATTACGTACCAACCATACTTGTCAGGAACCGTACCAGAGATAGATGGTAATGATATTCAAGAAATAATACGGATTTAAAAGAAAATAATAAATTTGATTGTCAATACGACACTCAAAGGGAAAAAGAATGAAATTTGCATAGCAAACAAAATCATAATGTTATTGTATCGTAATAAAAATTGCTATTTCATGCAAAAAGAAATATAATGTGTTGAAATGAATTTTTTTGCACTATTACCTGATCGTCATAGCGTTCATTAACTATCTATCCCGTACTGTTCCTGACCAAAACAAAAAGAAATTCGAAATTGTTTAATATAACGCGACCCTCCGCTTAGTATTTGAATTCTATATCTAAGTCCAGCAGCCAACGATATTTCTCACGAATCAAAAATTATTTGAAGGCGTTTTGGCGATCGAAGCAATGTCGCCCGATACTCCAGAGGAATTCGAACAATTTGGCGAATCCTTAATACAAAAGATCAATCAATTCAACAAGCACACGGAATTTCCAAACTTCGCTGAGGAACTTATAAATCGCATAGCTGTTAATTGTAAGTTTTGGAAAATATTTTGGTACTGTTCATTCTTGTATATTTCTTTATCCTCAAATCCTATTTTATTCTTTTTCTTCCATAGTGCCTTCAATTAGCCTGAAAAAATTAGGTACAACAATTAACAATTTGGCAATCGAGAAGCAAAAACTTGAGAAAGGTGATAAGGGTAAGAAGAGTAAAGGAAAAGGAAAGGCAAAATTGAAAATTGAAGGTGAAAACACTCACCTTAGTGAGTATGACAGTTATGCATATGACAACGAATATGATGACTTCATGTAGCGGCCGTCCACATCAACACCACATTATCATCTAGTCGGCTCCACACACTTACAGCATGACGGATAATGGCCCACGAGAATTTTATGAACAGGACAACGCAACTGTTATGCAATTTATAAGGCGACATTCATTGCCACCAACACGTTTTTCAGCTATATCGAATTACTATGAACAGAATAATGAATTTTACAATTGATTCATTGGAACATTTAAGACGCATGAATGTTATTTCAATGATGAGTGAAAGAGAGAAAACTATTTACATGTGTATAGGATTGACATTCAATTGTGAAAAGAAACGGACTACTGCTCGTTTCCCCAAAGTGTCTGCTTCCACATTCTCGTGGCACTTTATAATAAAAAAATGAATATATAAAAGAAAAATACGAAAAAAAGGGGGGAAGAGAAATGAAACTGTGACGCATTACAGGGAAGCGGGTACCGCAATACATAGCCCTCTTTGTTGAGATGCTCAGAATATTCGTTGATAATTGGTTTTGAAATGCGCATATTTCTAAATAAAGGTTGATCACAAAAAGATAAAAAACAATGTGTATGCTTGTGAATAGAATATTCTCCTCGTCATCATATTTTATATTCCTAAGCTACATTTTTTTATGATCAAGATAAAAATATCTAATTGTCGTTGTGCGATTGCGCGACCTCATCGACGCTATCCTATGTCTCCTTGGGTAGAAACCAACCCCATCCACCCCCTAGTTCACCAAAACCCCTAATACATTATAATGTTGTTGCACACGTGTGCGCGCGCAAATAGAAGCAATAGATACAAGTGAAGATATTCACTGAGCGCGAGACAATCTCGAGATTTTTATTGTCATCATCATCGTCAACGGGCGCCCGTGTTAACAAAGTCAGTTCAGCAATCATAAGGCTATGAATGAAGACCAAATCTTGTTATTTTGAGGTAATCATCAATGCAGTGTTTTTTTTAATGTCACTTAATGCTGTACATATGTACTGTCTTAATCATTGTCAACTATTATGCCACGTTGTATTTATTATAATGACCTCAAAAATGTTTCAGTGATACCAAAGAGTATATTGATTGTGCTAGAAATCCCATTAATCTTCACCCCCATGGAAAATCGCGCGTTAATAATATCTGTCAATATTTTATAACTGTAGATTGTGGTGGTGCTGCTACTATCAGTCATTCCGTGGCCAGGACCATCTGTATTTAAAATATCATGCCCCCGGGATCGTGCATCTATGGTACGACGAATCGTACAAAAGGTAATGAACCTACGAGTCAGTAAAGTAATGTAAAAAATGAAAGAAGCATCGCAAGCTAATAAAATATTCATTTGAAACAGAGATGGATTCCGATTTTGAAAAAGTACCAGGTGGAATTGCCGTTGGAATGTCCCTTTCACGACAGCCGAGATATTTTTTATCCTCAACAAACGGCCAAATTTCAGCACAGAACTTCGCAATGGACTTGCGGTCTATGTGGCAAATCATTTTATGCAGAGAAACACCTGGATGCACACTTCGATAGCAGGCATAAAAGCAATGTGAATACGGTAAGAACATGAGAAAATATATCATGGAATTTTATATCTAAAGAAAATGGATATTTATCATTGTTATTTTGGTTCAGGCAGAGGATGCCGTGTGCTTGGCTAACTATTGTGACATTATGAGATGCGATGTCTTGGGTTCAATGGAATTGGATGGTTCATTAGTTGATGATCCGACAGGTTCATTAAACACAGATATACAAATTTGGCGTGAGAATACAGAAAGTAAAACGACACCATTCATTCCATGCGAATGTCGTGAATTAGCGAGGGTATATAATAATGCTGGAAGCAGTGATAAATCTGGAGTGATTCCCGCAAGTTTAGCCTTTCAGGCACATTCACGACACTGCCATCGTAATGAACTCGATAGCAAAGCTACAGCCTCATCAGCAACAACCTCTTCCACAGCGTCATCAGGATATCATCGAAATATTGATCATGGACCTGATAATAAAAGTAGTGCATGTGAAAACTCTGAGAATGACGATGATGATGACGCAAGTAATCTCGTCGAAACGGCATTGCCACCTTCAAATGATAAACGTGAAAGAAATCGTGAATCCGAAATACGAAAGCTCAAATCAAATTGTAAACCTGAAGAATTACAAAAGCTCAAAATCCAGTGTGAAGTGAGTTGGTTAATTTTTCTTCCATCTGTTTGTTTCTTCATCTATTTTAATGATCATTATTCCAGATACTGGTGAGGGACTGTATTGTTGGTCTTCTCGCAAACCTTTCTGTGAAAGATTTTCAAGAAATAGAAGGTAAGATTCATATAACTTTCAACACGATGTAGAAATCGTTCATACAGACATCCTCATAAAATGTTGTTTTTTCCCCTTATAAAAATTTAGGAGAATTAAACCGTGCAATTTGTTGGTATTTGAGCTGCGATAGATATTGGGAGGATACAAAACGTCCTCAACGTCATACGCCTTGGTATTTACTACTCACATTCCTTTTTCTTCTTTCATCTGGAATATCAGCCTGTTACTATGTCGTCTCACTTCTTCTCAGGTAACTTTTCGTCTATAATTTATCAATTTTAATATGAATTTGATAACAGATGTAGTATATTCCACAAATCAATCTTGCAGTTCAGGGGATGATGATTGCTTAGATGGTATTGAGGACAATCGAAATTACCGTGATGGATTGGACAGACCTTCTACTTCTCTTCATGATCCTGGTGGCAATATGATGATTGACGATCGGAGAAAGTACGAGGAAGGTGACGATAGACTGATTGCTACCGGAGATGTGCCAGATCACTACATATACGTCGCTTATCCACCAGAACTTAAACGTCGTCTTTTAGAGAGGTATGACCCTTCAATTCAGAGATGAATGAAACTAATCAGTCCCACCATTCAATACAATTCTACTTCTTTTCAGTTGTTACAATAGGACAACAAGATTGTAATGATCTCTGAAGATGACGAGAAAGTTTTTTCGAGGAAAGCGCACATTACTTTTCTCATTCATGCACGCACATAAACATGCGCAATACAAACCTCTCTCGCTCCCTCATAAATGATCACACGTGTATTGACGTGGAATAAATTACTATACATACGCCAATGAATCGATTATACCCAGAGAAAAAAAAAGCATGGCAACAGCGCCACTGAGTTTGTACAAAGGCGAAGAATAAGAGATTTTATCCCTATTAACAACACTTTTTTTATTTATATTTTGTTCTCTTGTATATGAACAATTCAAAACCAATACGTCATTTTGATGGAGCCATCAGAATCTCTTTGTGTCTCCATCACACTGGATTGGCGTATCAATCGTCGAGCTGCGTTTGTGCTCGCTCCTCGGGATTCTTGATCAGGCAATGAAGAACTTGGTACTGATTGCATTTCAACTGTATTGCCTGCCGAGAGATCTTCGTATGACGATGCTGCTGACGTTGGTCTGAACACAAGACAAATCCAAAATCAATACTCAAAATTTCAGTACAAAATATTATTAGAAACAATTGAAAATGACTTTTTTTCTTCTTACTTGATGGGGATACATCGAAGACAGTCGGCCAACTTGAAATCTTTGCCAAAGAGCTCGCCTTCTTCAACAGTCTGTGGCAGTCGATGATGCAGCGTTTCAGGAAGCCGCAAACCGGACAATCCACCAATTACAGAGACTACACCTAATATAACGAGCGGCAAGACAAGATTTTCCGTACCCTGAATATAAATTAAAAATATGAGACAAAAATGAAAAACAAATTACGCCATTTCATTAAAAAATTTCCTAGAATGAATGTATATCTTCTGTACTTTAATAAATTCACTCTCTCAATCCTCATGTATACATTATTAACTCCACTCCGTCATTCACATATTGATCCGATGCTCACCAAATACGTTATAAATGGAATAATGATGAGTCCAAGGCCGCTGATATAGGCAGAGAATCCGATAGCGACACCACGCAACTGTGTTGGATACAATTCCCCGGCGAACGGATAAATAATTAAAAATGATGCGGATATAGTGGACTTTGATAAAAGGAATAGAATTAATGTTGTTATAACTGCATCTGAAAATGAAGAAATTAATTGCACTTATGGTCTCAATTTTCAATTAGACACAAGTATGCATGTGAAATTTACCGGAAGGCAAGAGAACTGTTGCAATGCACGACAACCCCGCAGTTACCATACAAAAACACAAAGGCCAACGTCTTCCCCATCGATCCATTACAATATAACACGCCATATAACTCGGTATTTCCGCCAATGAAGAAAACAAAAAACTTACATGCTCCTCATTACCGAGCGCTGGGCCATAATACGATAACCCTACATATACCATGTTATTGGCAAACCAATTCAGAGTTATAAGACATGTTTTCAATCGCATATTTGGAGTTTTAAATAGCGATAATACACCAGGACCAGATCGCAGCCGTTCCTCCTCACTCTTCGACCTTGACATCGTCATTCGTTGTTTGAGTTTTTGAGTAAATGATTCTGGCAACTCTTTTCCATTTACTTCAGCCAAAGTTTGAAGAATTTCGCTGGCTTCACTCAGTCGGCCTTTGGCTAATAGCCAACGCGGCGACTCCGGTAAAAACCTTTTTCACCAAATTCATAATCAGCATGAATAATTGATGAGGTCAGGGATTTACTCAATGAAGAAAAAAATAGAAGTTACCCACCTCCAGTAGAAAAAGTACAAGAGAAATGGCGTGCTCGTTGTTAATGCGAGAATTCTCCATTCTGGTATTAAATAAGTAACACCAGCCAACATACAAAGGCCCATTGTATAAAATGTACATGTCATCACTGTTACAAATGATCTGTAATTAGGGCCAACAAGTTCCAATGCTAAAAAAAAAAAATAACATTCGAATTGTACATCAAAAATAAAATTTACACGCTATGTTACTATTCACACGTCGTCACAAACATTGTTCTTACATATTATGAAAGGAATTTGGTAGATAGCTGGTATTGTTAAACCTACGACCATTCGACAAGCAGCCCATGTCCAAAAACTATTGGAAATCGATGTCAGTATCCCTCCAGTGATCAATGTCGCAAGACAAGTGAAAAAAGAGAACTTCCTACCGATTCTACACATAAATAAAACCGATTATGTCTTTCACATAGCAATAATTCATTCGAAATCATCCTTTCCAGGATTACCTGTCATTGAGTGTGCCAAATAGATAAACTCCAATAGGTCCACCAGTATTAAGCGCAACTAATCCGAGAGTAGGATAGATAGCTTTGTCGCACACCAAATCAAACTGGAAAAATAAAAGCAAACAGATATTCCATGATTGTCGATACGAACAGAAATAGAATATGGATCGACAGTTTACGTACATCAATAACGATGGATGATGTGAGCTTAGACATATCATATTCCCAACCCTGATCGCAGGGCACAATCGGCCATGAAGAATTGATTATATCACTGTCATTGTTAGTCAAGTCAATAATTGGATCCGACCAATTAACATCATATCTGGTGCATTGGCTGTAGATGATCTCGTTGTTATCCTACTTTGACAAAAATAATTCTCATAATTTTAAGATGAGTTCTTATTTTGGTTGCTCGTTGTGCACTCACATCCTATATGTCTATAAAAATCATCTAGCAATATTTATTCACAGATTCAACAAGGGGCGTTGGATTCAAATGTGAAGCATGACATATTCAAAGTACACACATGTGTCTACTCTCAATGCCACAAATATTCTTTCCACACTTTGTAACTATAAATAATGATGATTATCATGAAGGGATATAAATTATACAAAGGTGAAAATGTCTACGAGGGAATGAATCAATAGTTACAAAGATTCGATTATCAATGATAAATGAATATGATTGTCACTTTCTCAATTTCATTTCTCTATTTTCGTTGATTTATTTCGAAAACTCTGCACCTGGTCTGTTGTCGGTATCGCGAGTCGTCGTCTCCTAGACGGATCCATACCATCAAGACCGGGTATTCGACACCAATGTGGTGGTGTCGAGGCCATGAAGAGCTGATTAAAAGCGCAAAACCCGCAGGGTAGACACGCTGGCAAGCAAACGAACCAGAGTAATCGCTTTTGATAACGACCAAACTCCCCGACAATTGGTAACAGATCATCGAGGTCGAAGGCATCCTGCGAAATTTTGAAATGACGCAAAACGTTGGTGGGATTTTTATATCTTAATCTCCTTCATGTAACACTGGTTTTACCCGGAGCGTTCACCAAAACTCGATATTATAATTTATTTGGCAAACGCTGTTTCATCACCCGTTGATGATACCGATTATAAAAGAAAAAAGGACGAAGAAAAAGAAGTGGGGTTTTACACGACACTCACATCTTCATCGCCTTTCTTTCGAGCTTGATCGTCAGCACTCGTCGAAGACGGGTTATCGTCGGACCCGTACATACTCATTCGTGATACGTTTTATTCCTCAGTTGCATCGTCAATGTAGATCAAGAAACCATACAAATACCGTCACGTGAGGTGTATCGTCAATTTTCATATTATCTATCTTTCTTTCCGACAATGTCATACAATGTTCATTCTTTAATTTTTTCCACGTTAGATGAAGCTTTTTTTCTATATAATAGCATTGGATTCGAGGTGAAAAATTTACAATCAACGAGGGGATGAAAAACTCTGAGATATCTTTCAGCTGTGTGAAATTTAAATCAAATTCATGGTGCATTTATATATCATGGTTTAAAATATGATCCTTCGTATGGCTGCGATTGATTGAAATGATTGAAGAATGGATTGATGACGATAAAATCACGCGTCTACGGATCACTTGGCGGGGGATGAGGGGATGTAATTTAATTGGGTTAAGGCTACTTAGTGGAATTGAGGACACCAAGTGACGTTGATATCATGTTACTGACTACATGGGATTTTATGGAGATGCAGAAGGGAAAGTGTTCAGCTTTGAATATTGATATAAGTTACTTCTACGCCTAAAAATGTTTTTTCATGCATTTTTTGTTTGTTTTGTTTGTTTATGGACATAATCACTTCATGGCAGCACCCTCATTTATTCGATTTTTCTCTTAATCTCATTGTCCTAGCATTTTCGACACTCAATTTCTTTCTTTTTCTTTTTTCAAATCTCCACAGGTACATCATTGAATCGCGAACTCGCAGGCTTACGCAGGCATTCGCATTTATCGCAAACAGCGCGAGTACATTTACCGAGACAACATTATCAACACAATATTTGCTCGCTTTCGTTCATCTCTCTCGCTTGCGTTCTTTCGCACTCGTTCGCTCTCTATTTTCCCTTCTCACATGCAAAAATTGCTTTCATATTCATCATCTGGCACAAAAAAATATAATAAAATGTACAATCGCCGCAATTTTCAATTGTCGACGAATTACTCGCGAGTTTTGTTTTTTTTTGTATTACCCATGATTTCTTATCGCTTTTTTACATCGATATAGAGAATAAAATCCAGCTCGATCAATAAAAAATACGATAAGAATATCTGTCTTTGTTATTTTTATGTTTTTTGTATTGTTTTTTCCATGATGCGTTTTGTCGCCAGTTTGATAGCTAGCACGCACAGGCACGCAGTCTCTTTCTCTCTTCGCAAATTTATACTTATATCATATATATCACTAGCCCATTTATACAAGGTACTTTCGTTTTGAGTCCACGCGCGATTGTCAAGACATACAAAAACTAAAATCTGAACACACACATTCGTATATGTTCAGTTCATCAACTGACTCACCCTCTTACTTTTGTTCAATGAGCGATATGATAATAAGAACATTTTTGGTGTAGAAAAAAAAAATATTAATAAATAATAAAAACTGAAACAATTGAGGAGAATGGACGGGGAGAAACATGGAACGTTAGTTAGGGTTTGAGAAAAAAAAACAAAACAATTTAGAAAACCCCGATTTTGTAGACGAGGAAACGCACAGATATTTTTGTGTACAACTCAATAAATTATTCCAGCAAAAGATTAATTTTAATGAATCAACAGTAACGGACATTCATATATGCGAGAAAAAAAATGTATAACATACGCACAAACATTTATAACTCGATTCATATAGTACGCACGTGTCCTAATTTCATTCATTCTACGAATACATTCATTCATCGCTTTTTTTTCTCGCATTCATTCACACATCAACTTATATCCAAAACTTACATACTCATACATCACATCAAAAACATTCCACTTATTCAAATTTGTTTCTTATTCACTTAATATAGACATGTCCATCCGATTCACGCGCACTCAATATCACTGTGTGTAATGTGAAAAGCTTTTTTGTTGGTAAACATCTCAAACAATATAATTAATAATGGCGGCATCCGTTAAATTGGGTGAATGGACAATCGATATTTTTGATGTTCAAGGCAATAAAAAAAAATGGTAAATAATTAATAAAAATAATAATAAAACATACTGACATCGTGATTAATTTGTGTTACACTGCCCATGTATGCAAAATTAAACTGTAAACATTCAGTCATATATAATGCATTCACAAAGTGATAATCTCTTTCTCTCCCTTTCATACATTATTCTCACGCAAAACCAGTTCACGCGCTTAATCGTCGTGTAATATGACGATGAACTGCTTGGCATCGCAACACCAAGCAGTATGGTGTATTTCTTTTATTTTATTATCAGGCACACTCTTATCACCAGACTTTCCTTTTACACAGACTCGTGTCTCTTGTATTTCACATTCATTATTTGGCAACATATCCACTTGCACTCTTCCTTCATTCTTCGTCGGCCATCCAATCCGGGCTGACGCAGGTTACCCCACCAATACACATTGTTACAACCGTTGATTTTCAATTTTGGGTTGCCCTTGACGTACATACACCAACAGAAGGGGGGGTAGCGTCAACGCCAGGAACACGTGCAGACTCATCCTCATCATCATATATCATCTCTCATCATCTCGTCATTTTGTCATCCGCATCTTTTTTTATTTTTTTACTTTTTTTTTATTATTTTTTTTTAATATTGGGACTCACGCACATCCATCTACTCGCATCCGCACCATCCAATCTTGTTGTCTTTGTTTTGTGTTCGATAGCTTTCTAGTCAAATCAATTTGCACGAGAGTACATTCGTGGGGTGATCTGCAAACAACAAAAGCGGGCCAAATATGATTAACAATCATTTTGAAAGGTTTTCCTTCATTCCAATTATTCTTTTTGAATTTGTTTTTTTTTTGTTTGTTCCTTAAAAGGAGGACGAATTTGTCGACATTGAGAGAGCAAAGGGATTGCCGGCGAGAACACTTATGAGAAACTTCTTTCTTGATTAAAAAACTCAAAATCATCCACCAAACAATGATAAATGAAAAAACAAAAATAATAAAAACAAAAGAAAAGGGTATATGCATGATAATGAAAAGAAAAGAGAATGAATAATTATAACGGGGATAAACAATGACGTTCACTCTCTTTCACATCACCATTTATTAATTACTCACCAACTTGACGTAGAGTTTGCTCCAATTTTAACCTTTCGAATCTCTTTAGTGACCCAATTAGCAAGCTTCCTAGCTTTATTACCACGTGCTCTTCTACCCTCAGTGAGCAATTCAGTAAGTGGCTCAGTTTCGATTAATGGCAAAAGTTTAGCTCCAAATGCGACAAGAACATCACCAAGTAAACCAATTGCCGCACCCACACTTTCTTCTGAATGTTCGCGATCTTGGGCGATGGTTGTAATAAATTGTATGATAAATGAGACATGCGGCTCAACGAGCGCAACATCGGCATTCGGGATAGTGGCCACTTCGTCAGTACGGAAACCTTGAATAATTCCAGTGTATGCTTCAAGCACTCCAACTCTCAACTCATTGAGATAATCAATCATATCATAATCATTTCGGTCAACATTCGCCTGTGATGCTTGTGCTAATGTTTGCAATACCACGTCCAAATATTTCTTGAACTCAGGTCCGATGCTGAGTGCAACATCGCCAAATACCGATAGAATTTGTGGCTTTACTGAACGATGGACTGTGTCATTTCGTAAATTTTCCAACAATAATGTCATGATATCATCACAATATGGCAAAACTTTACTCTTAAGAGCACGACATATATCTCCAGTGAGACCAACAGCTGCACCACACACTTGATATTCAGCATGATTCTTCAATCCCATGCACAAAAATGGTTTGAACGCCTCCATATATTTCAGAAAACCTTCACCAAGTACCTCAACCAATGTAGACACAGCCATTAAAGCATCCTCCTGAACGCCACCAACTTTACCGGAATTCGAATTAAACATGGACAATAAAGCCGTCATTATAACATCAGAAATTTGTGGAGCATCTTCAGGTGTTACTCTTCTCAAAACGGACTGAAGTGTTGCGCACAAAAGTGATTGTAAATCATGATATTGTGCACGATCCGAATGAGTTTGGAAATGTGTCTCCATCTGAAGAACTTGTTGCAACCTTTCGAGAATCACCATTGTCGTTTTTTGTACAGTCAAATAACAATCACGTGGTGAATTTTTTACCATCTCCATGAGTGCTTCATAGGCAGCAGAACGGAGATTTGCCTGGGCACCATCAGGCCGATCAGTCGTCTCTAAAAGTCTCTGTACGATATAATCGAAGAACACTGACATGCAGTAAGTTTCAGGTTGCATTCCTTCCTCAGATTCAGCAGCCTCATAACTCGCCTCAGCTAATCCTGTAAACGCCCAACAAACATTGGCAGCTACTCGTGGCTCGGCATTCAAACCATTTGCCAGCGATTCTAGCAATGGCTTTAAATATGTTTCATTAATAGCTGCCTCAGGAATGATCTCGCAAATTCGGCCAAAAGTCCATGCGGCTGTGTCCCTTACAACCACACTTACATCATACATCAATTCAATCAACGTTGGCATTGCATTTTCAACGAGGGGTTTCAATGTAGCTGGTTCCAATCCACCGAGAATTGATCCGAATGCCATCAAAGCCGCATCTCTATATCGCCAATCAGGATTTTTGATGTTGTCTTTGACAAACGGAAGTACATGAGGAACAATATCTTCTTCACAACATGATGCAAGAAGCATAAGACAAACACCAGCTGATTTAGATGGATTCCAATCGTCTTCGTCATCAAATTCTTCTTGTTTCGTTAATTTTTCAATAAGAATTGGAACAAGATACACCAGTGCGCCTTTGGCATAATGTCGTGAAACTTTCGACGGTGGTCGACCACCTTCAGACGCTTCTCCCTCTTCCATTGATAAATCTACTTCTTCATCCGCAACATTGGACCAAAATTCAATGCCCTGCATCACAACTTCATCGATGTCCGATTTCATCGCCGCAAGTGTTATCTGTATAATAAAACGATTCATCTATAGAAGTTGAGGTAACATTATTGATATGAGTAATACAATGGCGAATACTTACGGGAAAGAGAGCTGGTTGCATATAAGGCTCCATGAATTGATAATACAATGACATAATCTTCACGAGACACTGGAGTGCTGCTACTTTAATTTGTGAATTGGGTGATTGTGTCGCCTCACATACTACTTCCATTATAAAGTTTCGTTCAGACTAATAAAAACAACACAAAAATATACATGAGCAATTACAATTGAGTGGCATGAATTGATAAATTTGGAACTCCAATATTAATAAATTCAAAAGAAGCGCAATGAATATACCAAGATTTCGAAATTTCCTTTCGTAAATTCAAGTGAATTGGAGAGCGCACGTGTAGCAGCGAGTTTCACATGATCTGATGTATTGGCGCCATTCATCCCATGAATAATAGCAGTAAGAATTTGATTTGATTGTGTAATTAAAACTTCGCTATCGATTTCTTGACATATATAACCAATTGCTTCTAATGTTGCTTCTTTCAGCATTTCTGTACCATCCTGGTCAGCAATATTGTAAACTAATAATGGAATTAATTCGGTCCATTGACCTACAGGTAATTCGGCGACCGCTACGTATGCTACACATTGTGCAGCTGAGCTTGGTCGATTGTTTTCAGTACCTAATGCTCCTAAGATCTGTAATAACACGAAATGACATTTGAAAATATCCCAATCACTGAAAATTGAAATGCAAATAACAGAATACCTAACAGTATGTTTATCTTACATTTTTTTTAATGTACTCTCTAGTTTCTGCGGGAATGGCGAGCCATCGATGTTGATACTGACTTTTTAAAGTGAGATCTTTGGATGTGAGCTGGTTTTTTAGTTGAAGACCAGCCGCCATACGTGCTACCGCGCTGGCTGCTGCAGTAACCAAAACTGCACTGAGTCGTTGGACAAACTCATGCTAAAAATCACCAACAATTTCAAATACACAATTGAAAAATGCAATTACATTAGCAATGAAATACAATTAAGTATACAACTACTCACGATATTTGTAAGAGCAGCTTGTTCCAAAAAATGCTGCGCAGCTTCCAACTCATTTTTGTCTGCAATATAAAACATAAATTCATTGATATCGTGAGAGCATTATCGGAGATAATACGATGCATGATGTTATAATGTCCCCCTAGCAACAGAACGCATTGGACTGATCGAAAATATTGTGCATCCTACATCACCCCTACGAAACCCATGTACAGTCATATCATCTATTCCAATGAATTCAATCGAACAGCAATACTAACAATAATACTAATGACATAAATATGATTTCGTCAATGAGTTGGCCACCAGTAACGTTTGCATATCTGCGAGACTCAAGATCAAAGAGTGCAACAGTCTCTGCGTCACGGCATGACGCACAATTGAAAGTGAGCGGACAAAATAAATGCGGATGCTGTTCGCACTGATTTATATACAAGCACATGTCCTCGACGAAAAAAAAAAAAAAAAAAAAAAAAAAGGATACGCGTAACATTAACGTGGTGATAATTGGCATGAAGATATCATAATCGCCATGCCGGTATAGAGATAAAGACGCATGAGGCAAAGTCATCGTTGGCGTAGGTGAATTCACGTTTCAATGTTCTATACGTAGCAACACATCTACATATACACACACACACAAATATGAAGATCAAAAAAAATATAACGCCTTACCTTGCGATACAGTCTTTTCAAGGACCTGTATCAGCTGCATTGTCGTTTGATCCATCTGCATGTTTCACTGATGCTTCTTTTTTTATTATGAATTGTATATTTTTTAAAAGGGATGAGAATGATTTGATGCCACGCGCGGGGCCCACTCAAACGTTATATTTCTGGATAGAGTTGATTACTCTCGCGGAAATGAAGCAACCGGCGGATATCCACATGTAGCCACCGTACCCACTGACTCTCGTTGCTCTTAAACCGCTCAGAGACGATTCCCCACCACCAACTTCCTGGTGAAACGTTGTAAATTCACGCAACGGCGAAAAAAGATTCGAAAAATGGCCGCTGTGGCGCAACGGTTCTTCATGTATCGCGCATTGCATCTCTTTTTGTTCCATCGCCTCATCCTATTGTTGTCTTTTGTATTGGAATTTGACTCAGTTACATAGATATTCATCAAGGCGAAAAACAGCAGCATCTGTACAACCGGAAGAGAGGAATTGTCGCGGGATTTTTGGTAGATAGTGTTCAATTTTTATTTGATTCTGCTGAATATTGAGATGTTGAGTGCAAACGTTTTATAGGTTATGGACAAGATATAATTTAAGTATTCAAGTAATTAGAAAACCCATGAAGTTCTATGTACATATTTCGAATAAAAAATCTCGAATTATATACGGTGGTTTTCAGGATCTACTTTTACTACGCCACGGGCATGCGCATATTCATTCCACCACACAAAATGGCCGTCGTAATTCTGTGGGTGAGGGCAGCACCATTCATAGCGCGAAATTTTCAAATCAAAACAAATCATCTACATCTGACGTTTGTGTATACATAAAGGAAGATATTCTTGTCAACAGAATATAATAAAAAAACAACTGCACTCAGGTAAATAAAATAAACAATTATTTACCTTGAATTATATATTTAATGAAATAATGTATATCAGAATACATTTTTTCAGGTATAAGCAATAATGCAACGGGCGTTTCGCGTGCCTTATCATCTATATATCACATATCAAATTATTTTTCATAATTTTTCTATAAAATATATTTATAATGTTTGCCTCAACATCGGCCATTGGCTGCATTCAAATTAAATAAAAAATATTGGTATCCAATTTCTTCCTCTTTCTCTTCCTTTTTTTCTTTTTCATTATATTAGATTTTTTTCTTTGTTATTTCTTCTTTCTTCCATAATCCATATAAGACCAATTCATTCCTTTCCATTTCGTTCAAAGGGATTGTGCATCATTTTCGTAAACAATATTCAACGTAGGCTTTATATGTAACATTTTTTATGAACGTTTGTGGGTGGTATACAATATCTATATTATAATATACATAATCAAACAAAAATTATTTCATTGCATTTACTCTGCTTTTTCTTTTCTTTTCATCTATAAAACGAAGCTCGTGAATTCTCTTCAGCACCTATACACATCGTCTCCACACATAGTAGTGATTTAACATATATCTATATATATACATATATATATATATATACATACATAAATATATGTATAAATGTCTATATACAATATGTATCACAAATACTGAGTTCCCATTTCGACAATGAATCGCTCATTTATTTAAAATCAAAATTATTTATTTATTTCTTTATTTATTTATGCTATACACGTCGAATTCAGTCATTGCACTTGCGTAACACTCGCACAGTGGGCATTGAATAAAAAAATAATTAAATTTGAATTGCATTTAGCAATCGAGTGAATCAGGACTTTTTAATTCTAAATAAATTTTGCAATTCATTATTGATTGAAAATCCATTAACTCTGTTACACCTTGTATATGCAAACACACATATATATGTATATATACATATATATATATATATAAATATATATAAATACATAACAGACATACATACATAATTATAATATACATTTTACAGCAGTGATCTGTGATTGTTTGCAACATGATAACTCTTCAGCAATAAATTGTTCGTATTAAAAAGAAAAAAACAAAATTCAAATATACATTTAAATGTAGAATAATAATTACACAATCATAATCGCATTGAGGCGATTGGCACCTTCATTTCATTATTTCATATCTTTCCGTCGTGTATATAGAATTCATTTTACATATGTATATAATTCTCTCAATCTGTGGATACTTGGTATGTATTAAAGTTTACTACGTATTTTTTTTTCAGGTCACAACGGGATAGTTATTGGTCCTGGTTAATTAGCCAGGAGTATTTACTTATTGATTACCTATGTGCGAAAAGGATCGACAGTATCAGTATGATGATAGAAGCTTACAGAGATGGACGTACTTTCGGCGATGAGATTTATATGATCTTTCTTGGATCCACACGTATTGTTTTATTATAATAATATTTATAATTATTATTTTCATACTAATTTTGGAGCACATTCGAACGTTTTGGTCACACAAAATTTGTAAACATACTAGATAAATGCAGACATTCATTCTTCACTGGCCAATTGTTGATATTCAAATATATATTTATATTTACTTATAATTCGTCTTTTTTTATATAAACTGTGGAGGATTTTTTTGTTCTTTAAATTTTGCTGAGGCCATTAGCGTTCGCATGCCTAAAATTTTTCATAACTCATTCATATTACAAGACTTGCAAAATTTGTGGTGTATATTTAACATATTAATTGCGTTTTTCTTTCATTTTCTTCGACTAATTTTTTTCTAAATAAATTCATTCCCATTTGCGTTGTACGATTGAGTTTACAGTGAGTAGAATATAGCGATGGAGAAGAAGTCGTGAGCTTAATTGAGTGCACTGACGAAAATGTGAAGCATGTGCGATGTATATTGTGATGTATCCAGCAATTTGTTCTAGATCATATGACACTGACTACGATGGCGTTAGGTTTGTTAATTACTTTTGTTTATATTGTAATTGTTGATAAAAAATAAAGAAGTGAAACGTCGTGAGTTTATAGGGGTGCATGTTGATATCATTATTATTTTTATTAATATTTCAGCTGATTTTTTTTTGTACTTAAATCACAGAGTAGAAAGGAGCAAAAACAAAGTTCATTAAAGATTAAACAACAGTTTTTTTTTAGTTTTTGTAAATAGTTACTAGATAGATTATAGACAGTAATAAAATTGCTAAGAAGATGCACGTGGTCAACAATAGTTCATTAACATTGCATGCATTGGCGCGCGCAGTTTCGATAATTCGTTATTATAAGAATGGTTGCTATTATATTAGCTTATTTTTCTTTTTCTTTTTTTTTCCTTCCTTTTTTGTTTCGTTACCGTAATTGTAAACAGTTATTAAAGTGAATGGTTGCAATTAGTAGGCATATTATATAGTCAAATTGTAACAATATACAGTTAATGAATTATTAAAATAATCGTAGCTGAAATTCCATATAAACAGTTGGTGGTAAATATTAGCACAAAATATGTTATAAAGAGAATAATAATAATCTTCTTTTCCCCTCACATTCATTCATACTCTCAACATTAATTTAATCGAAAAATTAATTATTACAAGGTAATTGCTAACTTTATATCGGTGTCGTCTCAACTCCGGATTAATATATTTATTGTTCACCAGGCCATTATTTCACTTTTACTCTTTTCTTTAATTATTAAAAACTAATGCTCGAATTGCTTTACATATATATAATTTTTGTTTTCATTTTTCTAGTGTATATCTAAACCTGGTGTGCAATTTAACGCCGAACAAGACGCACCATTGTCATCTTAAAACACTAAAATCACATAGACGTAAATATAAGGACTAAAGCGAAGGGTCGTTCGGATGTTTTATCATTATTTTTTCCTCATGATTTAGTGCTTAATCATTTATATAAACACACATGTCCAGCAATTGCTTAAAACGTTATTGCTCCATAAATTAAATATTCAAGAGATTGTTAGATACAATTTAATATTTTAGCCTTGATTATTCGCATTATGAATATAAGAAACATTCAAGGGAATGATTTTTAAGAAGAATATATAGCCACCGTTCGACCAATGTTGCTCGACCACTTCGCTGTCCTGATATGTTGCGAATATCCACGTTCCTCATCAACGTTATCCAATCAACTGAGTCTACACGTGAGAGGAGCTCGTTTCAATTAAGGCGTGTGTGTTTATTATTTATCTTATTATTAACTTAATTATTATTGATATATTTATATTATCTAGAAGGGCATAGTACCAACGAATAATGTCTCAATGAGTGGTGGCACTGGTGCGAGATTCTCCAGTTTGAGGTAAAATATTCGCTGGAGACCCTGGACAGATAAACTCCTTAAATCCGGAAGTTTACTTAGGAGATGGGACAGGTACTGTGTCTTGCGCTGCGCTTCAGCATTGTATGTAACGTGATCACGCAATGAGGCAACTATCTTTGACTGGAGTTCTTCAACTCGATGTGGCTCCTTCAGACCGTATCTCTCTAATGAAACAAATACATTTTTCATTGATAAAATAATTCGCATATGAGTGAAATGAGATCACGTCAATGAAATAGTGGGTGGTTGGTATTCTATTTGTTCCCTCTTATTCTATTTTTTCTATAGATAATTGTTCATACTTGATGAGGGTGAATGAACTTCGACTATACGCAATGACTGAGCTTTATATATATCGACCAACAATCGCGTGATTACATCAAGGAAAAAAATATCCAAAGTCCACATGCAGGTGCCCGGTTTTCGACGTTGATACATAATTACATTGTGAATGAATGAATAATTGATGTTAAGAAACCAACACGACGTTGAAATCTTGGTCAAGCGATGGTAAAATAAGGAAATTGGCTGGTTGCGGTTTCAATGGAAATCAATACGATGAATGCAATTTTATTTCTTTGGTTTTTCTTACCTGTGACGAGTGTGAGAGCGCATAGACAAGCAAATGCGCTGATATCTATTTCGGTGGTATGGAGAGTATGGCAAAATTTGAGAATGCTGTAGAGCCATTCCCCAAAACTTCGATAACATTGAGCACGAGCGAGAACAACGCCGTTGCAAAATGTTAATGTGTGGTCTCCTACCCTCGTGCGGTAAGCCAGCCTGAGAATGAAAAGCTCGAGGCTTGCTGATTGGAAGAGTAGTTCCTATAATGATAATTTTCATTCAATATTAAAATCATTTGAATGGTTATTTTTCAATTTCATGCTTGATGTTTACTATATATTGTTTTACCTGATCTTCCTTCACGAGATCGGTAAAACCAGGAATTTTTTCAGCAAATGTACGAATAACATCAACAGAAGTTACAAGTAGATTATAAAACTGCTGAATTTTTTCAGCATCGGTCATCAAAGGATCACCAGGTTCTTGATATTGAGAATAATCTAAATTAGAAACGTCGGGTGTTGTGTCAACGTGTGCTCGCACCAATGCTGTTATTAATGAAATGGGCGGACTTGGTGGAGATTCTTGTGGGGATTTTGGCTTGGAGGGAAGTCGTCCGCGTCGACCTTTTAGAGAATCAGTCCTTACAACCTGGAAACGATGTAAGAGAATTAAATACCTCTTTAACTTTCCTCAAATTCAATTAAATCATATAATATGACATGGAAGGTGTCAATGAAAAAATTCACAAACCTCTTTGACCATTCCGACCATCAGGCACTTTTGAAAGCGACAGAATTGACATCGATTACGCCGACGTTTGTCTACAGGACAAGCTTTCTCAGCTAAACATACATATTTTGAGCCTTTTTGTACAGTCCTCTTGAAGAAACCTTTGCATCCCTCGCACGTTCGTACACCATAATGTTGGCATGCAGCAGTATCACCGCAAACGGCGCAAAGTTGACTTGGACTAGGTGGTGCACGTTCTGTTCCACCTGGTGACAATGCGCAGTTTAAATTTCCATTGGCCGATGTGCTTCCACATGGCTTAGGTGATTCTTGATTGCTGCCGCTGCTAGTCGAGTCCGATCGTTGAACCATGGGAGGTCGTGGACGGCCCGAACTTGCGAGAACATTCGATCCGACAACATTGGAGGGAAGAGTTACTGGTTGAACCCCAACAAGACTGTTTGGTTGTCCATAAGCACTAGCCATTGGGATATTCGCATAAGAATTGACTGGAGGATTTGATGTGGCAACAGCAGGAAAATAGCCGGCTGTTGCTTGTGAAGTTAGCGTTTGAGTTGGCTGAGATGGAGAAGGCGGTGATGGGGGTGTAGCCATAGTTGCTGGTGTAGCAATTGGCACTGCAACTGGTGGTGGTGGTGTTAACGTTGGTGGTATCTAATCAAAACAATTAATTTATAGCTAGAATACCAAATCGCCAATAATTGTCATCATGTTATTCATGTGAGTAAACTTTTTTCTTTACATTTTGGTGATGATGACTATCGTGACGATGATGGAGCTGATTATGTGGAAGTTGTTGTTGTGCCTGGTGATGATGAGAATGGTGATGATGCTGGATTGGCTGATGATGATGTTGTGGCTGTTGTTGTTGAGTATTATATGGAACCGTTGCGGCGAATTCGGGGGTATAAGGAGCATCAGCGCAAGCATATTGAAGGGCTTCGAAACAATCGTCATCCATCTTAATGTCCAATGCCTGCAGCTCTTGGCGAGTGAATCGCTGATGAACCGTATAAGTTTCTTGAAAACTCGGCAGAGGAGTTGGACTAATAAATTTGGAAAAATTACCATGATTTATAATATGAATAAAATTATAAGAATGAAGCAAGGACGTTGAATAAATGAATATTAAATTACCTTAATGAATCGGTATGCAGGTCACCAGGCAATGGCCGATGTTGATGATGCTGTTGCAATTGATGATGTAGCTCGTGTTGTGCGGAATCTTCTTGCGCTGTTACATTATGCGAATTGCCCAATTGCAGTTCCGGAAATGGATCCAATTCTTCAGGAAGACTTCCAGTATCGGTAGGATCGGTATAAGGTGCGCTCAATAAATCAGCAAAGCTGCTACATCCGAATGGGCTCTGCGCAATGTCAAATGGAAAGCCAGGTCTATTAGACCTAAACGTCGAGTGTGTGTCTATACTTTCTATTTGCTCGGAATGATACATTGTGGTTGTGACAGCTAAACGACACCAGAATGAACGAGCGATAATGGGTATATTATATATACATATATGTATCAAACACTTGTATATCATGAGTTAGGAGAGCTAGGTGGTGAAAATATCTGATATTACAAACGACCTGACATTTTAACTCATCGCTCCCCAGGGACAGTAAATTCACGTCAGGCAAATCACCGTCGCATTACCTCCATATACTACTAAATTTAATAGCAATACTTATGTAGAATTATCAGACATACTTCATCATACATAAATAATTTTCTTTCTTTACAACAGAAAAAAAAAGAAACAGGGACAATTTAATTCACTATATTTTCGGAAAACCTGCAACATTCCTATTCCAATAACAAAATCTTTTGTTTTTACCTGTGTTTGCAGAAGAAGCATACTTGATGCGACCGTGAAAGCCGTGCCGGTGGTTGTGATCGAGGCCGTTGTGATTGCACTATTTGGATCACTTCGATCACCACAACTTAGCACAGAATTCGAACGTTGCTGATGATCTTGATGATGATGATCAACGTTGTCTCTAGTAACATCCAACGGTATTTGTTGACTGCTAAATATCTTTTCACACTCGTCTTCGCCACTTGGTGTGTGCAATTGCCCTGTGGACCACACAAAACAAAACAAAATTTAATCTATATATAATTATACTATTTTTCTCAGCGATCTTTCTTTAGGATTCACACATTGGAAACATCAATATCTACTTAAAACTGAACGTAATAATGGAACTTGATCAATACAGTGGATAGTGCATGATATAAAGCATGACGTGACACAAGAGCAATTAACTCATGCGGGTATACATACACTGATCGATGAAGTATTTATCGAATTGTGTGCGATCCATGTCGATCATATCGGCTTTTGAGTCGTTATCTTACTTCCACGTTTAATCACTGAGTTTTTACGTCAATTATTATTTTTCAAATGGATAACAATTATTATTATCATTATCATTATAACTAATTGATATTTTTATAAGAATACGGTTTGGAGCACTGCTGATGAGCCCGTGTGCTTGTTGAAATGCATCACATAATGTGATCGAAAGTGGCGGTAAGGTGAAGGGACGATGAGATATAAAAGGAAGAATCACTTCCACTATAAATGTATGCCATGTATCGTTAACCAACAAAAAATCTCTCATGAATACACTTCACTTCTAATAGGCATTCTCTGTACGCGTGTGATTGGTTACGTCGATGTTAGAAATAGACAACGATATACGCGATGGTTCAAATTTCGTAGCGCACTTTCACTGTGACTAGTCCCTTAATCGACTCTATATTTAAATTATATATATATATATGTGTATACATATAAATATCTAGCACTCAGATGAGACGCTATCGCAGACTTTGTGTCGCTTTGTATTAATCATGAAGCGGTAGTTATGTCTCTCAAGATTTTTCCCATTGAGTTTCTCCATCACCAGTTCCATGATAATTCAAAATTATGACCATTATAAATATATGTTTCACAATTCTATATGAAAATTTTATAAACCTCAACATCAGATCTTCATTATATATTTCTTTTTTTTTCTCGCTTTTTTTTTTCGTTTGGTCACATCTCTCCTTTCGTTTTTTGAATGTCCATGAGATTGTTATGTACAAGGGCCGAGTACAAAAATGACTTTCATAATTTGAATTTACTTATTATTTTTTTTTTTCATTTTGTGGTGGAAAGTGGTAGAGTAGATGAAGATGATCTCGTCACTAAACGTCGAGGTCGACTGGTGTTCACAGTATGTTCTAGCAGAGTCTATATAGAGTCAATCCCACTCGTCGTCCCTTGCATCTTTTATGTATAACTCGACAATATCTCGTGGGACACATGAAATCATTGGCATTTAAAATATATTACTGTTGCTAAATCGACAATGTCCTCCAAGACGATAACGAAACACCTCCTGTTAGTTCACACCCCCATTCGCCCCTTGGATATTATGTGTATATACTTTTGTATATCAGTGTGAAATTTTATTTTCTCTCATAGATGTAGTGACACTGTATCTTCGCTTATTAATTTTGTTGTATCGCTTGTCAAATCATAATTTACCAACGAGTGGGTTGGTTTATTGGTAAAAGAAGTTGGGGTTGATTGTGTCACTTTGGGAATAATCTGGTGAAAAAATAATGCAAAACGCACCTCTATTTTTTTTTCTCGTTTGTCTATACTACATTATTTCCGCAGGGGTTGACAATAATGGCCTCTGATTTATGAACAGAATGGAGACAACGATTAGAAAAAATATTATAAAGCAGACATATGCGTAGGGGAAAAAAAAAATAAAGAAATTCGCCTCGAGCTTTTATCAATCTACGTTCATACGTTTATGAAGGTATATATAAATGTAAAGTATATAAATATAAATTCTCTCCCCGCTTATTCCTCAATTTTATCTATGACAACCGACTTTCTAATCAGATGGTCACAGATCATAAACTCAACGTTGACTTGATTATTTTTCTTTTTCAGATCCTGGCTTTTATGTATCAATGACATTCTTGATTTATCACCAAGCGTGATAGAGCACTTGAGAAAGGACGAGACCTAATTGAAGGACATCATCTGACACAAATCTAATTGATAATAAAACATTGAGCAACAAAAACAATGCAAGTCAATTATTTAAAATTCAACATTTCGACATTTTTACAAATTGAAATTGATCAATATCAATTTTTATTCTTCAATCTATCAATTAGTTCATTCATAAAATTTATCATGCAATACTTTCTCCATTGTTTCGACTATTTCAATTGATTGGTGACGAACAGAAAAAAAAATAAATATATTATTTTATTTCAATCTTTCATTCATTCTGTCATATCATAATATATTAAAAAAAATTAATTCTAAATATCTGAACTAATCAAATTTTTTTTCTTATACTTCAGAACAAATTAAAAATCCACAAGAGATACACACATAAATATATCATATCCAACATATGAAGAAAAAGCCGAAAGAAAAATAAAAGTGAAAGATAAAAATCGGTGTCAAAAAATCTACAAAGTGAATGCGCCAAGTGGATCACTTTACATATATACATATACAAAGGGAAGACGGGAGAGACTATCAACACCCCGGGGCTCCCTCCCACGAGATACACGCGGACACGAGGCCACGCCTCTCCACGTGGCTGCGCACGTGTAGCCAGCCTTCGAGCGATGGTTGGTTCACAACGACGTCGCTCTCAGTTGAATTGCCATTCGAGAGAGAATATTGCCCGCAAACATGAGAAAACCCTCCACCGCCACTACTACTTACTTATGTACTACTACTACCGCTGTTAAATGCGGCTACTACTACTGCCATGTAACAAAAGTGAAGAGACCTCATGGTATGTCTGACCAGTCCACCGCTACACTTTTCATTCCACTTGAAGTCAGCCGTTGCCTTTTCTACTTCGTGCATTTAATCTTCGTACATTTCTCTTCATAAATTGCGTTCCAATATACATTTACCAAATTATATATAATATTTTCTACTAGATCATAGTGTTTAATGTTTGAACGTCACATTCAATGAGATGACTTTGGTAAAAAAAATAGAGACGCAATGGGTTAAAACCTGCAGGCAAACATATATATATATTTATTTATATTTATATTTATATTTATATTTATATTTATATTTATATTTATATATAGATGAGATAGGCACGAGAAGAGTCCGCTCAATGCGACGCGGATATGTAGGCCCGTGCCCCTTGACTCCAGCGTAGGTTAGTTACGATATTGTACTACCGTGAGACCCGAGAGAGTCTATTCCATGGCGCGCACTCTCCTTGTGCCTCATAGCTTCATGTATACACATTTATTATATCTGTATATATGTATTGCCCGAGAGCGCGCACGCGGTTGTCTACAGATTATACCGGCACCTGGTCTAATGTATGACTCTAGTCGATTTTATACAATCACTATGACTTCAATGATTTGCAAATGTTTTGCGCACCCAACTCATTTAATTGATCATAAATTCAGAACAAGAAAAAAATTATCATTCATGTGAGAATGTGTTTGTAATGTTTTTGATAAAATTTGATAACGTAAAAATAAATTGGTAAAATTATTTAAATTGGAACGATTACCCTAATTTCACAATTGTTTAATTCTATGAAAATTATTAATTTAATTCATCGATTAATTTACTTGAATTAATCATTGGTTACGAAATATTCAAAAGAAAATTGTGTACATTGAAATGAAATTAATAATCACTGTAATATTCCGTGGGAAATTAAAGAAAATTTTCTTGATGATGACATTGCAATATAAGAGTGCGCGTTATTATAATAGTCGATAGACTTAGGGATGTCTATAAATATATGAATTGTTTGTTTATTTCGTTATTGAAGATTCGGAACTATCTTCAACAATCGATCAATATTATCTGGTGGGAGCGAGGCCGCATCGAGTGACCGGGCCAATCAGATAGGTCGTCTATTATGGTCGTTTCAAAATAGAATGTACTGCCCTGTTCTGTTTCCTGTCCACATGTGTATGTATGTATGCATGAGTGTATTTATATGTACATATAGATATATAACTTTCATATTGGAACATTTTTGACGTTCAATACATGAACAACTCAGAGAGAGGCTTTGAAATATAATGAGCATCGAACTCTCCCAGTCTACTGTCTGTTCAACCAAGTTCTACATATGTTTATATACATATTTAACAACATTTATAAGTACATATATATATACATGCATATGGAAAAATGTCGGAATAATAAGCAGAATTAAATTCATTTCTATAATTCACATCCAATGTCTATTGATATGAATTTTTAACATCACGATATTTCACCAGAAATAAATTTTTCATCTCATTATCATAAATTCGGTCAATCATAAAATTGAACGTTCAATATATTCCAGACACGATGGTCTACATCCTCACACGGCCCTTTCTTCGGCCTTAATCTCGCCCGTACCATAACTCTTTCACTTCAATCATCCAAGGTGAAATTTATTCGATTGTTGATCGATTGCTCAAGTCACTACAACAGCAGTTAGTGATTACACACTTCTAGATACTTAATTATACACAGTTTATCATATTTCATTTCTTTTTTTTTCTATTGCTTTACATTGAGCATTATATCTACTCATACAAATGCACAACTAAGCATTTATATCACACTGAAATTCAATTTTCTATTATGAAACAATTAAATTATATCAATGCATTTTAAAGAATGCTCTCAGGGTAAATAAAATGTACAAAGGGGTGTTTATTACCCTCAGCGAATAAACCTGAGAATATAACTGTGTCTGACTATCGAGCCAGTACTACTAGTTCTGCCTATAACTATTTACCTCTTGAGTAATTTTTCCAATAAATTAAAAACAAATTCTTATAAATAAATAAAAAGCAAAGAAAAAACAGATGAACAGTGTTTTTACTTGGTTTTTTTTTCTCTTAATGATTGAAAAAAATCATTTAATAAATTCTTAATGAATCTTGACAACATTACTATACTTCTTCAACAATGATTTATGTCTTTATATTCACTTTACAGGATCATAAGGAGCTGCACGATGTGAAATATATTTTTATTGCGTGTATACACGTATAATAGGTGCCTACTGGGTGCACAACTCAACGTTAGACGAATGTATATATATGTTGTAAGGTGATTAGCACTTACTGGTCGTGGAGGCGGACGAGAGAGGCTGCGAGACATAAAGATACGTCACGTGGTATAATAACCACCCGCTGCTGTATATACATTAGAGCTGTTATAAGTGCAGTGTGCGACTGAGGAAAGTGCGGGTACCGGTTTTTCGATGTCCGCCAACCTGTTCTTCTATCAGTTAACCGCGTGGGTACGATTTATACAGAGATACTCTTATGTACGCGTACATATTCACATATATTTATATATAAATATGTTATATGAGATATATATGAATTAAATCACACGTTGAAAATGCAATGCATGTCCTGTGATAATATTCGTATAATAAAATTCATCTTGATGTATAATAAGAGAACAGGTTTTCTATTCGTTAGTATTTAACAGTTGTTAGACTTGATTGAAAATTCTGTGCCCTAAAAGCTATTTCCGTTCGTTTATATTAACTGAAACATATTATTTGTTTAGTTGTGGATATAAATGTCTGATGGTTTGTTGGTCATGCTAAGTCTAGTGGGTTATTGATAGCGTTTTTTTATTTTTTGTAATAGTTTAAGAATTTAATTTTGTATAAAAGCTCAATTGAAATTTTGTTGGATTTTACAAACGCAAGTGAGCAGTATGTTGTTATTAATTCATTGAAGAAGTAGAAATAATTTTTTTTTAAAACGATTGTGATGTACTTTGGATATTTACTCAAGTCTGTGGTTGATTAATAATTATGAGAAAATCTTAATTTCATTATTTTATATTCTTCGTTATATTCAATGAATCTTCTCGGTTTATTAAAGATGATTAATTATTTAAATTTTAAGAACAATACACTTGAATGAATTCAGAAAATAAAACACTATCGATTCTTTAACTTCAATCCACTTCTCTCATCAAAATTTCAAACACTACTTTATGATAAATCTTCTTAAATACTTATTCACTTTGTTTTCATAAATAATCGCATTCAAAAACGATACAAATTAACTTCCAAACTAATTACAACCCCTCGAAAAAAAACAAAATCCATAATATTTTCTTTATATCTATCATATGAATATTAATTTCCTTTCAGATATTTCAATCACAATCTGTCGGATGTTAAGGATAGATAAGAAAATTTTATATTGCCTCCCACATTTAAATGCCATGAACGAGGACGCCCTCCTTATATCCATACAGATATATAAAAAGATGCAGTATGCTCACATATACACACACAACCACTAACACATTCTGTATATAATTACATGAAGCTAAAAGGCTGGAATAGAAAAAAGTGTAGGTCAGGCAAGGAGAGAGAGATAGCAATCCGTGTGGGTCAACCCTTGGCAATGTCTTGTATACAAAGTTATATCGTGCACTAAACACTAACAGAGCTGAATAAAAAAAGAAAAAAATCAACCAACTGCAACAACCCTCCAACGCAATTTTGTATTGAACGTTCCCCTTTAAACAACTAAAGAGCGGCGGCGCGGCCTTGTCGTCTCGTCGATGTCGACGTCCATACACACATCCAACCCTACATTAGTTGACCCACCTAAACTATATCACATTCAACCCACATTTACACACAATTTATATCATATTCCCAACATATGTGCATACACATATTAAATTAACAGATAATTTATATATATAAATTCCACCGTCAAACATCTATACCATACATATACCACTTGATCAACGATAGCTATGACGTCATAGCAGCAGTGTCAGTGACGTCACAGTTATGCCGCAGTTCCGTTCATCGATCGTCTCATCCCATCGTGTATGTTTGTGGCGTCGCTTCATTTTCAAATGTAGTCAAACGTAAACGCGCGCATACGCATCAACTCTATACTAATATTCTATTAAACATACACATTTATATATGCATGTGAATATAATCTGTATGTGTGTAATATTTATACTTGCAAATAACGGATGTTCAAGTGATTAAACATTTTTGCATTGTGTTGTATAATTTTTTTTCCATCCACTTTTCAATGTTTCAGAAAGAGCAACTTTCTTTGTCTTTTTTTTTCTAATCACTCTCTTTCCCTTTCACTCTCCCTCTCCTTCATCAAACTCCTTTTTGTTTCTTCTCTCTCTCTCTCATTATACATCACTTGATCGTCCTTCCCACACTTTTATTGGTATATATGCCCGCAGTGGAGCGTTTTCACTTCCTGCTTTTATCAATCACACTTCGCTCCCATGAACGTTCGTTCAGGTGTACAGAATTCGATCATCGATTATTATTATATATATATGATATTACCCTCAAAACATATATATATATATATATATATATATATATATATATATATATATATATATATATATATATATATACGTAATGATATATAAATGATGAAAGATGAGGATAAATTTGCCCTTTCAAATAAATTTTCGTAATTCATATTTTTTTAATGATAAAAATCATCGAGCTCAATATGAAATAAACAAATTGAAATGGAAGAAGATAGAATGAAAAAAAAAGGAAAAAAATGTTATTCATACGAAACGAGAAATAACAATTCACTCGTTGATATAACATTTACATAGACAATGTGCATTCTCATATATATACATATGTATATATATATATATATATACATATAAAAGACCTTTTGCAGCCTCCGCATTGGCCACTTTCCATCCGAATGAATCGTTTCCACCCCTTCAATGAACGCACGCCCACATGATCACGAGAAATTCCCTCAACTGAATATATATCCATATAATACACCATGGCATCTATCACTTTCCATCTCTCTATTCCTATCTCTATTTCTCTACTTCTGTAACAAAGGAGAACTCTCGGGAACTCGATCATGCTCACCCGTGCGGCTCCGTGACGGCTCTCTTAGATCACGTTTATTTTCCTTCTTGTGGCTTTCCCCTTCTGCCTCCTTTCCCATCATCCATTGCCATCCTATTCGCAAAACGTCTTCTTCGTCGTGCAATGAGCATTACGTATCTATCTATATATATATATACATATATATAATATAGTACATGTCGTTAGGTGCGAGTTATGCGCGGCTGCTGCGACCCCACTATTACACTTGGGTGTACACAGTAGATATAAAGGTGTACATACCATCATGAATATACACTCAAAACTTTTCTTTGTTCTTTCATCTAAACTCAAGTTAGCTTCTGTCGATCGTGCACACTGTCTTACTGCCACTGTTACTCATTGGACTATTGCCGCCGCTGTTGTTGTATGTCGCGACTGATTGCATCCTATATACCTTCACCTGCATATACCAATGATCCACTGATGCAAAGGAGAAAAGAGCAATTTACAAACGGTATATATATACATTGTATTAATGTATATATTGGAAGATAACTATATATGTGTGCATTCAAACCTCATTCTCAAGAGATTTATTTTTTTTTTACCTACGCGCATTTTATTAAGTATTTTCTATTTAATTTTGTTTATTGAATTGTTGGTGTTTACGTTAATGGATTTAACTAAATTTTGAAAATTATTTAATTTTTCAATTAGAATTGGAGTGAAATTTTTGAGTAATAATTCTGAATTTGTAATGAGTTTTATTATTTATTTATATAATGATTAAATACTAATTGCAAATGCAAGTTGGATATGGATTGCGAATGAAGTTTCCATGAAAAGATTACAGAACGGGGTCGTGTTGAGATTTATATACATCAACCGAAGTCAATCCAACAGAGTGAGATAGTGGAGAAAAAAAAAAGAGTTTGAATGTAATATGGTGGTTGAACGAGGTGAAAGAGAAGAAAGAGAAGAGGGAAAGAAAAATAAAGGGCGGTAGAGTTGTGTGTATGTATGGTAACCGACTGTGGACGGCCCCGAAATAGCAACGCACGTCCTTGAGGTATGACGTCCTCAACTGTCGCTCGATAACGGGCGGGGTGGCATTGTGACGTCAGCGTTGGCCGTTGCCACCACCGCGAGTGCATGGCGTCTGGTTTATCCCACTATATCTATGTTTATACACAAGTTTTCCCTACCACCCACTTTGGATGCGAGCTCAGCTGGTCGCCCACCCAACTTTCTCTCGCTTCACCTCTATGCTTGATTTAAATTTATATACATTTTTCTCATGCTATTCAACGTCATGTATATCTTCCTTATTATTTTTATTTTATATAGAAATATTATTCATTGTTAATTTCATAGTTGTTTCATTGTAAACCAGGTGAAAATGTCCTTCAACAAATAAATGATCGTGGTCAGAGAATGATGATGGATTAATAAATGTTTGGTATGTAAAGTATATGCAATATAAATGCAATAGTATATAAATGCAGATGGTTTAAACACATACAATGAAATCTCGTGACCCAAAAGGTACAACAGTGAATCAAAAAGCAGTGAACATATTGCTTATGTGCTGTTGTCAACGGTTAGGATTTGATATGCCTCTAGGGAAATGCCGCAATATATCGTATCGAGTAAACAAGCATTCTTGTATGTTACCTCGTTAGCTTTTTGATGACCTTAATTAATGCCATTTTACGTGTAATTATGTGAGTATAAAATTGTTTTACTGAAGATCAACAATGTGGAATAAATGTGAACACATAAATGTGAATAACTTTTTGCTTCAATCTTGATAGAATGACACATGTTGAATGGATAGGTATAAAACGATAAGTATCATGTCGTTCTTTTGTGAAAGGGGATATCGTTTTATTTGGCGCACGTGCCGAACAGTGGTATTTAATATATAAATATCTATGAATGGGATGAAGTGAAATCATAGGGGATACAGTTAAAAGCAAATGGAAAATAGTAGAGTGACACGCGTTCATTGCAAATTTACACAATTCACCCTTCGTGCTTGATAGAATTCAGTCTATAACGAGATTTGGGATATCAATTTTTTTTCTTCTCCATGTCTTTTTTTTTATGTTCTGTATTTTTTTTTTTTTATATCAGTCTCATAGTTTCCCGCTGCTTCACGTGATTGACTTCAGTGTACACATGAACGGTGAGGGTACTTTTATTCGTGCATATTTCATACAAACGAACAACTTCGATTGCCAACGGGCTATCGTTTTATCTCGTCTATATATATATAGATACAATGGGAATTGAGTGGGTGATATTGCGTTTTATTACTACTGCAACACTGCACGAATAGTCGATCAATGTAATTGTGAAACTTCATATAATCTTTTTGTTTCTACTATTTTTGTTTGCCTTTTATTTTTATTTCTATCATTTTCGCAAAAATTCTTTTTCTTCATATATTAAAAATATCTGAGAATGATAAATTGAATATTATTTCAAATTCTACATACATCGCATGACGATCATAAATTTCTTGTTCATCTATGCATATGTTGAAGGCTTTTTGCCAATGAAGTAAAACCTGATATTATTTTTACATTATAGATTTGATAATTCAATGATTATCGACGTTATCTTCAAATATAAAATTTATTTCACTTCATTATCCGTGAATTGACTATTGGATTTATTGAATGCACTAAATATCTATTCCAATCTTATACATATATAATATTTTTTTACCTATCAGTTAATATCTCTGTCAATTTTCACTCTTTGATTATTCACCGGCGCATGTAAATGAATACGTCAAACATGTGTATTCGCCGTTGGAGATATTTCCGGCTGTTCTTCTATATATATACTGGCGTGATTACACCGTTTGAGTGAGCTAATGGAGGATTGTCATATATATAAATATATATATATAAACACGTAGTGCAACGTCTACACAAGGAAACCAATCATCTAACTAAATGTCTATCTATAAAACCGTACGTATATAAACATGAATATTGATTAATATTTATTGCAATTATTTTTTTCTTTAATTTTTTTCTTTCATTCCTTTTTAATAATTCCTCAATGATTTATTATTATACAGGGATTATATATTTCATCATATGATTCATCGTGTAGCTATAAAAAAAGGAAGAAAAAAAAGAAATATTCACCGCAGGCAAGGACTATTATATTCATCAGGGTGATCGGAAGAGATGTGTGTAATAGTCGTGAGTGGAAAGTGTGAAAAGTACTGTGGCACGTGACTCGGGTCTTTGTGCCCTCGCCAAGCAGTTGGATCACGCGTGTATATTTAGTCGAGCAGCAAAACAATGCAATTTGGCTTCTAGGAAGAAGAAGAAGATGCGCTGCGGAAGCGCACACTATGACCATCATCAGAGTTCTTTCACTCTTTCTTTCTTTCTTATTGTAAAAAATTGATGCAACGATGATAAAGATAAAGAGATGATGTAGATGATGATGATGACGATGATGATGATGATGATGATGATGATGATGATAATAATGATGATGTTATAAGACGCATCAGCTCTTACGATATTAATGTAGCAAAATGAGTGATGCATATCATTTATCTCCATATAATGTCTGAAGTAAATGTACAAGTACACACACTCATTATTTATTTATTATATATAAATATATATATGAAAAACTTCTATATGATCTCGTGCTTGCTCAATTTTTTTTCTTTTTTAGTATTATTTTATTATGCGAGAAAAGCACGTGTTATTCGCGGAAAGGGAAAGCCGCACACGCAAACGTGTTATATTATCGCACGGCGGTCATTGATGTAAAGACGCGAAAGCCCGCCAAGTTTCTCAATAGCCAACAGATACATTGCCCACTCACACGTATGATGGAAGCCAAAAATGTTTTGAGTTGATGACCAGTCTCACCACCAGCACATTCCAACTCAGTTGCATATACTCATTCTCATATCACACACACACGCATACAAATATACATCCATATATAATTCGTAAAGAATATATGCAAATATATTATAAATACATAATAATAAATATTTTTGTTTCAAAATGCAGTCGATAATGAGAATCGTGAAAGTCCACACACAAATGTGCATTAAAAAAAATGTCTGCAATTGCATAAAGCAAAAAAATAATACAAAATATTATAATAAATTTACTTTCAATTACCATAGTAATAGTTAATGCTCTTAAAAAGACTGAGACGCGTGCCGTCGATATCTCAAAGAAAAAAAAATTGTAGTAAATAAATAAATAAAGAAGTATGAAGTAAAAAAAAAATTGCAGGTGCGTGACCACCAAGACGTGTGGCAGCGAACAACGACAAAGTGGCTATATCCGCGTGTATCTAGTAACCGAGGCGAAGAAACGCCTAGTAGGTACTGTGTCGGGCGTATTGCCAGACTATATTTACCACCCGACGAACCGGTTACACCTGTAAAGACGCCACTGAACGACAGTTTCGCGAATTGCTTTCAGTCAATCCTACATATATATATATATATATCTATATACAAAAGCTATACACGTACACACACATATCACTATTTCATCCCATCATCATTTACTTGATGAGTATATATCCAATGACATCACAAGACTATCTGCCGTGTGGCCATTTATTACTTTCCAACTAGCTATGTATATACATTTATATACCAGATTAAACACCATTATATATAGATATATAGATATATATATATGAATTTACGTTTACAAGTGTTTTATGTAGCTTTCTGATGGTCACGTTTGTCCATTCGTTTGATATAACAAATTGTCAGTCAATGCGATCATTCTCTTAGAGCGATGAAAGAGATCGCTACTGTGTACACGTGCCCAGACATGACAAGATAATTCAATGCCGACATGTATATAAAATAGAAAAAAGGTAAGAGTCGTGATTTTTATTAATCCCTTCTCTTTCTATGTATAATTCTTTCACGATATGGAACATATTTAATATGTTTATTTATATTGAAATAGAATTATGTATTGGTCTTTGTAAATTGTGTATACAAATATGATAATATAATCCAATGACGTTGTATAGCGATCGTCTCTTGATCACCACCGCCACAATCACCACCATCACCATGACCACCTCACTCTCAGGGCAATGTAATTTATGTAGGTATGTGCGAATGCATGTATCCATATAGCTATCTGTGTAATATAACGGTAAAACCTCTCACCGTCGTCGACATCCTGGCCCGAGGAACGTCGAGGGCGCCCGCGCGCCATAGTAAGCTTATAGATATACATTGAAACGAAAAGAAAAAAAAATTGGATGGAAAAATAAGAAATGTTTCAGGCTTTTGTGATACTGTCAATGAGTGCAAGTATCGTTGATCAATTATATTAAACAATTTATCAATAAATCCAACACCATTCAAGGTAAGCCAGTCTATTTGTTAGTTTTATTATTTGTTTGTTTATTTATATTTATGTGTTTTTTTTTTCTAAAACGATCATCACGTAAGCCATTTTCCAAAAGATATTTGTCTATTTTTGTTTGTTTTAGTATTTTGTTTATTATTTCATCGATATATTGAATTATGATTGATCCGTTATATCATGGAGACAATAGCGTTGGACTTACACTTGCTCCATGTATGATCATCAGTGTGATGATTGTCAAGATGACCAGTTGTCTCGAGATTCCTATAGTGATCATGATTATTGTTGTTATCCGTAGGAAATGCTATTCTGCCAACCGGATATACACCACCCGCATGGATGCTTCTAAGTCCAACGTGGGCGGCTACGCTGCACTCCTCGACGACAACGCACTCATCAACGATGCTACTGCGCAACGTCACACCAGCGGATCCCGCAGGTTGCACCGTTGTTTTAGTTTCAACCGCGTTCCCGACAGTACGCATATCGCACTTAAATATCCTTTTTCCTTTTCTTTTTGTTCCTTTTTTTATTCTCCTTTTAATTTTCTCGTCTATTTTACCGATTATTTTGTTGTTTTCGTCACTGGTTTTTTTGTTATTGTTTAATAGTACAACGTTTAATTTATAAATATGTAAAATATGTTCACAGATCGATGTAAAATTGATAGAACGATGTAATGGCACAATTGTAAATTTTAATGAATGATAAAAATTGTAAATGTGAAGTGCTGAATAATAGAAATATATATTTGTGCATAAGAATTTAAAATGAATTGAATAAGATATAAATCACACGCACACCAATAATAAATTCGCTGAACAAACACGTGCAAATATATACAAAAATATAATTTTGATAATAACAGAAGAATATAAGTATATAAGGTAGATGTAATAAATGCACAATATTAAGGGTAGTGTGATATTAAATTGAGGAGACAAGTGGTTGTTTTTGCTTTTAACACACAACCGACCTGCCAGAGTCGCTGGTGGTGTTCTCGACTCCCTCCAAATGGCATTGAAGACCCTCTCGTTGACAGTGAGGTCCGGACGATTATGCTGGACAAGCCGCTCGTTCCACAATTCAGCCCTTGGGACTCGCATGCGGCCACTTTTTAATATCTCTTTTGGTATTTAATAATATTCCCCACCGCCCACAATTTCGTCTAATGAATTCGTTGATAATTTTATTGTGTAATTGTTAATGTTTAATTTCAGCATTGATTTATAATTTCAAATTGTTGATAATATCTTCACTTTAATTTATTAATTGATGAACAAAGTAATTAATGTCTCATCAATATTATTTTTCTTCCACATTGAGTTATTATTTTTTTGATATCACCGTTAGCAATTAATATATTGAAATTGATTTAAGATGATTGCGCTGCGCGAATTTGAATTAAATATATAAATTGTGGAAAAACACGTTACCAAATTTATCCAGCAAATTTTTGTTCACATAAAACAAGTCGTTGAAAATAAAAACAAAGCCAATAAATTACGATTATATAAATATTATTAAATATTATGAAAATGGGGTGTTTATTATTCTTCTCAACTCCTTTTCTTCAATTAAATCCCGTGCAAGGGATGATCGTTAATATGTGCAAATATAAATATTTAAATTATATTCAATATTCTTTATAATCTTGATATAATTTTTATTTAACTTCCAATTTAATTGCACATCTCATTCATTTACTTACAGATAATTTAATAGACGATCTAGAAGTCCTGGATGATATTGATACAATTGATCACCGTATATAACTAATTAATATACACCAAAGATAAGTACATGAGAATTAAAAAGGTCTCTATATATAATTAACACCCACGAAGAATAATCTTTATAATAAATAAAATTGAATTAAACTTCAATTACTTTATTTAAATCACGTTAAATTATTCGCGTTTTATTATTTAATTCATAAGTATTACACTTTGGATTGGAAAAATATCATCGATGTATTATTTGAAACACGCGGATGAAGAGTCGGTGGTGAATAACGCTCTCGTTAGGTGCTGCACGTAAGGCCGGCCACCGCGTAACTGAGTCCGGAGCGCGCGCTGTTCTCCGCTATATTAAAACCGTACTGTGTGTAGTGCGGCGAACGGCGCTACGATGACGTCATCGTGGACGTCATACACCGGGAGACCGCGAGAGAAACAGTGCGATCGATTGGACTTGCGCGCGACTATTGCTATAGCCACGCGTCCCTTACAGACTAGCAGCCCACGACACAAGACCAGGGAAATGAAGAGTGCGGAGTGTCCAATGAAGCGATGGGGTTGGTTATGTCGTCACTTTACCGCAAACCAACCCCCCCATCCGACGGTAATGTCGTCATCGTTTGCCAGTGACGTCATTGAATTTACCCCCGTTCCCGCAACGAAAGGGTGTTCGACCGAGAACAAATGGCGCAAAGTGTATTGATGTACAATATAAATGAAATATAAATGCGCAATGAGAATTGGGAAGATATTTATACGAACATACTGATATTGAATAGCTGTCATCCATGGGAAAAAAATAAAGCCAAATGTACGAATGAAAGAAGAAAAAAAAAAATAGAAACAGAAAAAAAAAATACGCAGAGATTGCCAATGTTTATATTGCAACTTCCATTCATACAGTTCGTATATTTCATCTTCTATTGCTATCTTTCTGCTTCTACATTTCTCGTTTGAGTATATATACCTTTGGCAACTCGCCATGTATACATATATATATATTAAAACGTTATACATTCACGTCTCGGGACAAAAGCGTGCATGAGCAGGACGCGTGTCAGAGCGGAGGCGGATAAACGGTAGCACGTGGCTCACACCACCCGTATTTTCACCCGCTGGCTCAATCGCGTCCGTGTCGTAGTCGTTGTGGCGTCACCCTTCCTTCCGTTTCGTCAGTATACCACCCACCAGCAACCTTACCCTTGTATTCTTGTACATGGTATATATATATACAATTTATACGTTTTATATACACATTGTATGGATTAAGTATATACTAGAAAAAGTAGTGAGAGATTCAAGGTTTATCATCGCGTGGCTTTGTCACACGTGTCTGCTACCAATAGAGTATATATGTATATGTATGTATATAACACCACCCGCAATATCCCACCCCATTCTTTTATTCAACCCTCTTATGTTGAGCTTATGAATATCGCTTTGACGATCAAGCGACCAAACGATGCATCAAGTGAAGATTTTTAATGGCTTAGGTCATAGTGACGCTTAATGTTATATGCCAGCCATTTAATCAATATATATACATACATATGTATGTATATATATATTTCTTTTTCACTTAATTCTCTCACCGTATTATAATGATACTTCTTCGATATTTTTTATCGTCTATTTCATTAATGCACAAGGTGTTTATAATATGCCATTTAAATTGGCCATGCTTCAGTTCCTCATTCAACTTTTATGCACACACAAAACATGTGTATAATAATTAATTAATAAATCGATGTTAATATATTGAGTGAGTAAGAGGGTGTGAGAGAAAAAAAAGAGGCGCAAGATGATGAAGACAAGAATTTATTTATGTATATTTATGATTGTATATATGCAAAGATAGAACTTCATGGCAACACAGGGATTTAATGAACCACCATACAGTGAGAGCCTTATCTTTTTTGTTTTATCTGTGCATGGATAAAATATAATACATAAGGTTTTATGCAATACTCGGAAATTACATTGCCGTTTGCCAAGGCATGATTGGTAATATCCACATGAAACTCCTTATTTCATTTATTATTATAGTTTCTCACGTTTTAACACTATATATATATATATGTATGTATACACATACAATACTTATTATAATGTGTATATATATTATTTTCTTTAGTCTATTCAAATATTTTTTTTTTCCATATCAAATAACAATAAAAATGTAAAAGAAAAGTTTAAAAATTATTAACACGACAAAAATGTGCCAGTTGATATAAAATAAATGATTTTTTTCTTGTATTTTTTTTTTTCATTGAAAAATGGGCGCATCGGATTGGGAGAGTAGGAAGGGAGTACCATCGCATCACGACACTATCATCACCACTATCCAATAATAAGAATATATAAATATATATGTGTACAAAGATACATAAATATGTAAGACAGAGAAAGATGGGTAAAATGAGAAGAAGGAGGAATTGCCCGCAAGGCAATTTCGAAGGTCTTTGGAATTCTTTAGAAAGTGGTGAAGCAAAGATGCGTGTGATGGATACTGGTAGTTGCTGCCGTTGCTTCGATGCACATTGGGCAATGCGAGAAGAAGAAATCAAGTGTGTGAAGGAACCAAAGAAGGAAGAAAAGGCTCGAGGTGATCGAGATATATACACGCACACAATAATATTTATATATATATGATATATATACAAATATATATACGAACTTGATGCCATCATATTTTAACGATGATGCCGCCCTTGATCTAAACTTGATCTCCCTGTTTGAATGATGGCGCGATATAAACATCGTGTGCATCTCGAAATATTTTTATGAATATAATTAATTTTTATTATAGTAATTTTTCTTTCTTTTTTCCTTTCTTATTTTATTCTTTTTTTTTCATTCTCCATATCTTGAACCCATGAAGTATTATCGTATGATAAATTGATTTTATAAATGTGAGAATGACAAAAGTATAAAAGTGTTGAGTATATAACTACTGTTGATGCCGAGGTTGTGAGAGTAAAGAGGGACATCAAGATGAAGAAGGTGGACAAGTGTATATAAACGTACGTGTGGTAGGAATCACGGCCAAAAGTCGAACACTGCCCCCTGTCCTGTCTCGTCGTCCACCGAAGAGAGAGAAAAAAAAAAAGAAAAAGAAAGAGAGAAGGGTGGGCCGAATAAGAGGCAACAGGTTGCGTAACATGTGCAAATCCACAGCGAAAACGAAAGTTACGGAGCAAGTTCCTCATACATATAGTTAAATATATATAAACATATATATATTATAAATGTGTGTTTGTTTATGATGGTGAGACTTGCAGGTGGGTAACTCGGACATTTCAATGCATATTAACAAATATGTATATGACATACGACGAATGATGCAGTCATATCAGCGTGAAGAGAGTCCCAGACAAATCTATCATGCAATTTATTCGTTATTAATGATGACGCGGAAAGAAGAAATGAGAAGAAGAGAGTGGTGGTGATGGTGATGTGTGTCTTCGTGCATATTGGGTGTGGAGGCCGTGCATGTATAATCAAATAGCTTGGAAAGAAAGCCTTGAGTCCCACGAATGGACCAGACAACCACACGCGTACAGTTACACTTAATATTTTTGTATTTTTTCGTATTTACCCTGCGACATGAATTTATAATAAAATTGTGTGCAAACACGAAAAATTGTAGATTTAATTATAATTTTGTTCATTATTAATCATTGCAGCGGATATTAATTTTTTTTTGTTTATAAATGTGTTTATGTATATGTGAATGTATGTAACTGAGAAATCGAGTTTAATCTTATGATCTTCCAGCCTCGTTTTTTTTTTCCTTTTTTTTTCTTCATCATTTCTCACTCTCTTTTTTTGTCGTTGGATTATTGTGTATAGATTATGCCTGGATGTTTTTGCTTCCTTGTCTCTTTGTTGTGTTTGTGTATGTATGCATCTACAGATACACGAGAGAAAGTCACGTTGTCACGACATATGTGTGCGCGGAGGTAAAAAGGAGATGACGATATATATATGTATGTATATATATTTGTGTATATAAGTCGGAAAGCAAAACGGCCGCCAAAAGCGACGGGGATCGAATTGATTATGGACTATCTAATCGGCCCAAGGTCCAGGAAGAAAGGCCTACAGACGCACGAGGACGAAAAATAAAGTGCGTGCATGTATATGTGTGCATTCCAGTTTTGGTTTTTTTTATTTGTTTTCCTGTCTTTCTTGGGGTCCAGTTCATGTCATCTGTTGATGTTTCAATATATAAACATTGGTTGCAGGTTGGGGAACTGGTGATGAAGTGGTGGACGGAGCAATTTTAACGAATGAATGAATTGGCCAGGATATTTTATTATGGTGGTGGATTCAATGTCGATGTGAAATATGTAGAAGTAATTGTGAAGATTTTTAGTTGAGTCCGGAAATAGATTTGACATGAGCTGTAATGTTTCATCGTTTTGTTGATGTCCTTTTTTTCTGAGCTATGTCACCAGATGATGAAACGTTTTGTTTTTTCGGTTTATCCAGCCATTAGTTTAAAGTGTGTAATTATTCATCATAAAATGATTCACAAATGGTATGGCAATTATTTACAAAATAGATTTTTGATATTCAATGATTTCATAGAATTAATCAAATATTTTTTATATTAGCTAAAACGACGTTTGAATTCATGTGCAAAAATTCTGTTTATCATATTCTTAAAAATTCAGGATTATGAAAGTGGAAAGAATTTGCCTGAATTAGCACTTTCAAATTTCAGCGGATTCCAATATTATATATATACATATATATATATATATAGATATATTTGTTTGCAATCACCACATGAAGTAAAAATAGCAACCCGAACTGTATAAAATATTACTCGAATGTCTGTGCTAAAAATATGCAGTTCAAGAAATAAAGTGACACTTGGTTAAGAGGATAATAATAATTATCAAGGGCAACTGAAAAATTTACTGAGCATGTAATAAGTTTCTGATTCTTCATCATTTCAATATAAATCACACAAACTAATTAAACAATGCTCAATATTCATACAATTAAATCTACATCTATCATATCTAACAATTAAAAAACAAAAACCTATCAAATTACCATAAACAAATTAAGCCAAACTCAAAAATTAAAATTTTAAATAAGTCAATAACTAAACCTCACAATTTCTCATCAAAAAATATTCCTACACTATCATACTAAACTCATTTCAAAATCAACTATCAATAATTCCATATGATTCGTCCATTGTCTAAATATAAATATTATACAATAACAAATATAACATTTTACTTCATAAGGTAAAACAAGTCAAAGTCGAACAATCATCAACTTTAACCCCCTCATCATGTCGATGAGTGATTGTATCGTTAGAGGTGAAGAGTCAAGCGCGGATAGAGCTTGAAGTTGTAGTGCACTGGACCCTCCAAGCATCATCTCCTCATAATTCTCTTCCACTCATTTTATTTTCTATTTCTTCTTTACTCATCTGGATTTGTCGATGACTCGACATGTACACATGCAACTATTCATTTCTCACATTCTCTCTCCATCTCCCTCTCCCCCTCTCTCTCTCTCTGTCAATCCTTCTCCCTTTCTCCATCTCTTTCTCTATCCCATGTCTTTATTTCACTCTCCTCTCGATTCTCCAATAGATCGGGAAACGATGGGCTATTAGCGCCGCGTGTGAAAGGGAAAGCTAGCGGTCGGCAACACGACGAAGGAGATGCGGAGAAGGAGGAGGACGACGATCGACCCGGTCTCCAAAGAGACTCTCTCCACTGCACGTAACGTTACGACGATTCGTTCGTTGTCTTCAATACACCCGTCTTTTCTCTGTGGCATCGTCGACGTATGTCCTCGCACTTATTGACTATATTTGTATATGAACATGACACAACTAAATAGTCAATACATATATAATCTACATGAACAATCTATTCTTCAACAGACTTTAATAAATCCAATTATCAATGCAATTTCATTAGTTATTCTGCGACAAATATTGATAAAGGTTGAAACACATTTGATTCTTCATTATGAATTAAATACTTTTGCACACTAATAAAAATACGTAACACCAAAAAAATTCTCTTCAAATAACTCGCCAAATAAAAATAATTAATGTGATAACATTTCAGGTCAAGAATATAAAATAGAATTGCAAACAAGCACATTCAATACGGGTAATTCCAATGAGCCTATAGGAATTCCCCAGGATGAAGATGGGTTATATGTACAAGTTATAGGATAACGGCGTGTACGATCTAAAATATAAGTTGCCTACTTTCTCTATAATATTTTTCGTAGGACATCGCAGTGCGAGGATTATTTACGTTTGTTGTCACATCCTACATGCGCAAAATACACAAACAAACCTAAGTAATATATAACTGGATTATTGCAAATATCATAAATATTATCATTGTCATTGTACTGGATATACATCGAGCATACATAAATGGTAGAAATGAAAACAGATCCATTCATGATTATTTGTGTATAATAGATAGAAAACCACCATTAATATTTCCTTATTTTTTTTCTATTCTTTTCTTTCATCCATTATCTTTTCCACTTCTTCTCATTTGAGATTTATTGGCATATGAAGGGAAAGACGCGTATGCCTTCATAGCGACCTTTCGTTACCTCTTGGTACACATTGAAACAGTCACTTCTATGCCGCGAGCCGGTTAGGTAAGTGTATATATATATACATATACATATATACGTTCATTACACCCCTGTCAGTACAATGTTTCATGTGCCATCTGTCACGCATGTTGCAGGGTATAATCGCACCTTGCGCACACCGGCGTTTTAATACAAGTGACAGATAGATGGAACGCCATCACGCTCGAATCAATGGAACCCGGAATCCAAAGTGTATTTATAATTATACATTAGAGATGACTGAACGCTTCTCTATTAATTCTGTCTCATTTTGTTTCAATCTCTTATGAAAACGCCAATGAAATCGCATCAGCTGAACAATTCATTGGCAATCGCTTTGTTAATTCTCGTGAGACAATGCGATATCTTTTGTGGTCCTGTTCTATGTAACAATACATACATATATATACGTTCAAGATCCTGATGTCTCTTTGGGTACGTGTAGTAAAAAGCCACGAAGTGAATAAGCAACTGACTATCTTTCTCTCTCCCCTCCTTGTTCTTCTATCACTTGAAGAACAGACAATCAAGCTAAACACACATCCTTTGGAATAGCGCACGATATGCTGCTGAACGCGCAATGTTTTGTTACCTCTCTCGCTTGTCTTCTCTTATGTATATATATATAGATAGATAGATAGATATATGCAATGTATGCACACATACCCTGAAAACCTCACGGCTTTTGCTTACAGGAGGTGAAGGGCCAGGCGGTAGAGTGGGAGTGGGTAAGCCGACCTCTAACCCCGTGGGCGCGGGGACCTTGCCGTGAGTGTGCGCATAGCGGATACAGGAGAATATATACAAGATTTAAGACGGCGAATAGTACACGACGAAGACGACGACGCTGACGACGACGACGACGACGTTGGAGAATAGGACGGCGTGTATAGCGGTATAAACTACTAGTTTAACACAACTTGCGCGTCTCTCGCGACTCGCCCGCCTTTCACTTTGAGAAGACGCGAATCGAGAGAAGATAGTGGTAACGAAGACGATGTGGTAGATCGAGAGAGTGAGAGCGAAATATATTGGTGGAGAAAGAGTGAGAGGGATTTTACCATTGCTTCGCGTGGCATCGTGGGGAGTGCCTTGCCTACCTGCAACCATTATCATATTATAGCAAATCTCGCGCTGTGCGCGCAGCCGCCGCGGGGCCAATTTTATTCCCACCGTATCGCCGTCTATTTGAATATATATATGTATTTATATGTATGTTTATTCCTCTCACGCGACGTCTTCTCTCCTGATGACGACGTCTCTTTCACGACGATGATGAGGAGAATAAAAATGAATGAAAAAAAAGTTTCAAGAAAGAAAAAAAAGTAGAAGTAGACAGGGAGAGATGGTTGCGCTATGGACACTCAATTGCGTTAATTGCGGCCTGCCGGGCTGACGATGAGACTTGAGAGATAAGTGGACAAAAGTGAAAATCATAGACACAATCAACTTGTTAATGTTAACAAAAAAAAAAGAAAGAGTGAAAAAAAAAATGGCAGGAGGAACACAACTGGGACATAAGTTGGGAGTGTCAGAGATTAATATGAACTGTTGTTCGTATATACATTTTTATATATATATATATATATATATATATATGTTATGTGTGAGTATGTGGGACTCGTAATTTATTTTTATGTCGAATGTAGGTATTGGTGCAACAGTCGCTTGACTGGATACAGATACATTTGGATAGCAATGATCATCTCTGTTGAATTTTATTATTTCTCCTTTTTATTTTTTATTTTATGATATTTCTTTTCTTTCTTTTTTTTTGAGGAGACAGTAGTTACGTTCTGTTAAATCGACAGCGACGCATCTGAGGTGAGAGGTAACAGTCGTGTGGTTCGTTTCTTGGGATGGTTAGTTATGCACACTGTGTTTGCGCGCTTTATACACGTGGGGGCAGATAGATGTTGTTAACTATATGCAGATTGCAGGTACAGAGTAACTGAGGATCGCAAACCACATGAGCAACGACCTAAATGCTTGATATCCTCCTATTAATCTTCATCTTCTTATTCTTCGTCATTGTCATTCTTCTATTATCCACATATACATCAAGAAACATTTTTTATCTTTCCATTTTCGTCATTTGCTATTTCATGAGCTTCATTAAATGCCGAGTAAATAGCGCATACATCAACTCAGTCCTCCCTCAATCAGTTGCTTCTTCAAATCAACAATAATTCCAAGTCCATTCCATATATATTTAAACGCAGAGGAATAAAAGCCAGGAAAAAAAACCACGGAAAATAAAAATGTAAAGAGTGACAAGCTTGCGAAGCGTGTAAACGCCGCAAGTCGTGCCGACACTTTACAACGCGTTACGACGTGTAATTATCATCTCCCAAGGGCCTATCCCACGCTATTCGCAGTGAAGTGGGACACCGACGATTGCCGAGCTCGCGCGCGCCTGCTTGAACGATTAGAGCTGGGTCTTTTTCACGCCACAAGACCACACAATTGATCGCGATCTTCTACGGAAGACGCTGATACTTTATACTCATGGACACTGGATATTGCAATTAAACATTATTACTTTATCCACGTTTAAAGACAACAGTATGATCAAATGTCCAACAGTAAAAGATTGCGCAAAACAAACATTTCTAATACTCATTGGTGAAATAGTAAGGAAAGTATTTTTGAATGCATGATTTAAATGATTACATAGTTACAAATCAAAACAGACACTTCCTGGTGGCGGTATGGAGATGTGCCGCGTTCACTATGTATATCGCTTCATACTTTCGTGCAATATACATATATATATGTATGGCTTTTGCGCAGAGTGGATTTGTCGGCACGTACGGCGCGGATGAAAGCAACGGGGCAAAAGAAAGAGAAACAATAGAAGCGTGGGCGCAGCATCCCGCGAACCCTAACCTGAGGTGATCCCATATTCCGTTCTCTTAGCGATGTATCCACCTTTAGGCACCTCTTTCATCCACCTCCCGGAACACACCGCCAGCGCGGTTTAAAGTCGCGCCATATACACATATAATATATATATGTATATATATAAACGTATTTGTATACATACCTTGCACTGAGCATATGCCCAAGCTGCTCCAGGGCTTGTAGCCTATTGCTTCGGCCTCACCTCTCGTCGTCGTCTCTAACCTGCACCTTTCAGATATTTCTCTCGCGCTCCAGCGGAGTGCCGGGTTGTGAAATTGCATGAGGAGTCCGTGTACTAACGTCGTCGTTGCATAGCAAAATAGTATATGGTGAGTGTATGTAAAAAGAGAAAGAAAGACATACAGATATAGATAGATAGATACATTCAGCCCCCGCAAGTTGTATGGTAGTGCAGTTGACCCCGTTGTTGTTATATACCTGCCTCACATTCGCAGGGTTATCGGTGACGTTCACCATCACGCGCTACTCGTAAATTTTCCTCTATTGTTCATAATTATACATATTTTCAATCATGAAGGACAATTTTATATGACATTTTTATCAAATTGTATCAGCTCATTGTGCTTTGGTGGGTAAGTATTGAGTGACATCTGTGAATTAATATGAAATTGTTATTACATGTTTATTGGGAAGATGTAAAGATGGAAAGAAAAAAGGTGATGATAAAAAAAACATCATTGCTCTCATATAAATTCATGCTTATAGAAGTGTGAGTATGTATTCCTAAGCGCTGATTAAAGTCCCGGTTTGACAGGTTTTCGATTAATATATATCCCATGCATATATATAAATATAAAATTCAACGGAATTTATGGCGAGGCTTTCGCTGCAGGGAAAGTAATTCGGCTGTATAACACTGACTCGCGCTTCATGTATCCAGTCATCATAGGAGATGAGTTGCTGCTACTCCCCCTTCATTGAATATATTACAAGCACATAATGCGCCCACAAACGTAAAACGAAAAATCATTGTCGAGATACAATTTTGCGACATCATTCAATAGAATCAATGTGAGACTGCGAATTATTGTGTGTTGTATATATTCATGCTCATGCATCGACTGAGAGTGAGAATGATAATGATGAAGAGGAGGAGGCGTTATTGCCCGATGCAAGAGAGGAATGAGCTATGTTATGTCTAGGCACACCTCGCGCCTGTTCGCAAGAGGCTTTCAACGCGCTAGTACATGATAGAGTGAGAGAATCAAAGCATTGCGGGTGAGAGCGCGGAAGATTGACCCGTTGGTGAAGGAGCGAGAGGATGATCGCGATAACGAAACAATCGAACGAGCCCTCGCACGGAGTGCGCGCACCGCCCTGAATATTTGAACGCTCGGTGATGGTGTATTGCGACATCTTTTCTATAATACTTGGGTATATACGGTGAGATAACGCGCTCTCTTTTTGTATATACATATATTATATATATATATATATATATATATATGATGGTGAGTGAGGCGGGAGATTTTCTCGAAGCAATATACCAAACACAATATTGGTAATGTTTCTCTCTTGTACCTAGGGTGCGTGCCACACGGAATGATTTCGTCATAGCCACCATGTCGTGGCGAATCCCTGCTTCAACTAGCTGTGCCTGTAATGCGTTGCTGTTTGATGCTGGAGTACAAGCAGTTTGCCGTCTGCTTAGAAGCTGAGAGCGGGGCGCGAGCGCGGGCAAGAAGCGAGCAAAGGTCGTTTCTGCGCCTTCAGAGAGAAAGAATCTTTGGAATAGCGAGACCGAGTACTACAACATATAGTGAAGAAGCGTCTTCCGCGCGACGGCAAGAGGTCACCGCGACGCCAACGGCAGTCATTCTGAGACTTCTTGCCGCTCTCCTGGGTCACCTCGTGTATATGCTCGTGTTGCTTTCCTTCATCAGAGGTATGCACGTCGTGCACCAATGTGTAGAAATACACTATTAAGTGGTGGATTACCATTTGCAAGCGTTATGAGCATTTTTTTTTTCTATTCCACACAACCAAACTTGCTTCGTATAATTAAATATCCCTTTCGTTCCAGTGTCATTAAATTCAAAATTTTTTTCCGTTAATTTATACGCCATTCGTGCATGTATTGGGAAACATGTTACCTACACGCATAAAATTTTCGATGACAGTCTTGCTTTTCAACTTATTAATATTTTTTTAATATCATTTACATGCCAAGAGTAAATTTCTAATTCGTAGTTTTATAAAAAAAAAAAAATAAAGTATTAAATAAAATAAAATAAATTGTAAACGTGAAATGAATTTACATTTTACCTATGTTATACAATGTGTCATCGACCTTAATTCTCCAAAAACGATACGAATTGTGTAAGTTTGTACAATTGATCTTCAGTAAGGCTGGCTTGAGTGGGTGTACTTTGTTCCTTGTCTACTTTGCAAGGTTTCACTGTCGTTTCGTCAAAACTCCAGCCACGCTCTTGTGCAGACTGTCTGGCTTGTTCCAATGATAATCCAGTCATAGCAGCGAGCACAGTCAAATTCACTGATGAATAAGCCTCTGATATAAGGGTCATCGCTCTTTCACGAACAGCTTCTAAATTATCAAATATTCAGTTACTTTCTCGTTAAAATAACATTGACTGAATTGCCAAATATTTATTGAATCAAATGATACCTTTCAGGGCATGCATGATATTGACGACATCATCGCTCCATTCATTATTCAAAGCTGTATGTACAGCAGGCCAATCACGCTGCCACATTCTCTGTCCTACAACCCAAATTTGTTGTAACTCTGTGTTATTAGTCTTAACACTTGCTGGTATCCGTTTCCATAAATATTTAGCATTGCAGAGATCATTTTGATAGAGATACACAGCCAGTAGCTGTGAATATGTTGATGCTGATGCACCACCATCCGTAGCCTAAAAGCAAAATAACATTGATAAAACACACAACGACATAACAATGATGAAGATAACCAATCACCATACAATTTTAACCATGTTGCTTCATTATTACGCTAAGTACATATAAATATCCAGCAATGAAAAATGAATATCAAAATATTCTCCAACCGGTAAACTATACATAACCAATCATATAAAAAATATATCATTCTCACCTCGAGCTCGGCCATTTCTAAGTCCGCCACCAGTTTATCTACCTCATTCAACACCATATTTGAATGGCTATTCTTTTGTTTCGTTTATCGATCAGTTATATCACTTCAATAATCACAAGAACGTGACAGGATTTCGTTGTGATCAATTTTATTTATATCAACAAATAACAGTGTGCTCGTCGTCTGCCATTCGTGGAAATTCACGATTAGACTCGAAAATACGATCGCACTTCTACCTAGCGGCGAGCAAAAGAAACATTGGTCACAGTTTGATAGTGCAGATTCCATTAATATCTTAATTATTTGAAGATCCAAAATGTACTGAATTTCATGCGAAAATGTGTGATTGAATAATTTCAATTGGTATATAATTTTAGACTAATTTTTATTAATAATAATTATGCACAATACATTTTGGATTGAGTATATGATGTAAGACTGTAGACAATCAATTGGGTGTGTATTCTAATAATGAGATGTGATAATATGCAGTTGTAAATGCATAATGAAATTAAGAAATATTATTGACAAATTCTTTTGTTTTTGTTTATTATTTTTTATGTAATTTACTGAATATGTTGTCGTCTACTGCGAGCCGCTCGCTGTTTATCAAACCTCAATTCCATTTCTTCCAGAACTCTTGGAGTATATCGTACTACCAATTTCACAGAATTTTGTGCCTGCTTCAGCAACTCAACTGCTTTCTCATGATTCTCACCTTCGACACACTGAAATTAATTTAACATTTATATTCATGGCATATACGTGATTGTCATATTTATTATTCGCAATTTATTCATTGGAAATTATCAGTACTCACAACGCCATTTACTGAGAGCAATTGGTCTCCTCTTTTAAGTCCACCATGCCTATCAGCAACTCCACCAGGAATAATTCTCGATATGTAAATTGGTGAATTTTGTTCCTTTCCACCCATCACATTAAAGCCAAGACCTTCCTCAGTCTTTGGCAGCTCAACTACTCTTGGATGAGCATGACCTTCACTAGCTGCAAATGCAGCCACAGTAGCTTTTGCTGTTGCTGATGCTCTGACATCTTGAGATCCCTGAATTTTAAATTCCAATTAATTCACCATCAGAAGTGGACATAAAATGTAATGATGAAGCATCGAGTAGTGACGAGAATAAATACAAAATCGATTCTATATTTACCTGAATATCTACTGTCTCGTAAACATGTTCGTAGACATCTCTAACTGCGTTAAGAAAATCACTCTGTAATACTTTTTGTAATGCTGCTAATTTTGTACTGGGAACTTCACCGCCTACAATTAGAAATTCATGATAATGAACATTAGCAAAAAAATAAAGTCAAATACAATTATATTCATACATACTTTTTTGCAGTTTATCTAACAGTTCTATTGCACGCTGTACATCTGCAAAATAAAAAGAATAAACTTCACAATTTCAATATTCAAAAAACAGAAATGAAGATAAAATTGTCAAACAAAAAACATGTTAGGACTGAGCTGCAACAGGATTCGAATGCAAATATTCTTTCCTTAATTACCTCTTTTCAGTGTGAGTGGTTCACCAACTGTCGCCATTGTTTATTTAGAAGGCAACGATAATTTTGTGGAAGCACTATAAGTTAAATTTGGACCACGCAACCCTTGGAGGTGTGGCTGGTCAACGAATGACAGCAACTATTCAATGTTTTCTCAGGTTCAGCACATAATACACAGCAAGAGAATACAGGTAGCCATTTTATATACCCAACATCACCATGAGAGGGTGATAGTTGGAAATTCTCAGCATATTGAAATACATTTAAAGAGAAACGAGATTGCGTGCGCACAATTGGAAATTCAGGACATTGATTAAGTTTATAATACATGTATTGTTGAAGAAAAATACCACTGTATTGATTTTATAATAGAGTTACTATATAAAATTCAACTAGAATGTGTTCAGAACAATCTCAATGTTGGATTCACTTCATATAGAAATTCTGTTTATCTTAGTAAATACATGTATATTATTTTTAGATCTAAACTGATCACTTATTATTATTATTAAACAGAATTGTTGACTCTTCGCATTGATAATAAAATAAATTACATTGCTAAATTTCCTTACGTCTTGCCAATTTTTTGATCAATATAAAAATAATTTTTGTCAATATTATTCAATCGAAGACAATTATGATGCTACTTCTTCTGTAGCACCTTCGAATTCCAATTTAACTTGGCATTCTTCAGGAAGTCCTTCAACATCTACTTCAGATTCTGGAGCGTTGAGCATATTGAGCGTTACTTCGGCAGATTTATTCATTAGTCCTTGATTAGTAGTGATTGATTGCTGTTTTTGGGCTTGTTGTTGCGCTGTAGTTTGTTGTGCTGATTGTTGCCTAATTGGTACTCCAGCTTCCTCAAACGCTTTCTTCTTTAACGTTGATCTTATTTGCGATCTATAATTAAGAAAAAAGAACGAAAATAATAATCTTTATGATGTTGAATGTTTGACTGACGTGGAAAATTGAGGGACACCAAACGCCCATGTGAATTTTGTTTCAATTCAACTTACACCGTTCGTTCCTTGATGTGATCGCTTATATTGTTCAACCCTTCACTGAATGTTTTAACCGCGTGGCGGAGCATCTCAATTTCCTCGTCAGTCCATTTACTGCGACATAATGATAAGATTAAATCAAGTAAAGAAAAACCATTTCACATAGTTTTCTAGTACAAATTCAAAAGTTAAATTCGTACAATTTTGCAAAGTTCGCGCCAAAAAGTTTAAAGATAGCGTCCAATATGGCGGCGCATCATGGCGTCCGACAATATGAAATCTTCGTTGGATATTTGTTTAACGTGTTTGCAAATACGTAAGAAAAAAAATACGAAATGAATGAAAATAAATTATGTTACCCAGCTGGTGAGTCAGTGGTTGGATGGAGTTGCATAGTAAGCTCGCCAAGTTTATTAAAAGCGGCACCAGCGGCGGTGAAGATCTCACCAACCTGAATAGGGGAAACAAAGAAATGATTATCAAGGATACAAAAAAGGTAAGAGACACAACAAAAACGAGTAAACTATTCGCATTCATGATCCACAATTAATTTTGTGTCCCCAAGTCCTTCAAATTGACACTGAATATGAATTGTGCACAATGAAATATAAATAATGAAAAAGTAAACATAACCTAACCTTTCGTCCACTTCCGACATCCATTGCGATAACACTCTAAGAAAGACCCTTTAGGCGGGCTTTGAAGTGTGACACGTGACTTAAATTTGGGGGGAAAAGTGGTGGTAGGGCATGGTGGGGATTTAGGGTGAATAATATCCAAATAAAATAATTTGGAAAATCAAAGTGGTCCATTTCTCATTTCCAACTTACCTTGCTAGCTGAATTCATGATAATTTGTTGTTAACTACCAACACGGCCATTGGTTAATGAAACGTCATTGATATATGGTATTTGGATTTTCTTTTCGTACGCTTCTGCCCTCTCGCGCCGTTATTGCAATTTAGTTTCAAACATATTTATTTTTCTCAAAAAGAGGAGTGAGAAAAGCAAAAGTTGTTATCTCAATACGTAGTTTCTTTTATGCGCAATTATGTGTATCGGAAGATATTACACTTACATGACTAAACTCAATTTCAAAACTGAGCCAGGGTCGTCAAAAAACCACAACGACTGATGATAAACTTCAGAAAGTAACTCAAGGCTGAAAAATATTGAGGACAATGCTAATTAAGTGTAAGTAATTACATCTAACATATGCATGATTGACTCTTATATGTCAGTTATCAATAATCGGATATAGATTGAAATTTGTATAAAAATTTATTATTAAATTTGTATTCATACGTCGTTGGATCGTCGAAAAATCAAGAGCTTCCTGCCCCAATTATTATTTTCAGTAGTTGTAATCTTTTCAAATTTACATCTGTCTCCACAAACAATATCTTCGATATGTTTAACCATATCGCCGGTTAATTTGAGAGTATTTATCAATGGGAAGTCTTCTTCACCAGATCTTCTCAGTCGTCTTGATGCGTTTCTATAACATTTCCAAGGTTGTGGCTCGACCACAATTATGTCAGTCTGTTCACAAGCATCCACGAGAAATTGCACAAGCCCTTCATCACCGTGATTCAGATGAATCCACATGGTGATGGAAAAACAAAAAATTACATCAAATCTCTGTTTGTTAAATGTCTTCAAGTAATTCTCAAGAACTGGTGCTCTGTCTTGAGAGCAACTGAAATCAAGACACTCAAAAGACACTGATGGTTTCGAGTGGCTCTCACACGCCCTTTGAATCAAAACAGGATCTAGGTCAACGCCCAGGACATTGACGTCAATATCAGATGAAACATTTTCCTCAAGAAATTGCTGCAGAGCATTCGTCAGATCCTAAAACAAAACAATGAATGTTATATTAAGATAGAGGAGACCTTGGCCATAAATCAATCGTCAAAGAGAAAGAAATATCAAGGAATTTATTTATAGATAAGCATCGATTCACATGAAGTCTATGCTAAAGTTGAACTAAAAAAAGCATAAAGGAGAAACCACCGTAAACTGGATGTCTGACAAGTGAGAGTAACTGGGAAGGAAAAAAATGAAAAATCATCGGCGTCGTTGGCACGTCATCTATTTTTATTCGTCGGCTATATGAGACGACTGGAAGTGAATATGCAGACGCATACCGGCACGCTTCATGGCGCGTGCGTGGATAGAAAATTGTGCGAGAAGGAGAGTAAGTGTAAGTCAACCGATAATTCTTCTCTAAATTTAGTCGTAGCGCCGTTTGACAACGAAAGCGACGAAGACGCTGACATGGACTCGGAATCAGGATACCACGAGCCCAGCCTCTTCCGTCCGGCAGCTGTGCATTTCCGTATGTGGTTGTATATAAAATTATATATACATACAGACAACAAACTGACGTTTACACACTCACGCACATATGCCATGTATTTCCCCATCTATTTCATCCAATATTCAACTTACCCCGACATTGCAACCAACATCAAGCGCAATATATTTCCGCACCGGATGTTGAGGCTGCCACACGTGTCGTGGGAGTTGACGTATTCGTTCAGCAACATGATGAAATTGATAATAATTGATAAAATTTCCGTGTCGACTTGCGCCCGGATCCGAATTATCATTCTCTACCTTGTCTTTCGCAGACATATTCAAATGGACCTGCAATCATTCATACATATCCATATTAAAACGAGATGAGTTGGATTATACATATGACAGCTACATGAGCATTCAAATTAATAATAAACAAAAATACCAATGACCATGTGGCATCTGAAAAAGACCCTGAGAAATTGTGAACGAATGAGTCAGACAAACTGGTGCTGCCGACTAACGTTCAGCACAACAATCATTTGTTGTTGGGTTGCGACACATCGATCCTCGTCGACCCTCAGTTGAGACACACTGGGTGGGACCACAAGCGATGGCTTGTATATTCAAGTATTAAATGTAGTGGAGAAATGTATGTTTTATCCAGAGGGAGAAGAAGAGTGGGAGTTGAAGATTTGCCAAGAGCGGAAGGATCGCGGGATAATTCGCGAGTGTCCGCGACCCAGATCGTTGTTGGCCTTCGATGGCGGTCCTTGGGGTCATGGCAATCTTTAGAAATCGTCGATCTACCTCCACAAACCAATAGCCAATGACCTGATGTTCGAAGAAATTTTATTTCCAGTTTCGCCTTTGTTTCTAACTTACTCATCTACCTTCACTGAAATGACTTTATTCATCTGGATCCATGTCCAATTTCATATCCTTCAAATTGGGAAAGGAAAAGAAATTACTCAGCTGTAAAACATGAAAATTGAGAATTTTATCATTGGGTATTAATTCTTATAGCAGATAAACTAAAGTTTCTCTTTGGTGTAAAGCACGCGTGCTGCTATGCACGCGAGAAGATCTCTTTGTATATTGTAATAAGAGAACACACATTGAGGAATGTTGGGCAGGTGCTGGACACACCGGTCCTTCCTTCAATGCTCATCATCCAACCGCAACGTATAGAAGCGCGCGTGTGCCGCTCATCTTTCTCCATTCATTCTTCTCGAGTTTGCTTTTACCCAAATACTTATACTCAATTCTCTGTCATACACATCTGCCTTTTATATACGTATATCGTTCCTTGTTTCTTAGTCGATAAAACCTATCTGGAGCAGATGGAAAGCGGGGATAGCCACATAAGCACTGAAGATAATGATACACAATGTGCGTTCGTGCACGGTATATGATTCGTCGTGTCTGTTTGTCATTCAACCAATACACAGATAAATATTCAACTTCTTTAAATACGTCATATGGTCGGTGATGCTCCGGTTTGTTTTCCACGTGATCATCAGCTGAAAGTATTGACAACAAAAAATTTAGTCGCCATTCTCGTGAGTTTTATCAGAGCTAAATATTTTTTCCTCAATGTAATAACGTAATTTGAACGACGACGATGTTGAAAGGGCGAACGAGGAAAAATATATTTCCGTGTGATATATTCAATTAGTTTAGTTGATAAGTATATATATATTGCTGATGAATTAAGGCAAAAATGTATTTTTTTCTGATTTGCGCATCCATGCCAATGTCATTTGTATATATATTTTTACATTCTATTATCACACTTATTGAAATATTATACCAGAGCAGGATAAATATTTTTGTTACTGGTCGTTCAATTCATTTGTGAACAAGAAGGAAAAGGATAAAAACCAGCTGCAGACTGATTTCTCTTTTTATCCTCCCACTATTGTATTCACGACTCAGGTAGAATGACAGCAACCCAACAGTGTGAAATAAAATGAATTTCGTGAGTGTGAGTTAGACAGTGAAAGAGGAAACGAGAAGTAAAAGACCCAATGTGATAGTAGGCTGTATCTTTGACAATTACTCACCCAGTCGCTTCCGGGGTTTGAACAAGTAAGTGAACCACCGATATCCGGGTCATTGATGAGTTGTTTTCCAACGTATGCACAGGAAAATCCATCCTTTCCGCATTTTCCCATGTCAGCCAAAACACGTAGACAATTACCCCAGGTATAAACTAACAATATTTCCAACCAATTCAATGGATAGCTCCCCTGGCTTGTTTTCATTCTCAAAAATCGTTTGATCTTTTTGTCCCCATGTCCACACTATATTATGAATAAAATCTCAAACAACATCCGAAGGTTAATCTCACCGACCGACCTTCATTCACGGTCAATACATATTCGTGTAAGTACAAAATCCAATGTCACATTCGCTTGTATATAAAGAAAAAGGAAAACGTGACTGTAAAATCTATACATCTGTTTTCTTTTTTGGCACGCAACCAAGATTTCATATATCACAATTATAAGCACTGAGCTGAATTCATATATTGCTTCCTCCTGCATTGCTGCAGTGATCTGGAAATTCTATCCATAAAATATGTATTTATATTGTCCACCAAATTATAAAGACAATCGTGTGTGCGAAGGGATTATTCTGCCTCATTGACGGAAGCACAGACACACACATCAACTGAAAATTAAATCTCCGCTTTTGCCTAAGAACTTAAATCCCATCCAGCTTAGACCGGAAGTCTGTGCATGTATTTACAAAGTCTGCGGATGACGCGACTTCCGGGATGTGATATTTATTTTTCCATCTTTATCATCACCATGTCGGATGATCATTTTTCTTCATCTCAATTCAATGCTTTGTAATCATTATTCATACAACCAAATCATATATTTTCTTCTTCTGTTCAATGCAGTTAACGTGCAATGGTGTCATATGTCACATATACATTCAATCTGATATTATTTTATCAGAAAGTTCGTGGGAATGAACTCCCACGGTCACATCCAACATGCATCACTTGGAGACAGAAGATGCAACACATTCACAGATGGTCAAGTAATATGCAACAGAAAGAGCTACAATATGTGACAAGAGTGGGGCATATGAACGAAGTATTATATATACGTCGTGGTTGGTTATCGCGCGCTACAAAAGTCCAACGCAATATATTTGTTCCTTCGGCGTTCTTCGAGAGAGATAAGTTTCCTCGATTGCGAAGCCGTATAATTATATTGTCACGTGACAGCTTATAATATTGAACTCAGTACATATATGGATATTGTATATATCCAACAAATATAGAACACAGAGTTGCTAGTCTATACTCTGCTGTAATAGAGTTCAAGTAGAATTCTTTCAAACTAGAGCTGTTTTTACATTTTTCATTCGTATTTTGTTTGATGCTCAATGGCATAATCATAGGCCCATTCAGAACTGCAGTTGAATTTATTGTCAATTCCTGCAAATAAACATAAATATTAGTAATTGATAATTGGTACTTCTATTGTTGATAGATAAATTCTGCAAAATTCTTGGAACCTTGCAGTTAACCTCGAAGACATTATTTCGCTAATTTAATACCCCAAGCTAGTACAGAACAAATACATACTCAACTGGATGTAATTTGTTTATATGTCTATATATATTTGCCGTTGGGGCCTTCATTTTCGTGGATGATCGAATCGATTGTAGACCTTGGCTGCTGTTAGTGTCTGATGTGTGCCATGACGCAATTCAACTCGCTTGCCTCTTTTGCTCATTGTATGTATTAGTTCATATGCTTACGCTGTCATGTACATAGTAAAATAGCAGCTGTATATGTATTTATTCTTGGGTGTATGCATATTTGTACATCCGGTCGAGTATAGAATAAACTGCTTGAAAATCCGTTGAACCACATTCCGTTATATCGTCTTCATTTTAATAGAATGCAAACCTAAACATCAAACATAGGAGAAAATATTAGATAATTGGATAATAATTGAATGAATATGTGAAATTATTTAAAATTATCTCAATTCGTTATGTCTTTTTTTGTTAATGACGTCGTGAATGATGACGAAAGCAACAGATATTAGTCAATGTCATTTCATCATCAACATTTACGGCTATCGATTTCAAATGTTATTTTTAACTGACTCATTCTCTTGTATTTCCAGAATACAGAATTATACAAATATGTATACATTACATGATTGAGTAAATAATATAGTCTTGTTGAGTGGTAGGGAGAAGAAAAAAAATTCTTGGCCTTGAGATCATTGATCACCTTATCGATGAATTCATTTTTATGAAGGGTTTTTGAAAAAGGTAATTCAGATTTTGCGCACTGTCGTTGTCAATTAATGAGTGTAACTGGGTCGCAATGACAAGACACTTGAGGGTACGTAAATTATTGCGCTTTGTGTATACATAAGAATGACGATTGACGTGAATACCTTGAAGCTAAATGCAGATATATGTAAATAAATATTGTGGAATATATGTAAAGGAGGCCCACGATGAACTGCATCTATATTGCAGTTCATTCAATCCATAATTTATTCCAAATATAATTCATCCACCAAATTTATCATATTTTACTTCTTTCCCATTTGTGTAAGTGACAACATTATCACAATCGCCCACTGTTTTCATAATTATTTATTCTTTTTCTCAATTTCTTCATAGCCCTCCATACGATAATGACAACACCGTTGATTTCACAGTTGTGAATAAAATCAACTATATGAATGCAATGTTCAAAAAAAGAAAAAAAAATCTGCTGCGAAATACGCACGCGGAGGACGCAAAAGGCGACGAAACTTTGGTCGGCATCAAAACGAGGCAGAAGGAATTATTGCGCCAGGTCCAACCGTTGGCGTATTATATACATATACAAGCCAGTTATATTGCGGAGATTGCGAATGCCAAACTGACAGAGAAAAGACAAGAGAAGATATAATTGCCTGTTAGAATAAAAGAGATAGAAGTTTAATAGATACATGGGGTCCAAGGGAGTGATTAAAAGAGCGCGAAAAACGTGTCGAATTGCGGTGGAGCAATATCGTTGGCGTATAGAATTGCGAAGATGAAAGAAAGGAGAAAAAAAAAAGGACAAAAATGATTGAAGTGGGAGAATATACGACACGTACCCGCACCACCTGATCAGTTGGCCTTCCATTATGACCGTCACTCACAGTTGTGTACGTAATGTTCGCAGTGAGCTTAAATACATATATACATATATCGTTCTCCATAAATCCGTCCTCCAAATATAATTCTCGGGGACCTCTCGATCAAAAAAGGTCTTGAATATAACTCGCCCAAGACTGTATGTAATGTCACCGAACTGTCGCAATACACAACTCAAACTGTGTGTATATAAATATATTGCAGATGTAACATCACCGAAACCATCAATAATCCCATCAGTTGACACGGTTTCACTGCAGTCACCAACGTCATCATGCTGAACGTCTGGTGCAATATGCCTTTATAGTCATTCATAAAATTATAATGCAGTTGATATATAATGGATTGCCATGTGACAAATGTAGTATGTCGTTATATATTTTTGAAGATATGAAAAGACTTGATATAGTTCGTAGAACCCTCTTTTATATTGTGGAAGATAAAACCTAGAAGTTATTCCTGTAAATTCATATTTAAAATAATTATCAATACTAAAATACTTTTTTTCATTCTTATCCGATTATTTTTAATTGAGTTAATAAATCATTGTTGTACCCACCTCGCAATATTTTTAATATTTAACTTCTTATTATAGTCACACGTGAGTCATGGTGATGATGTTGATGATCTACCTCGCCCCGCCACTTATGGGGCACCTTTATAGTCATACACTTCAATAAAGAGATTATATTCTTATACAGCAATACATGGCGGCAACAATCTCAGTTTGCGTATTAAGAAGTGTGTACACATATACATGTGAAGATGCGATACATCCTGTGGCCCAACAAATGATTATACTGCAGTATACACACCACCTTCGTTGCTTTCATTGTCCAACTCATTTTTTCCGTATATATTTTCCCTTTACTCGGATGGGGACTGTCTTGCAGCTTCATATACACACCAAAGGCTGCTGACGAAACGTTGACCGGGGCGCGGTTTAAGGTGCATATAAAAGAAGAATTGAGGATAAAGGAGGACACGTGTGTGGGAGGTCAAATTACCTCGTGTCGACCTCAATGGCGAGCGATGCAGGATACGAGTACTATTCATTCTTCTCTACTTCATCTCTGGGTATTTTTATTTTTCAACTTTTCCCATCTTCTTTCAATTCTTTTGCTTATCTTCATGGCTCCAAGCTGTATCCAACCAATAATATGAGCATCAACATCACTGTGTCAAACATGTGAATGTATGTACATGTATATATAGAATATATATATGGTGAGCGCGCGTGGCAACGTAATTATATATCTTCTGCTGTGGAAGTGGCCCGAGGGCTCCTTCGATTTATGGGCTCTGTCGAATGTCGAATGGCAGGCACAAATACGAGAACGCACGAGCGCACTCGCTCTTCATACTCGTCGCCGCACTGTCGTGGGCGTGGACCAATAACGACCAAGAGGAATGACTAATTGCCTATCTTCCAAGACCAAATGCAATGTTGGGAAAATGTCAGGTCCTTTTGAACCAACAGGATGCACCAACGCATATTCATCGTTTCATGTTAATTAAGTTGAATATCCTCCTTCTATTTTTCCTCCTCTCTTTTTTCCTCAACCAGTTTACCGTCATTCATGTGTTGCGACATCCTGGCACCTTTTTAATACACCACTGTGAATCAATGACAAATTAGGAGGGTTGGACTGAACAATTGAGAAATTAATAATGGTGAGTCCATTACCTAAATTATATTCCACGTTGAATAGCGGTAGTTGTTGAAATATCCGTCTATAATTACGTACATAGAATTGTCATGAAACATAAACGTGATGAAATAATTGATTCAATTTGATGAAGATAACATTTGAAAGAATGGTGCTTTATAGGCGTGAACATTCTGATCATTATTCTCGCGCAATTCAAATCAGACAGATACTTTTGACCAGTTCATTGGCCGCGTGAATGGCAACAGCAGTATATATATTTACAAAAGCAAACGCAGACTCAACTGACATCATATATGTATACATGACATACATACTAGCGTAAATGTTGATGTGAATGTGCGCTAATATCCCAGCAAAGTCACTCCGCGTGCATTAGCCTCACTGGTATTGCGAGCCATGACATTTCATTGCAGCAGCAGCAACAGCAGCAGCACCACCACCTCCACCAACCACTACTTCCAAGGATTCTCTTTCACGGTAATAATTAAATTTACCGACGTTTTGTTCTTTCCTCACAACTTTACCACATCATATTCACATGATTGTAATAACGGAATGCATATTCGTGAATAATTGCGAATATAATCCGCATAAATGTTTATGCTCTTTCATTCATTGGTCATTTACAATGATAAATGCATAAATTCAATTATTTATTATAAAATTAATGAAGCAAACGAGCCTTCCATGCCCCGGATGTATTTGTCATCCATTGAAAGTGAGAGACTCCCTCGACGTCGCGCTCATATATCCATGAAAGTGTCGCTTAAAAACATAAACACTATACCCATAGTCCAACGGATGTCACGGTGAATGGTCGGTTGTCGTAACCTCGTGCGAGGCCACATTCGTCCCATACACATATGCACATGACATATCCTGCCTTTTGCTTTAGCCTTATTGATCTGCACTGTTTCGTTTGATGCCAATATAATTTATCATTGAACATCATTGTCAATGGATAACGCCACATGTGTCATCGAATCTATATATACACCTGAGTGTAGTCATTGATTAACGTAAATTGCAGATGAATGAGTACATATTGGACCTGAAACGAAAAAATAGACATATCAGGACAGAATTTCTTCTCGTTTTATATGTGAAATAAATAAGATATTTATATATATGGTCATAGAATTGATACAATCATATATTATCATATTACTTATTCTGTAAAATGCAATTCTTTCAACGCATTACACCACCATAGAGGAATGCGGTCGAGTTATCGACAAACGCCTTCGCTCATTCGCGATCGCCTGCGGATTATCGTGCAATTGAATCGATATTGGCTATCGCTAATTTCACAATGATTTCTGAAACATTGGAAAGACTATATCAAGTATTGCTTATACCAATATTATTGCTTTATGTGCATAATTAAAAATAATTGAATAAATAAATCAGTAAGAAGAAAAAGAAGAAATAAGAGAGGGAAAGGAAACGAACAGAGAATAAGTTTACAATCAATAATGACACTTGAGCAAGCTCCATGCAACTCATCTTATCAGGAACTGATAACAGTCACGCGGCCGCGTTTTTAACTTACACGTCATCTGATACGTACGTGCGATTTGTCATGTGTGCGCACCAAATGAATGAAGAATATTCATATACATATGCATACATATATATATATATATATATATATATATGTATGTATGTATGTATGTATGTATAGACAGGAGAACTTGTGCGACTAATTGTTTAGAGGAGATAAATAGAACTACAGGTACACTTACGCACGTGAGCTCAACCATTGAATTGTATGACTGAAATGTAGGACTTCCCTGTATTCCAATACACATGATCAATATAATTCATGTACTCATGAAATACGTGCGTGTGTGTGTGTGGTTTTATCTTACCGGTAAAAGTAGAAGATGAAATTTTTTTTCGTCATATCCGGTTTGTCGAGTGGATTTACAATTTTTTTTTCTCAGCACTATCAATCACTTCATTCAATTTCGATTGATACATTTTATGGTATTTTTATTTGATAATAAACTAGCAAAATGAACTTGTTTATTGCGATATCTGTTATATGTGAAAATTGTTAGATATGAATGTGTGCATGGTAAATATTTGTCCAAACATACCAGACAATTGTTTGTGGCCATGGGAGTTTTTTAAAAATTTATTGGAACTTCTATGGATAAATTTATCTTAGCAAAAATGTTGAAATAATGACGAGTAATTTTTTTCCTTTCATACAAGGGAAATAGTGAATGTTAAGATAAAGTAGATTTATGCGAGAAATTCAAAAGGTGTATATATAATAATAATATATAGCTCTTAAGAAATCAAGTCAAAGATTATATTAGTTCGCTCAATGTCATTGAACTGCTTGCGTGAAACCTTCGGCACGGGTCTCACTCGTGTTCAATTTTTGCGCCAGGGCGTCTCATTTTGCGCAATGCGAAATTGATGTTGCGATTTGGAAACTGGCCGACTTGAAAACGAGTTTGCTCTCACACGTTTCGCACACTTAAACGCCTGTAGAACATTGCCGCACCACGTATATATATATATATATATATATACCTACGGCTATATAGTAAATATATTCCATGGGATTTACAAAAGATATGTACGCCTCTTTCTCTCCATTACCTTCTCTTACGCTCAATGCTCGGGTATGGCGTGTACATGACCAGGCGATCCCTCTCGATGGTGACACACACACGGTCCTTGCTGACGAAACTTTAATGATCATTTTCTCTTACTTGCGCTCTATCCCACTTATATATATTACTCTCAAACTCACCTTTTTCTTAGCATACATATGCGAAAATATTACATCAACGTTCGTTGATTGACCGATTCCTTTATACACATTTATATTACAACTTGTCAATGTCGTTTTCAATATTCGAAAATTGGGTCAAAAATTCTCGGGATTTCTATAAAAATCCATCATGATAAATCCATATATTTGATGTGTGATCAACGTGAATTGGTAACTGGAAAAAAAAATCACTGATAAAGAAATACGGTAATTTAGTTTCTTTTTTTTCTTGTCCATATTGAAATAGTAGCATAAAAAGAAAGAGAAGTGATTTCATACTTTAATGATTGAGACTTATAGATGATAAAATTATTCATAATGATGATGACGTGATCCTTGACACAGACGAATCATATTCTATTTAATGCCAGTAACCAAATACTGATACACCCGCATGTATATCATTCTTGATAATCACAACCTTCACGTCTATTTATCTCCCATTAGGACGTGGAAGCGTGTCTGAAATCACGTATACATAAATTCATGTTATGTTTATGAAATTCTTGAATTGCAATTCAGTACAAGAAATAATGTCTTGATATATTCATATATATTAATATGTGAACCTTTATATATTTGGATATATAAAATGAAACAGTAATTCGTATATTTCGTCATTCAAACGTGTGCACACGTCACAAAGGCCCGTCAACATTATATTGTGCGATATTGGTCGCGCCCACAGAATGCTAAAATAAACAGAGTGTAATATAAAATTGGCGTCTAATAAAAAACGTTGACTAATGTTCGCGATTTTGAAATTGGCTCACAACGATTCTAATGTCACGCAATCCGTGAACATCTTGCAAGAGTGATTAATATTACAACAATCATTTTATATATATGTCTACTCTCACACAGTCATTTTAAACAAACATGCATGTGTTAAATTTGATAAACTACTCAAATTACCCAAAGCGCGCAATGGAATTAGACAGAAACGAATTAGCCCTTTATAAAATAAAATGCCGGCGGATGCGACGAGAATTCGGGATTAAATTCTTCCTTCTTTTTTTTCCGTGTATGCTATCGGCTACATCATCACCCATGCACGTCCGGTTGACTAGACTTGTTGACATTCCAGGGGCCAAAATAAAAGTTTCTGTTCTCCCCACTGCCGTGCTGCCATTTATATGGTGTCATAGAATGAATGATGATGCATAGATGTGTACGAAATTGTTGAGGAAGTTTCAGAACGTTTTTGGTGCAATACGTTGTATTTCTGAAATCATTCATTGTTCGTTGTGATTCTACTGCGTCACGCTGGAAGTTACCTCGAGTATATGCTTATACCGATAGAACTTCGTAGTAGTCATCCTACAGTGGTAGTGAACACATTCGACAAACGCATTATTCACTCCAGCAGGTTGCGTATTAATAGGTAATCCAATGCAATACATTTACTTCGTTTTAGAAACCCGTATCTCACGTGGGTCATAAAATTTTCGCTGAAACAGGAAGACAGCGCCTGCTTGTAAGTGTATATATATTATTTCTTCTTTTTTCTCCCATCGTTGTCTGTATGAACAGCTGTTCATTGCTCCTTTTGCATCACCGCAGTTTATTTTATCATTCAGGAAGTTTCTAACTGTATAATCAACAGTACCGCATCCTGTGAGTGAAATTCAACGTGCGTAAACTGAAAAAAAAAATCGATATTTCAGTTTCTGGAAATGAGGATGTATAGAATTATTGATAGTTGATACAATCTTATGATAGTGATTTTCTAACGACCTGTTTAATTGATTTGATTTATAGACATTATTAAATTTTATGAACGAACTGTTCATTTAGAATGTTATCAAGTTCAATTATTATTGTTTGTCATTTTTGCATTGCTTTGGATTTGATAAATTAAAAAATGTTCCATATAGTGAATTTTGTTGTGAGATTATTTGATTTCCCCATTAGAGACACTTCGTAATGTTCTATTTTTGCTATGTATGTTGTGCTACTCATTGGATTTCTTCCTCTTGCCAATTATTTCACTGCATTGTGAAATATCAATGTCTGTCGTCAACAATCAATTTTATGTTGAGAGGGAATACCAGAACTAACTCCATTCGACTTCTGGTCAACATAATTATGACTGGCTAGGAATAACAAGATGAATGAAATCACGTCAGTCTCGTTAGTCTCAAGAAGAACGCTCAATGAAACTCGAAGTAAAAATAGCCGAAATTAGGAAAGTTTAGATACCTCAAAAGTGATTCCCGCCAACTGGGAAAATATAAATGTTGGGAAATCCAAATATCTGAAAACAGATATCTTTCCCCAAAGACGTCATTTTCTGATATAATCAACGCCACGAAGCCGAATTTATCATTACAAAATAACATTCCTACCCTCTGAAAATTTCATAACTTCAAACATATTTTGAAATAAAATATCATTAAAATTTCTGAGAAAAAATAACGGGAATCTTTTCCTCGTATAATAATTCATTCATCTTTTCATCCTCAATCATTTCAACAGATAAAAAATCAAAAAAACTCAAATTCTGGGGTCATCACCCTGAAGTGTCCCCCCCTTGAATTGATTTAATCCTTTCTATTCTTTTTTTGTCGCAGCCGATATTAATTCATTATCAAGTCCATATGATTATAATTCACATGGAATCAGCAAACTGTTACCACGTAGCCGGGCTATGATAGTGAATGTAACGTGTTCGCACTACAAACGGTAGAATCGGCAAATCGGTGTTGACGTGGTGTCGATCTCATTGTCCCACGTATACATCCACCGCAAATATAATACCCCTCTTAAACATAATTGTGCTTGCGCGCGCGTAGAGTGTTACTCGGTTTCCTAGCACATGCGCATGCGCTTGAGCGCGTGTCAAGAGAGAAATGTTCACGGACAAATACACTCTTGCACACAAATAATAAATACATACACTCACACATTCAATATGATCATGTATAGTATACAACCACCAGCTAATCGTCAAACGAGCGAATGACGACGACCCCGAGCGCGCGCTGCTGTACGAGCACTTCGGGTTCTTTCAGTTTGGACGAACAGCAGACTTGTACAGTCGTCAGTTGCACAATGGCGCGAACGGTTGGTGTTGCTAGTATGTTTTATTCATCCTGCCGCTGTTGTTTCTGAGCGGAGGTCGGCCCAAGTCCATTTGGACCGTCCAGATTAAACGATAGAATCATAACTATCTGCTTCTCTCGTACAAAAATCAATCCGCATTAAATCCAGTTGAATACTTCTATGATCCAATCGATAAAAAAAGCACAGTGTCTTTGGTTTGATATCGACTAGTTCCACCACAATACGGAATACGACATACTCTCGTTCTTCGTCATCACACAATATCCACAATAATTATTTAATTGATATAATTAAATAAAAGTTGAGGAAGTAGTTTGTGTTATATTGTTCATTCAGTTGAAAAATGAAAGCCGATACGCAATAAACAAATTCTTGAGGTAATTCATTTGTTCCTTTACTCCTTTTTCCCATGGTGTCTCTTATTCCTGCTAAAATATATGTCTATAAATGTATTGTCTTGTACGCTGAATTAGTGATAAATAAAAAAATATACCACGAATAAACGAGTGTCAAGATTGAAGTGCAAAGTGCAGTGTTGTGGTCGTTGACGTTGCATATCTCTGAGTTTACTTCTGTCGTTTATCATTTGCTCCTACTGTTAACTTCTCCTTCGCTTCATATTGACAGTGTTTACATTTTGTTTCGTTTTCTTCTTTAAACATTCCTTGAAAAGTTCTCACGCTTCTGTATCCACTCTCGCAAGTTTGGTGTTTCTCAAACCTCTCAAGCCATCAATTAACATTTTTTCCACTACGTGACGTAGAAAATTGCTTATTTCATATCGCAATACTTTGTGTGTGAATAAATGTGTTATCAGTATTCAATGATGTCATCCGCTGATATTCTGGAATTTAATTGTAACGTATACATAAAGATGTTTACACCGACAGTCGTTTAAATGTTCAATGTCTTCTTTTCATTCAATTATTGATCCATCTCAATTTGAATGCTTACCGTTATGTTCTCAATAAGTAAATGAATTGCAAATATTATATGCAATATTGCTACTCTCTGGACTCGCAATGGATCGGCCATTTTGACCTTAGCGAAGGATATCTGGCCAGAGCTATCCGGTCTGCTCTGCAGTCGCGAGGAAAGACGGCGTTATGTTTCGTCATTCTGCCATATTCTCTTTCTCTATATAAAATTATTCTGTCTCATTTGCCCCCGACACGCCATTTACCGCCACCGCCTCACACTTCTTTGTATATATGCGTGTATGTGCTCGCCCAATTTCGTCAGATACTGGCGACACATTCAAAGCATAGTAGTGGTAGTAAAGGCATCTGTTGAACCGATATGATACGCACGAAGGATCTCCCCGACACATTCATAATGCTTCGATCGATATCATTGTGTCTTTCCATCAAGGTCGTAACATGAAATACGATATTTAATTGCGTTGAATGTACCTCGTGATGTACAGATATACACACATACAATTTGTACATATGTGCAGTTGATGATGAAAACTTCGGCCTGGATTTCTGGAAATAAATGATATGATGTTACTTATAGCTTGAGCATATTGGGAAATTTTTTTAGATGATAATGGTAGACATGTCCTCATAATTGCTTTTTGTTCCAATGTTTCACACAAATTCAGCTTTGAGTATAGACAATTGATATTAGACGATATCTACTCTTTATCATTCGTATCGAATGACGACAATCAGCTTTTCATTTGTTAAATAAATGGAGAAAAAAAGGTGGAGACGTGTGCGCGCGAATGTGAATTTAGATCATGCGCAAAATAAAACCGCGAATATTCAAGTTGGCAAATTGACGCTATTACAATTTTCTCTGGTGAAGAAAAAAATTTATATCTCTCACTTATGATTGTAATACCAACAGTGTATGAAAGCACTAGAGCACCTTCCAGCGCCATACCCCTGACCTTAACGCTATCCCCACCTTATTCAGGTTGTAATTACACAACCTTTATAGACTGATGTGGAAACCAACTCATGGCTGTGCTGAAATCACGTTTAGCTTATGAATCACCACACATAGCTCGCGGCATCTGCTTCTAGTGGATATGAAGAATTGTCAATTCATAAACCACTGAAATACTTCTAATTATCTAATATTCATTCGCTTTTATCTTGGGTTCAAGAAGTCATTAAGGTGACAACGTTAATGAGTACATGTGGACGTGTGTCATTTAATCTCGCCAGAGCTTTCCTAATTCATCAAATTTTCAATACGTCTATGTCTGCAATAGCTTTATCAATTATTTAATCGCATTGACATAATTTTTTTATCAGTTTCATTGTGAAAGATGAAGAAAAAAAAGAGAACATCAATTAATTAGTCGTGTTTTTTTATGCTTCCAGAAATAGCTGAGGAGTTAACGGTTACCATAACCACACAAGATTCTCACGTTCCCCTCAAGGGAAAACGGCTGTGAATAAAAAAAACGTCCCTTCTTCATACATATGCCACATTATCCACGTACAAAAAATTATACGATAAAAAACTGCATCACTATTTAAAAAAATAATAAGTACACACATAAGTGATATAAATCCTTAACAATTTAGAAGCTACTCGAGTTACCTGAAGATTGTTCTACCAGAAACAAAAATGCTTCAGTAAATTGATGAATAACTACACAACTGCGACACATAATGAGTCCAGTTTGTTAAAAGTGTACAAAAAATATTTAAGAGTACAGTGGCAGAAGCAATTTTGCGATAAAGATATAATAGAAACATAGAAGAGGAGAACGATCAAAAGAGACAAGGAGACAAAGAGAGAGAGAAATAGAGACATAAAATAAATAAAAAAGTAGAAATAAACACCAGTAAAGTGTTCCAATTCTGCGAAGGTCGTTGATTATAACGTTGCAGCTATACTCTGGGTGAAGCAAACGTATACATAATCGTATCGGTGTGACAAGAGAGTGCACGCGTCTATTTGACGTTTTGTCTGTATATCGCCAGTGTGCCTGAGAAGCGAGACAAAACGAAATAATAGAAAAAAAAGCCACCTAGTGCTCGTGCAATATGAGATTGGCCAATCGTCAGCATCCGCTGCATCTACAAGTGACTCGCACCAACAATGGCAAGTTCCTGGTCAGTCCTAATGGACATCAAGATGTCAGTCAAACTACTTGCGAGGAGACTGCAGTGCCACCGGTTGTATTTCCAAGTTGTGAATCAATACCAACGACGCAACATGGACCAACAATACTCGGTGGCCGTTTCCTCTTAGTCGGACCAGCTGAGGGTAGTGCTCTATATCGTTGTGTTGATGTACAAACAGGTCAACAACTCGTTGCCAAGGTGAGATAATTAAAAATTCAACAATGTCATAGATAATGCTTATGATGATATCTGTGAAAAATTGTTGAATATTTCATACATGTTTGAAATATGTGTCTATCTGTATAAAGGATGTGCGTTTCTCTTTATCATGCTTGCACATTGCCATTAGCGTTTTACAATCAACGCGTTATACAATGAGAGTTACATCAGCATCTCGCGAACAAACACAAGGACTGTGCGTATATACCGTTCTCTCGTTCTATGTCTCTTTCTCTCACTTATACACATATTTACATGTGTATATATACTCTTGGGTTTTTATTCATAATCGCAACAGCCGCACCAGTCAGCCAGGGGCATTTTTAATTTAATTGACGATTACGTCCTCACCTGAAGACGTTTCGCAAGCCCCAGTTCCGTTTCCCAAGAGTTATAATCACCAACGCCATCATATTCAACATTGACAATTGAATTTCAAAGTCAAACCTTAAATATATATCCTTCTGTTAATTGCATGGTGAACCGGTTGGGCATACTCCTTTTTTTTTCTTCCTTTCCTCTTGGTTAAGAAACTGTTGAGAAGTAATATTTTTGCATTCCCTTTTTTAACATCGATTCAAGAGTCATGAAAAACCTTGACCCAATAAAACGACGTTTGGTAATTCAACATGATAATTTGTAATGATACGTTTAAATAATGTGTACTAAATTGTAAATTCTTGTGTTTGTTACAGGCGCTTGCAGCAAGTGATAGAGGTGGTGAAGCACTTCTACAAGCTCATTTGAGACTAGAAGGTACGGGTGCAGCTAGTGGTGTCGCCGGTGTTGTTGATGCACCTGGTGGCAAACGTTATTTGTTACTGGAGGGTCATCATGGTGATCTTCATGCCTATGTCAGAGCACGAAGGCGATTAAGAGAGCCAGAGGCAAGACGTTTATTTCGCCAAGCTGCCAAAGCAGTTGCAACGTGCCATGACAATGGTGTTGTTCTTAGAGACCTAAAACTCAGGAAATTTGTGTTTGCTGATGAGGCGAGGTAAGCATTATTCACATCCTAAAAGAGAAGTAGAAGCAATATACATAAAGGCCAAATAAAAGAGAATCAAACATGAGCATTTTTCACAAGTCAGTCGGTAACTTCAGGATTTTGTCAAGATCTAATGGGAAAATGTGAATGCGCGCGCGACAAGATCGAGGTTGAAGAGCAAGGCAGTCTACACATAGTGTGATTGAACTCTCACTTTGTCCAGGTGTATTGAAGCATAACTGGCCTCTACCATGGTTGTCTGACGATTGGATGTGCAGTGTAGTTGACGACGATGATGGTGTATGTGTTGCAGCCCCGGGTAAACCGGCTCGCATGCATTTATGTTGGCCAATAGCACCGCTCGCATTCCTGCGGCTCTGTGCACCAAGCCCGGGCGCGTCGCACATGCCGGGGCCGCTCTTTGCACACGAACAACCACGAGGCAAATGAAAGAGAATGAAATATATGCAGGAGAATGAGAGAGATAGGAATATATGAGTGGGAGCAGAGAAGTGAAATATAACGTAATGTATATATGAGAGATATAGTGGTAAAGGGGCAACATAGTTGTGTTGCAAGTCAGAAAAGCATATTGGTTCATCGACTGGGGGGGTTTTGAAACTAACTTTGTATGTATAATTAAGAAATATGTATGTCTGTGTATGTGCGGTTGTTTCAAACTGGCCGTTCCCTCCGCGTATGTAGCCCGAGGGGCTTCATTCGATACTTTTCACTGTTCTTTCGTATATCCATTTTTTTTATCTCTTTTGCCTCTATCTTTCACATCATTGACTTCATCACTACGTCGTTGCTGTAACTCTTACTAATCTCCAAGTGCTTATCTTATACATCCCACTTTCCCACTCTCAAGAATCTTCCATATACGTCCTCTTCGAAGTCTTGTCGCATTATATTGCTGTCTTTTTCTTTCTCTACTCTATGTTAGTCATCTCGTAACGTTTTGCGGATGCTTGTGGGGCTATCGAACCCGCGGGGCCGGATTTAGCGAGCGCGATGCTCATCGCTTATGTCTCGTGTCCGTCCAACTGCCCCACCAAGCATCAGACAGAAATTCTCTCAGTCTCGACTGGCACATAGTCACACAAGTGGCTTGGGAAAAAAAAAATTTTACGCCATGTGGTAATTCTTCAACGTGGCCTTCTTCTCTTCATTGTTATCTTCTTTCAAAATTCTCCTCACAATCTTATATGTAAAAATGATTGCCTTTTTATTTTCTAATTCTATTCTATCATCATTTCTCAACGGAGATTTCAAAGTTACCGTTGTTGAGAGGCCTCAATCGATCGGTCATCGCGCTCTCGGACCTTTCGCAATATTTCGAGATGGAACTTGCGCTTGAATTTTTCATTCGAGGTTCTTGAACCGCCCCGTTAATATATCCGGGAGTGAAAGTTTGCAAAGAAAGCCAACACGCCAACGACCTGTATACTGGTGCCGCTTCTTTCTACACAATCTTTCTCCCACAATTTCCCTTCTCTCTTCCCGCTCGAATTTTCCCTGGGAATGTTCATAAATTGAGTATGGCGAGAGTGTTGTGTGCACCCGAGCACTACAGCATATCAATTGAAATACTAGGAATTTAATACCATGAAATATTATTTTTCATTTACAAATGTGTGAATATAAGTCACGCGAGAGGACCCAAATCGAAAAATATGTGGTGTAATCCAACGATGGGGCCAACTTCTCGTTTATTACTCAAGACTTCACGATTGAGGCGAGTGTATTACGCGTTTCATATATGTATTACTCTCCATGTATAAACTTCCGCGTTACGGCGTGCCACCGAACAAAATATATGTATACAAATGTACTTATAACTGGTGGTGTTTGTGTATGGTGCATGTCTCGTGGCACAAACCCTGCTTGGGTGCTTGGCACCTGGCTTTCGCCACTGTGACTGCTAAGTCAGGCCCTCTCGTTGTCTCTCGTCGTCTTATCCACAACGGTTTACCAATGGTACGGTTATACCGATGTCTCAATCATCAAACGACTGTTGCTAAATTGAATGTCTTACAGTCACGCGGCCAACGTAAATTTAATGTGTATAAACGACACTACACTGCGTTCTATTGAGTAAACAATTCTCATATATATTTACACACATTTATATCTATATTTTGTGGTTTTTATAATAATGTGTTGGTAAAGTTATCAACGATGGCTCATGAAATCGCTTGAATAATATTCGTCTTGATAATTTTATTTGGCCTTATTCATACTTTACCGTTGAAAATAATAATTCATCTACTAATATTCCTGTTTGTTCTATTGTTTACAGGACTCGATTACGTTTGGAGAGCCTTGAGGACGCTGTAATTGTCGATGATGATGACGACAATCTTACAGACAGACGTGGATGTCCAGCCTACGTTGCGCCGGAAGTATTACGCTCAGGTAGAGCATATTCTGGCAAAGCAGCTGATATCTGGTCACTCGGTGTGTTATTATATACGATGCTAGTTGGTCGTTATCCATTCAATGATGCCGAGCATGCATCACTCTTTGCCAAAATTTCACGAGGACAATTCGCAATGCCGGACGCACTCAGTGCACGTGCTCGATGCTTAATTCGTGCATTATTGAGGCGAGAACCTGCCGAACGACCAACTGGTGATGATGTACCGAGGCATCCATGGCTTTCAAAACCATTATTAAGTATCGCCCACATCTCTGGCAGATCAGCCAACCACGATCAGCTCGTTCCTGAATTGACCAATCGTTCTCAAGACTGATTCCGTGAATAATCATGTTATATTCCAATTGCGTACACCTGAGAGACAAAATTTTTTGTTTTATTTCTAATCGCTTTAGATTCATTCTATTGTCCCGTTATTTGGGATGCTTTTTATTTGCTCTTCAATATCATAGTCGTTGTTGTTTAGGAATCTTATAATCATCATGTGTACGCCCCATCTTTTTTAGCATTCGTTAATCAATGCAGTGCATTCGAAGTCCAATGACTCTGTACAGTCAACTCAATACTTTCTCGATTTTTATCGCTGATATGATATGTATGTACTTTGTGTGGAGTGCAAGCTCTATTGATCCATACACTCGGGCAAATTCATCAAAGAGCGTGTTCCAGATCTGCAGCATCTGTGAAAATCGCTCTTCTTTTTTGCATAGAAGCATACCAGATATCTGAAGATTGAATATTATATACAGGAGAAAACAAAACCATCGTAAATTTATAATTTGCAAACGACTTGTTAGATGATAAGAGAAACTGGTTAATATGAAGTCTTCGGTTATTGTTCTACAACTTCCTCGATGTCTTCTCCAAATTAGCCGGAGTTAAACATTGAAATATTGTAATATGCTTCTGTCGAGAACAGTGAAATCATTTTGTATATATAAGCTCGATTAATTTCTATGTCAAAAGTGATAGAACCAATAAACAAGTGATGTAAATATGTAATAGTTAGTAATAAATGAACGAATGTGAAGAATATTAAAACATCATTGATTCATTGTATTGAACAGATACTTACCTGATAAAATTATCATAACTGCACGTAGATCAATAAACGCAAAATTTTATATTGCCGTTGTGGCACGGAATTTATGGTAGGCGCCATCTGTTAGCACTCTCAGAAACATCGAACCCCAATGATATCATACCATCGTTTATTTGAAATGTAAACAAATGAATAGATTGGCTTGGTCACAACGTATGGAAATATCAGATCAACATTACAAATCTTTATGAACCACATTTACGTAATGAACATTGACAAAAACTCAGACATTCAATACAATTTTTATACATAACTATTCACTTGTTCTAAATGTTTGTACTTGGGTAAGAAACTCTCTGTTACATCATTCATCATTTTTTGAACAAGTTTTTGGAGATCGTATTGATGAGACCATCCCCAATCCTGACGTGCCTCAATATCATCAAAAACTTGTGGCCAAGATTCAGCTGATATGGATAACAAAAAAATAATTATAAATTTTTGCATAACATTGTTAACAATGAATAGGGCGAGGGTGATAATTTCTTACCTATTAATTGACGCGTGTCAGGTCTGTACGATATTTCAAGATCAGGAATATGTTTTTTAAGCTCTACAAATAGCTCCTCAGGAGTAAAACTCATTGCTGTGACATTGTACGTTCTTCTTTTCAGTTGTTCGTTTGGAGTATTCAAAAATTGGAAGAGTGCATTTAGGCAATCATCAATGTACATCATGGGAAGCCTGGTGTATGGTTCTAAATAGCACTCATATCGCTTGTTTATTAGACCTTCATGAAAGACTGCCACTGCGTAGTCTAGAATTGGAGGAGGAAAATGAACGATGATAAATGTGAAGAGGGTAATTGATTATGGATAAATACTACAACAATATCAAATGAAAACTGAGCGGTGGATGATTAGATTATATTCACTCCTTGTTATTAGTCAGATTTTTGGATGAAAGTAGTGATGATAGTCGTACACAATAGTAATCCTTAATAGTATCACTGTTGATAATCATCCGTAAGCAATCTATTGCACGTCAATAATATTTTCATTCAAGATTGTTATTCTATTGAGAAAAAGAGAATTGTGTTCTCTGGTTGGAACGCGATTACGTATAACGGTCAGTCATACAAGTTTCATGCCGTCAGGGTTGAATGTTGCTTATATTATCTCAATGGACTGTGAGTATCTTCAAAGCTTGTTCAACAAGACTATGACGGCCATTTATGAATAATCAATTGTCTTTATTATTTTTGTTTAAACCTCTAGGAATTTTATGGGCCCATTTTTGTTTTTTTTTTCTAACTGAAATACTGAATGATCATGGTGGTGCTGATAATTCGATTCAACTTGAATTAATATGAGAATGACCATAGCAGAAGTCATCGAAATCGACTTGAATATTTCACATCACAATGAAGAATCTCAAAATAGATTTCCTCCTTTGACATTTAAATTCGGCAATGATCCAAAGATATGACAGGACCGTGTCGGAAAATTTGACATGATCCATTATGCCAAAGGAAGGAAAATTAATGGATCACAAAATGACTCTGCGTCAATCTTATGCTTCCAAGCTTTCAAATTTCCACACGACATCGATTATCTTATCATGTACAATTGACTTAACTGTAAACGTGTAACTGTATATCGTGACCTAAATATTCAGATAAAATCAAAACCACACACGACAAATATAGACATAAAATATTCATGAATTAATCATATTCTTCGATTTTTCCTTCTGAAATCGAATGAAAAAACTAGTATTGCATCAGGCTCATGGTGATTGACTTACATACAACTTGCAATTGTCTATACCCATGCTGGTATGACATCGCAGTTGATGAAATTTAGTTTTAAATTTATTGTTGAATTTCATTATCTACTCCACTTCTTTTTCATTCCAATTTCGCAAGCCAAATATTTGGATGCTCGTTTTCCGTTTACATTTCCTCATATCACATATAATAGTTATGCATAACGTCATTCGTGATAAATATTATTCCACGAAATCAATATTTTTTTCCTTGTAATCGACAAACATATGATTAATTCATAACATAAATACTCATAAAACTGTGGGACATGATGGACATCTTCCGAGGGTTTCTGTCCTTGGAATTGTGCGAAGGGTACTAATAAAATTTTCATTTTTGTCTAGGTAAATACATACCTGTAGTGCCACCGCCAGGAGGATCGCTGCTTATAACACCAGGGAATCGCAAACAGCGGAAGTCCAATCCAAATCTATGATGATAATATTCACCAAGAAGTTCAGCGTGTACTTTACTCACACCATAAATAGTCCTGGGTCGTTGTACTGTGACATTGGGTGTTGGATTTCTTGGCGAGTCTGGTCCAAAAGCACCAATTGTTGATGGTACGAAAATTTTTAAATTATATTGCTTCGCCAATTCCATAACGTTGTGCATTCCTGTGTCATTTAATTGCCATCAGTATACAATTAGAATGTTTGTGAACGATTTCATTTTCAGAAAGCAAAAAATAATCATATATTATTGTTATTATTGTCGTTATCATTATTATAATGTTTTCGTCACACTTGCATACATGAACGCGCTCGAGATCATCTTTCCATATATACTTTCACCTGAACTTTCTAGGCGTCATAAACATATATGACAAAAGAAAATTGAAATAGTTACGACAAAAGCAACAATAATATAATTTTATATCTGCTTTGTTAATTCATCGTTGGAACTTTAGTATCTGTTTCATACGACAGTACTTATGCATTGTTTTTCCTTTCATTAAATACCTTCAATATTGACACGCACAGCCAGAGGAACATTTTGCTCACCAACAGCACTTAATAACGCACTAAAATGGATGAGCCAGTCAATTTGATAATTGACGACTATTTTTTGAAGTCCTTTGAAGTCCAGAATGTCAGCAAAAATGAAAGGACCATTTGATATGCCCTCTTCGTTCGGTTTGATAATGTCAGAAAGAATAACATTATCCTGTCCGTAATTCTTTCGCAGAAGCTTAGCACATTCAGTGCCCAATTGACCTAGACCACCTAAGGCAGAAAATATTTATCTATAAATTGATGTTTCATAACAGGATAATTGAAAATGACGAATGCAGATGTCATATGAAAATTACCTGTGATAAGAATCCTCGGTGGTTTATTTATTGTTGAAGAATTTTTATTGTGCTCAACTAAAGACGCGACTCCTGTTCTGACATTTCGTGTCGAGGGATTTTTAAGAAAAGAATTGAGCCGCAACAATTTTTGTGCCATCATTATATCAATTGTTTGCAGCTCTGCAAATCCGAATAATTGATAATTCTGACAAATGTCGATGGTTGTTCCTCTGCAGGATTTATTACGTGTTCGTTGGTTCACGGTTCATAAACTACTAGAGGAGATACCACGTAGCAGTAATAGTAATAGACTTAAGAGTTCGTAAAACCAGTTTGATGGTAGGGAGAACGTGCAGAGACAGAGGATAATTTAAATGTGTAGATGTATTGGTTCGATCTTTAGAAAGACTTCAATGCTACGGTATATTATTTTTCATATTCATACATATTCGCACATTAATATGTAGACATGACGATGTGGAAATAACAAAATACGTCACTTGTTTAGGAGAGTAGAATTTTTTTCTCTTTGAAGCATCCACGTGTCAAATTATGGTGGCCTGCATCATCGTTTGTAGGGATGTCGATATATTGCGAAGGACGGGAAAACCGGTTTTTGACGTTGTGGGGGAAGGTACTTGAGGGGCTCGTCCCGACATGGCCCCACCTAATTCCCAAATTTCATCATCATTTCTAAAAACCTGTTATGTGTACTTCACGCACATTCCCATCTGATTATTCATTTGTTTATCTCGTCATTAAACTGCAGGAGTTGCATTTAATATCACGCATGAAAGTTTTTACAATCAGTATTTCACACCTCTCATAATTTATGGATTAATAATACCATGTTGATGGTAGTAAACAATTTCAATGATATTTTATATTGCATCTTAATCGTTGTGCATTTCAGACTTTTGCGTATGACGGAAAGTGGAAGGAATGAAGAAACCATGATCAGTACTTCGGCTGGATCGTTATGAGTTACCAAGTAGAATAATCAGGGTGACTGGAGAGGAAAAATCTGGACGAGCACTTAGAATGATGAAATTGAGGAAGATTTAATGGTCGATTACAAAAATGTCCAGGAAACGATTTGAATTTTCTATGACATCATCGCACCATTTTTTCTTGATCAATCGGTGATTGATAATTGAATATGACAAGTAGAACAACATGTCAAATGAATTGAAAGTGAGAGACAACAGATGATGTCAATGTGGTATTTTAATGAGCGACATTTTTCGCGCCTGCTATGCATAGAGAGAAAGGGAATAAGCCATCCCTGGAAGCGTGTCTTCACGCTATCTGAGTACGCACTTCGCAATATCCCTACTTACTCTCTTCTTGTTTCATGTTCTCTCTTTCTGTCTATCTCACTCGCCGGCAATATGATTTTTTACCTCAAATGCAAGGACTTTAGCTGCAAGACACGCGAGTTGGTCAGTCCCCCAGCCGTATCTTCTTTCTTCCTATATCCCCCTTCTGTATTGTATGCATACACCCACGCTTCCTACTCTGGACACTTCGTCCAGTGTACTTAGAGTGTGTTCATGACGAGGAGCACCAGACAAAAAGTTATATTTTACAGTGAGTCAAACATAGTTATAATGACATAGTGATTGAGTGTCATATTGTTCAGTGTTTTCTCACAATAAACTTCAATTCTTTAATTTCTTCATCATCACTGAGTCAAACTTGATAATAAATCTCTTTGAATAAGTCATAATACTGATCTCAAATTGAAAACATTAATTTTTTCGTCACTGAAGAAGGTAAACATTGACTCGGTACGATTAATATTCATAAATAGTCATTGATGGCATTTTAATACAAAAGTATTTCATTATAAAATCCCATCGCATTCTATTCGATAATGCGGCTGGATATTTACACATCCTCGCATGATCTTCATCAACATTCCAATCTACAGCATCCGCAGAGCCATTGTTTTCTCGGGGTTAATTGCCATCTTTTATAGTATGACCTCAATGTCGAAACACAAAATCGCGGGATCTTCGTTATTCATTTTTTGTTCATTTTTGTGTGTATTATCCTTTGCGAAGGTGCACGACCTTAATGCAACGTTGCATAAGAGAAGACGATTGAAATCAGTGCAGCACACGCCGCCCCCATCCGCCCCTCATACGTCGAGGGAAAATATGCAGGAAGTCCGAATCACTTTCACTTGATTCGATACAAAACGTTGCGAGGTTCCTCCTTTACTTTCATGGACTTTATCTTCCTCCTATTCATCATCATCATCGTCATCATTCCTGATATTATATACCTAGTTAATTCCTAATTATATAATTCCGTCAGTATTTTCCTATTGAATTATCAGATTTTCAATGCTCTATGCATCTACATCTATTCTTCATAAAAGCTTATCAGGATATTTTGCTCGTTCTTCCGTTGCATCACATTATTTTTTATTCATCCAAAGTTTGTCACAATTTATTTGTGGATTCTCTTCTAATTGTGATCTGTGAATGTACGAAGAGTGCGACAAAAATTATGCCACGCGCTGTGATCCCCCATTGAGACACGGGCATATGACAATTATTAACGGAGAATGATTGTCCTAGCGGTCTTTGGCTTTGCTTACGGTACGACAAACAATTTTTTTCGTCTACGACCGTGACGTGTACGTGTTAAGCTTAGAGCTACCGTGACGCTGGACATTTGTCCACATCGTTCATTTCTATGTCCAGGTGTTTTGTTTGTCCCCTCGTCATATCCGCGCGGGTTAAATACATATATTAAAAAATGTGTTTACCCAATTTTTATCCTTCGTCATCGGAAGACATATGCAATCGTCGATTAAACACATTCATTAAATATGGATAAAAATCTGACGAACTAAGTTTTATCTAGCCCATGAAAAGAATTGTGTTATAAACTATTAAATTGCGAAATAAACCTGCGAATGAGATCGTTGGAATTCTTTGATGATATCTTGCTGTTCCATCTCAACTATCTCTTACATCATTCAACGATGCGTTTAATCCTTCCACAATGGCTCTAATGTGTTTCTTATCATCTCAGTTATCATCATTCAATGAATTTATATACATCTTTTCTGTAATTCCTCCTTCTTTTCGTATTATCATGTACAGACGATGAGTAGCTGTTAGAAACAGTGGCCAAATGCGTGATGGGTAAGCCACCAGAAGGAGGAGGCTCACGTCTCATTTGTCTCCTAGTTATCATCCTTCATATTGTTGGTGCTCAAGAAGATTATGGTTGTCCACCTCAAGAAAAAATCCTCCCTTGTCGGTGTTCCACCAGGGATATGGAATTCCAAATATGGTATCTAATTAATTTGTCTTCAACTTATGTTATATATGAATTAAAATTAATTGAAGTTTCTTTATTGCGTAATTAAGGTGTAGTCACAGTGAGTTACCAAAAGTTCTGGAAGGTTTGAGTGCCGTGAGCCGTCACATCACTCATCCCGTTGATGAGTTAATTCTTGAGAATAATAATCTACCGAGTTTACCTGGTAAGGTCTTCACAAGTCTTCGGGTGCTACGTCTGATGCTGAGAAATAATCGATTGGAACGTGTGTCGTCTGGATGGCTGGAGGGTTTGCATGATTCGTTATTGGAGCTGTTTCTCGTTGAACCAGATTTACGTTCATTGCCAATGGATAGTCTGGACAATCTCCAAGGTCTTGAGGCAATTACAATACAAAGCCGATCAATGAAACGACTACCAAGATTTTCTGGACTGTCCAAACTTCGCTATCTACAAGTGAATTCACCAACTCTGATTGAGTTGTCACCAATGAATTTCCGTGACATGCCAAATTTAGAACAGTTGCATGTATTTGGTAGCCCGAGACTTATGCGGTTGGAAGCTGGTCTCTTCCGTAGTCTGCCAAAACTTACATTGATGAATATTACAGATTCAGGCGTAACTTGGATTCATCCACGTGCATTCATTGATCTTCCAGAATTACAAGAAATTTCATTCGAAGGGAATAAAATTCCAGATGCATCGATTGTAGGTCGTGCATTGGTCGATTTGCCAGCGTTGTCTATTCTGAAATTGGACGGCAATAGAATCACGCGTTTGCAAGAAGAAGCTTTTGTTGACTTGCCTTCATTGAACAGATTATATCTTGCAAGGAATTTAATTACCGAAATATTACCTGGTGCATTCCAAATGCTCCCAAAACTACGAGTATTGGATTTGAATTACAATCTAGTTAATAGAATACATCCAGAATTTTTTATCCAGCGATCAGGGAGTGGCTTGGAAGAATTATGGCTTATTGATAATCACTTGAGTCATGTGAATGAACTTCGTGCTATTCTGGCAGCGTTACCAAGGCTTAAACTTCTGGATGTATCGTATAATCACTTGGAAGAAATACCATTTGGTTCATTGAGGGGTCATCCAACATTAGAGCGACTTCATCTTGACCACAATCGTTTAACATTTTTGGAAAGAGAAACATTTTCGACAATGCCAGCGCTCAGAGAACTTAGACTCAAAAATAATTCACTGTCGAATCTTTTGGAAGCACCTTTTTGGAATTTACCTAGTTTGAAGGTAAATTGAATTGAATATTACAACATCATAAATTGAATATATCAATATAATGTCAGGTAATTGTGTGGATTTTTCAGGGTCTTGATTTGTCGCAGAATTATTTTCGGCATATAGAGCCAATGCTTTTGGGTAATTTACCGAATCTCAGGAGATTGGATTTAAGTGAGAATGGCATTGCTTCAGTAGACCCAACTGCTTTCATGAACAATCCTGCATTGGAACATCTCAATTTATCTGGCAATGCTATTGCGATGATTCATCCAATGACAATGAGACACTTGATGGGTCTTTATGAACTTGATGTTGGATGGAATCGGCTTCTCGAAGTGGTGCCAGCGCTACCGAAGAATCTTGAGCACTTACATTTACCTATGAATCGTATCATTGCGTTACCAGCTCTAGAAACTCAAGATTTGCTACTGCCAGCTTTGAGATCGTTAGATCTAAGTGCAAATGGTATTGAGAGAATTCCACCCGGTGCTCTAAGTGAATTACCGAGTTTGAGAAAGTTAAATATGGGTTACAATTCACTCCGAATGCTCGAAGATCGAACTTTCGATGGTCTTGTAAGACTGGAGCAATTAGATATAAGACATAATAGACTTGTTTCAATTCATGGCCGCAGTTTAAGGCCGTTGAGATCGCTCATGGATTTGAACTTGAGAGGAAACCGATTAGAAACTGTGCGATCAGATATTTTTGCTGAAAACATCCAACTTCAAAGACTGGATTTAGCGCGGAATAATTTAGCACAGATTCCACATTTGACATTTTCCAATACCAGGTAAGCAGTTGTTTTCTCTCATTTTTCTCACGCACATATTCACGGTCCTTGACAAAAGACCGAAAACAGTTTTCACTTACAAGACACTTTTGATTGTGCAATTTACAAATTGGCAGCAGTTAGAAAGTTGTTAAATGGGATAATGAGTTGCATGCTCAACTGATTTGTTACTTTTCTAAACTACTCTATCACACAAAATTTTAATACTTTGGTTTTGAATAAAAGTTTCAAGATATGATAACACCTGTATAAAATCAACAAAAATTTAATTGAGATTGCTCTAATTGAGAAAACACATGTTTATAGAGATCTGAGAGAACTTTATGCATCGCATAACACACTGACCGAGTTACCTGGATCACTTCATGGCCTCGCATCCCTCGAAGTACTCGACTTGAGCTTCAACAAGTTGAATATATTAGCGCCGGAAACATTGAGCAGTCTTACATCTCTGTTGGAATTAAAACTCGTTCGGAATAAAATCAAAGAATTGAGAGAAGGTGCATTCAATCGACTACCCCGACTCAGTTTTATTGACCTTGAGAATAATGATCTGAGGATAATTGAAAGGAATGCGATAAAAAACCTTCCCGAACTTCAAGCAATCCGTTTGGGAAAGAACCGTATAGAGGTAAAACATCATTTTACAAATAAGTATTTCACTCTGTGCATAGCTATTGATGAAATTCCTTCTTCTTCATATCAGGCAATACCAATGGGCGCATTTACGGACCTCCCACTATTACAAAGCGCTGAACTACAAGAAAATCGGATTCAAGAAATTGCTATGAATACTTTTATTAATGTGCCCAATCTACTTCTTCTCAATTTGAGTTTTAATCTTTTGCCAAGTCTGGAGCACGCTGGTTTGTCAAATTTACGATCTTTGGAAGTGTTGGATTTAAGTCACAATCGTTTAACCAGAGTATCAAGTAATAGTCTTGCAACAATGGAATGGCTGGTAGAATTGAAGGTAAATATTTCAATGAATAAAGTTTAAGACTTTCTCGTGGAGAGTGAAACTCCCCCATTATTCCGAGGCCTCATAATCTCCTCGTTATGCTATGCGGAGAGCAATTATCTGGACGCGCATTGTTAATTATGGAAATTGTGGGTCGTTGTATATACATTTGATTTGAAAATTCTTTTATCCATCTTGCATACTAACACAAAATACACAATTGGATAAATACACTGTTATTAAATGTCTGAACATAATAATGTGTCCCCTTACCAAAAATAGATGGACAACAATCGAATTTGTGGAATTAATGGAGCACCATTCGACAATATGCCAAGATTGAGAGTACTTAGCATGAGAAATAATCGAATGCCATCTGTTTCTGAAAGTGCATTCAGAAGATTAAGATCTAATATAGCTGTTTTGGATATCGATGGTAATCCTTTGACGTGCTCTTGCGCCATGTTGTGGTTGAGAGGTTGGCTACAGCAATCATCATCCGATGGTCCTCGATGTGCTGATGGTTCTTTCTTTAGGGACATGAGACTATCTAGACAAGATTGCTTGCAAAAAAAACAGCAAGAGCCTGTACATCCTGGCTGTGAAGCCGAAATGATTGATGAATCTTTAATGTCACCATCACGTGAGTGAATTGATTTTGTTCTCTCTAACTATGCTTATCGAATCCAAACTCATCTTTCTCTCAATGATATTCGTAGATTACGCAGATGGAAGGCCACCGCCAGCCTGGATGAATATGCATAAATTCTCACAAGATCCAGATCTTTACATGTATGATGATTACATTGATTTTCAATACAATAATGCAAGTGATGAATTGACGAGTCAAGATAATAAACGTCCAAACAAACTACCTTCTACCATAATCACATCGGGAATTGCAAACGGTCCGGTACAATTCATTCAAACAACAACACCAACTATAACGAAATCTCAAAATCAAACATCAAATACTCAACATAAGAAAAAGAATCCAGCGATTCCACCATCACCTGGCAGCTCTGGGTTCACATTTTTTGGAGTACCGTTGCCAAATTTAAATTTCAATCTGTGGGGTAACTCGGGGAAGAAATCTCTGAGGAAAGATGACAAAAACGTTGGAAGACCGGGACGTAGTCGATACAGAACATTTCCACAAACTGAACCCGAAATACATCGAGGTGGATTCATGCCTTTACCTCAGCCGCAAGGTGGCTTTACTCCTATTGTTAATCCACGATTTGTTTATCCTCGAAAATCCAAAAACGAAACTGTCACAAATGAAAATAGGACTGCCGTGATAACGAGAGTGTACCAATCTCTCAAAAGAAAAATTAATGACAAGAAAACCAATAGCGAAGGGGGAAAACAAAATCATAAAGATGGACAAGAGAACAGCAGTGAGAAAGCTGACACATCAGCATTATCTAGTGCTACAGAAATTCGCAGAGTTCCATCAAACGACACTGGAAAAAATGACAGTCCTGCATCAAATGATGTCCCAATAGAGAATTCTTCAACAGAGGATACTAACACCTCAGTTATGTCTACTGAAAATTATAACGATACAAATATTGACATAGACTCTGATGAAACTGTTATGCTAGAAGGTAAGATCGCAAGTAAAATAGTTTGGACTACTCCAGAGCCAAAAAAAAATGCGGAGAATTCGACATTAACTCCTACTATTGAAGATGTATATGAAACTAGACGCAAAAATATATTTTGGGATGATGCGGACGACTTTCCATCGCTCGCTAAACCTTTGGCAACTACACCAATGTCTGTAGGAACTCTAGAGCAAACAACAGACTTTGTGAATACAGAAAATCCTGCTGAGAATTCGACAATCCCATCTGAAGTAAACACAAGAGAACGAATACCTCCGTCCCAAACTTCGCGAGCACTTGAAGCTTCAGCACTGTCCGCACTATTAATTCCTGGTGGTCAAATTCCTGTTTCTGGATCAATGCTTTTACGACCATCTGGTCGATCTTCAATTGAAAAAGTTTCCTCACCCTATTTCCTCAATAATGGCAGTCACACTGAAAACGTCATGTTTTCTCCACATGAAACATTTGGAAGAGGAACATTATATGATATTGACACTTCAGACACGCCATCAAGTCCAAGTGCGGATATGAACGGTGAAGATCCATTCAATTGGTACTTTCAAAATTATAATGAAAGTAATTTGGAGCCGTATGTTGCAGTTGTTTACAATGGAAATGGATCAATGTATATATCACGTTTATGGCTGATGTTAATATTCCAAATATATTTTATACTGCGGACTTGAATGTGAATATTGTTTCAACACTAAATAATTACGACTGTAATGCCAAAGTCTTTTGAATTTTTAGTATTATAAATATTAAGAAAAAAGAAGAAAAGTTTTTAATTGATTAGCTGAGCAGTAATTTTTTATTGTATTAATAATGCAGTTCATTCTCACGGAGAGTAAAATTAAAAAATATAATGCCTAGAATTGTTAGATATTTTTTTAGCAATTAGGAAATTCATTCATTGAACGTGTGGATAACTAAATAAAAACGAATATCTATTTCCTTATGCTTTGTATGTGCCGCAAGATGAATTGAATCATCAGAACTTTATCATTTTTTTTGTCATACCTAGAGAAAATCATAACGATGAAAATGCTGGTTGATATGATTCAACAGGTGATCGCTGTTCGGAAATATACAAGGAAATTCAGTGTTTCTTTTTTTCCAGAGTAAATTGAATGAAGTTGACTTTATATAATATATTTATGAAATGGCGACCGGTAAGTAACGTTAAAAATCTGTTCATACAAAATCCCGAAAAGGCTTTATTTGTTTTTTTGTAATTTTTTTTTACTAATATTCGATTTTCATAACAAATATCACAACATTACCATTCAATGTTGTTTTATCTCTGCAGCGTCGGTTAGATTATGGGTCTTGGATTTTTACAACTAATCATCGACTAATCACTTCGTTTTAGACTTTTCCTTCTCTTCCTTCTTCTCCTCTTCTTTCTTTTCCTCTTTTTTAGCTTCCACACTTTTCTTTTCCGTCTCTTTTTTCTCAGCATCGCGATTAGTTAATTTGTTATTGATAAGATTATGTAAAGCAATGATAGATCTTACAAGTGCAGCGAGATAGACAACTAACATTTGATCGTTCGTTTTGACGTAAAGAGAATCGACAAACGTATTTTGAGTCATGTCTGGTAGTAAATTAAATATATCCTGAAGTTGGTAGACAATTTGGTGGTTTATAGGTAGCTTTCCACTCCCGACTTGGAGTAAATAATCTCTGATCTCTCTAATCTGTGCATGAAGACCTTTCAATCCAAGTAATTGATTTGTAATTCTCTGGCTGAGAGTACCCACTGTGGTATCTTTAATATCTCTAAGTAAGTGCTCTACACCAACTTCTTCAGCCTCTTCTGCTCCAATTTCACTTGGAATATGTTCAAAAGTCTTTGAGGTAGGTGATCCATCCTGAAAAAATAAATAAATAATTAAACCAAGCTGCAATATTATTAACACGATTAATATCCACAACAACACTTACATCATGAACTTCTTCCACAGCTTGATATGCTTCAGTAGGAAGCCCTAAATCTTTTGGTTTAGCATCAATGATGACAAGTACAGAATTGGGACAATATCTTCTAATTAATTCATTTATTGCTACGTCATTCTGATGAAGTTTCGGGCCTGTATGATACCAACCCACTACCTTTTCTCTAGCTGTATGCAAATAAAAATCATTATCAATGTAAACTCAACATTTTCTTCAGTTTTATCTCTGAATAATCATCCAAAATAAATTCTCCCATCTCACCATTGACTTTTTTGAACATTCCAAACATGTTCTCGAGATAATCATGGTCGAGGAACCACACAGATTTATCCTTGTCATCCTCATCAAAGGGAACTGAAATTAAATATAACAATATTAACATTCAACATAAATATTTGCATTATCGAATCATCATATATCATTAAATCCAACAAAATATTATTATATTATCATGGGATATGAATATTACATTTAAATATGTAAAGATGATGAGTTATGATACGTGAATTCTAACCTGCAAAACTGTTTGACACGTCCAAGACACCTTTGCCTCTCCAGCATCCAAGTAATACACCGACTACACGTTTTTGATTACCAATTTTTCCCATACGTGTAAAATGATCAACGACACTCAAAAGTACCAGTGGATGAACCACTACTTTTGTTGTAGTTACCTCTTGACTCGGCATTTTTGATAATTTATAATTATTTGTCGTTTGGTTTGTTGAGAGGGAGCTTTCACTGTATATTTTTGATACAGCACGCAGAGATGATATCGAACATGGTGGCGCTCCCTTCAACTAAGTATTCGTTTTGTAAACTTACAAATATTGCGCGCGATTTTTCATTTGTATTTTATGTTGATAGTTTTTTATTATTCGATGGAGTTGATTGATTGCTGAATGTATGACAAAATAATTCTTTTTTTTATGGAAAGGTATTCAGATAACTTTGGGAGAAGATATTGCATAATTTTCTACAGTAATTGAAGAGAAACATTCAGATAAAAATGTTAATTGGATTTCTGATGTCATTTATTGATCATTTTGCATGTAATTCTCTAATAACTCGACAATTGTCCGGTAACAGACGAATATTATTATCAAAATTTGACATTTATTGAAATAGATCAGAGTAACGCGAATAATGAGAACAAATATGTACACTAAGAAGAATATTCGATGAAATCGGTTTGTAAATATGTTATATGAAACAAATTTTGAACATTTGTTATGTTTTTTTCGTTATATTTAACTTATCCTTAGTGATAAACATGCGCATGGTCCATATTAAAATTTGTTATAACGTTTTTTTGTATTGAATCATATGGTTCATTTCTTTTTCGATGATACTCGGGATTTTACTTCGCATGTAGGTGCATATCTCCACAAACGATTTATTTTTATTCTGTTCGTTGGTTAGAGATACTAAAATGTATAATGGAGATGTCTTTTTCTGCAAACAACACACGAATTTAATCGGATTTTCTTCTTTTTTTTCTTTCATTTCTGCCATAATTTTATCAGATATGAGAGTTTCCTTTTCTATGCAACTCAGCGTTGGGTCCAACAATGGAACTCTACTCTTACGTGATCGGTTCAAACAATATTTACCTTGACACAGCAATAATATTTTGTCATTACCTTCTGAATGAACATCTGAATTTCCTTCCACTTTCATTTGCTTAACAGCCATTCCATCATACATTATTTGCAATTGGAATTTGAACACGTTTGTAAATATTTTTTCAATCAGCTTGTAAACAATTTCGAACCAATTATTTTCGATAACTTTAGTTTTATTGTCGTCAACTGGTTGTGCCTCGAACTCCTCAGGTAAACCAAATGTTGCAAAATTCCCTGATTTAATTGCAAATTGTATCATACTCGGTGACTTTGATTTATGTTTCAAGATGGGATCACAAATCGATGGCAACAAAGTTGTGTTATTATTCGTCGCTGCATGTTCACAAAGTTGCATACCCTCAGTGCAGCATTTTTGAAAATAGTGCGTCAATTGATCTTTCCAGCCTTCAGCTATATTGTGGTCGAGTTCAAAAGGATCTTGGATGCATACTGGTTTACTTAAGTTCAATGCATCAATATTGATATTCAATTCAGTCATGTTTTTTATAAAATCCATCCTTGATAATGTCGTTCCGTCTAATGGGCAGAGAACATTCATGGCAAATTCGAACTCTTCATAAAATTTGAAAAATCCGTGTAACAATTCGGGGATAGTGCTCTCATTATGTGAAGTGTCCGGTCTAATGTTTCTATCAAAACTAACCAACCAACCAGAATTGTATATTGGCTCACAAGATGCCTGGAGTTCCTTCACTGTTGGTAATAATTTAATATTTGGCTGTTGGAGGTAGAATATTATCGCCATAACTAAGGAATAATTTGTTATTTTCCCAGTTCCGGAAATTTCGAGTGACTTTGCCCAATATTTGATTATGATCATTAGGGGTCTCAACCGTGAATCTAAAGTGAGGTAATACTTGATAAGTTGACTATTATGCACGCCAAGTCCATGCTTGAATGTTATGTCGCAATCAGTTCCTGTTGGAATATGATGAAATTTAATCACCGGTATTTTTGCACTCGGAATCGGCACCACTTGAGAAAATATATCTCTATTTCTATACAACAGAACTTTTATTTTTTGGAATATTGATTTCAGTGTCCATTTTCTGGTTACATCACCACGATGTCGGAGTATGGGTTGGCCTTCTTCACAAATTTCGTCGCCTGAAATATTTTTATGTTTCTGAATAACATCGATAAAATCTGAAGAGAAATTGTATGAAGGTGTAATGGAATCGATCGCCAATATCTTACCGATATCGAAGAAAACGTCAGCATCACTGTGTTTTAAATGAAGCCCAGTCACAGTTGTACCAAACGTTATTGCTTTTCCATTTGGAAAAGATTGTCTCAATACTGAATTCAAATCTTGACATAGTTTATCACAACGGGGTAGCACTATGGCATCAGGATTCTGCACAGTGGTGATAAATTTCTCCAATTGAGCCTCCCACGAAGATTCTGCTTGTAGTTCTAGTTTCAATTTCAGTCTTTCCTCCAATTCATCGCACGTAGTTTGTTTCTCCGATGATTTTTGCTGTTCTACAGAAAAAAAAGATTGATCGTTTATTATTCGAGCGATCTCCAAAATCATTTTTAAAGAAAGCTGGAAAACTCACGAGCAAAGTCCATCACTCTTCGCTTGATTCTTAGCTTCCATTGTTTGAAATAAATACTTTTATTCAGTAAGAAATCTACAGGATCTCTGAAACCGATAAGAAAATTGATGATTTATTCTCTGCCCTTAACTGTCATTTGGAGAATATTTTACCTAAAATGATAATTACTTTGTTTCATACTCTACTATTATATAGTTGTTTCCATATTTGCAAGACTTTATGGGTCCATATCGTCCCAAAAATTCAGTTAAAGCATCTGGCGTTGTCCGCGGTGGTATTGGGGATACAAAAACCGAATTTTCCACTAATTTTTTTTTATAATTTGCTTGCTCGATATGTCTCATATGTTTTTTGCCCATCAAATGTCCATGATATGAGTAATCGTCTATGAGGTCAATATCACAAACATCACAATGTTTAGCCATTGTCGCAACAGTCACAATATATTTATATCCAGGTAATTGGGTATTCCACAAATATGTGAGCTCGATTATCGCAAATTGAAAAACAAACTTTCATTGAATTTGTTAATTATTTTGCCTCTAACCAACCTTTGACATCACCGGAACATAAAATAACACTTTTTTCTCATTCAAAAAATTTTAATCCATTATCTGTAGCTTTTTCAAAGTCTATGAAGATGTAAACATCAGCATTTTTCTTAGTCCGCACTCAGTATTAAATTGTTTCGCAAAATGTATATGATTCCTGTTCATGCAAGGCAATCCTTGTGTCTTCATCAACGGCCAATATTTCATATAACTTCCGTGTATGATGTCGTAAATTGGTTTTTCAACAAGCGTCAAGTTCAACTCATTGACATTGGCAATCGAATGTCCTTGATTAACTTTTATTTCTAACATACCATTCCTTTCCTGGAAGGTAAATCTACCGTTTCTATCGTTCGCTACAATACTTTGAATGTCTTCAAGTATACAATCTTCAAATTCTGAGAGAACTTCCGTTACTGAAATAAATCCATCTGCTTTTATTTGTAACCTTCTCTCTTTGCTTTATGTCGCAATAAATATGGCAATTTTTTTACACGTCGCTCAACGGCTACCCCAATGCCAGATATTTTCTGAAATCACAATATTATGCTTGAGTGATTAACGTTTCTTAACATAACCTTCAAGAATATCACAAGCATACAAAAATTGAATATTATTCTTAATGTAAGAATTAAAAATCGGCAAATGTTTCTGCATTTATTATTTTATATGTAATCGTATTTGAATCTATTGAGTTATTACATAGATCAATAAGGCTGTTGCATGCACAAATACTTTATGAAAACTATTATCAATTGAATAATTTCTGTGATGATCTAACTTTTAAATACATATAACAATCGCTGTTGATAATTGCTGGAACAATTTTGGCACCAGGGGTAAATTGTTTGAATAAGCTTTGGTATGGTACGCAACACCTACTTCAGTCGTCATTATTTTTTTCATAAATGCGGAATACTCACAACTCTGAAGTTGCCTGCTGACCAACAACAAGGTTATGTCGCGATCTTCAAGCTGTAGATGAATTCATTGGAATATGTCTGGGAATGGTGATGACTTCATGGCATACATAAAGTTTCGCCGTGTTAGTTAATAAATTACAAATAAAATATTTAAACAATGTCAACATGCTCCAGGAGTGTCCTTGCTGGTTCTTGTTTGTTCTCTCTAGGCATTATCGGATACGTTCACTACAAACAGCAATATGATAGGTAAGTAATAGGGTGAATATAAATGTGAGTAGAGGTTATGATAACAAAATAATTTTTCTCTGTAGGGAGCAACTTCACCTCGGTGTGATACGTGATGTCGAACTACAAGAACGCCGAAAAGCAGAGAATATTCACATCCTACAACAACAACAAGAACTTACAAGACAATTGAGACAGGAATCAGAACAAATAGCTGATATTAAACAGTGATTTCAGATATTTATAACTATATTGCTGCACAGTTTTGTATGAGTTCCGCGAAATAATGAAGTAGTGAATTTCGTAATTTCCGCAATTTTTTGAGTTGTATTTTTTGCCACCCGGGCCCTCCTGATCAACATGCATTACACGAATGTTTGACCAATCATGTTACAAATAGCTTGACTTCTGCCATTCATGAAACCAAATCATTGGTAACGTGATTGGTCAAATATTCAAGCAAATTATGTGCGCGCGCAACGGACACTTTGTAGTAATGGAATTTGCGGTGAGTGGCGCGGAATTACATATGAAACATAACCTACAAATCTTGAATATAAACAATACAGTGGTGTAGTGAATATTTTGGCGTCCTAATCAGAATGTACTGCACAAAGTATCAATTGAATTGATTTATCAGAAATTGTTCGCAATCATGGCGGCACAATCAACATCACAAAAAATGCGTGAATTACGGCTACCACAATCCAGGGTGAAAACTATTATGAAAAGTTCGCCGCATGTTGAGACAATTGGTCAAGACGGATTATTCGTAGTTACCAAAGCCACGGTAATTAATTTAACTTTTAATGTAATGTTATATTCATGAAAAATTAGTGATAAATATAATTGTCTTATGATTATCTCTCTACAGGAAATGTTCATACATTACCTAACTGAAGAGGCCCACAAGGTATCGAGTAAAGGAGGTAGCTTGGAATACAAACACCTCGCTGAAGTTGTACAAACTAATGAGACTTTAGAATTCTTGAAAGAAATAATGCCGCGAAAAATCACTGTTAGACAATTTAAGGAATTGATGGCTGAAAAAGAAGCTGCTGCTCGTAGCAGCTCGTCTGACAGTTCTGATTCAGATAGTGATAGTCAATCAGACACTGAATCCGCGTCTGATGATGATTCTCCACAAGAGAATGATGACTCGGATAGTGACGAGGAATCAAATATGAAAATTAATGGAAAGTCGCAATCGAGTAAGAGCGATTCGAGTGATAAGAGTGACAGTGACAATGAAAATTGAGACTGAATTATAAATTGCTTTTTTGTTTGTTTAGTGTGAATGCGTGAACAATAAGTTTGAGAACTACAAAATTAATGAGTATTATTTATTTTTTTCCTATTTTGATGAGTAAAAATATAGTTTTAATCATTTTGAAAGGTTAACGAAGGAGACATCATACAATTTCAATGCATGTAATAATTAAATCAAGTTTAATTTATAATACAAATACAAATCATCGTGCGACATTTGCAAGTTTCATTTTTTTTTCATTCTTGATGTGATTTCGCATGAGCTGGTGTTGAATGTAGATACTCCTCTTCGTTTAATGTTTTCGCCAGGAAGTATATTTCCGCCAGTGCAACAATTAAAGCGCATATTATGCCAAGCAATAATCTGAAGCCGAAATCAAGATCTCCAATGATTAGTTCAATGCCAATGAATCCAAACGCAAAAGCTGCTATTACAGTGATTACGAATTGCGCGATGGCAATGAGATGCCGATTCATTTCCTTCACTGCAAAATATAATTAAAAATTATTTATTCATCGAGTAGATAAATGTATCAAATTATTGATTAACGTTTCTTACTTTGAAATGCAATTGTGTCTTCAGGAAAATGTTTTTTAATTGGATCGATATTTTTCGTCATAGCATCGTATGCTCGAGCATTTTGTTGCGCAGATAATTTCTTTATTCTTGCTTCAAGAACTGGATTACGAGGTGTAATCTTTGGTGTCGGTAAATTTATGGAAGTACCATCAATTAATTCATGTATATATATTTCAGTCTGTCCTGTCGTTCGATATTCCACCAAGAAATCGTTGATCCACTTGATGTCATCAAGTTTCAATAGAACTTCACAATTACGCGATGATTTTTTTAACAATCTGATGTTTTCTGGAATATTTTTAGCAGTTACATGTTTTTTCACGAACTGAATGAGTTTCAACGTCGGTTTAAACTTCACCTCTGGATCATCAATGGGTTCCACTGGCATATTGACAATTATTCAAAGGTAAATAATATAATCATATAAACTAAATGAATAAAATAAGGAGAAAATTGAACAATTTATGGAGCAGTATGAAGTTTCTTCTCCAAATCAACGTAAAACTCTTTGAGTTCTTTTTCTTTTTCACTAAATGTCTGGTCAACCTTCTGATATCTATCGCTCATATCATAAACAAATTGCTCCCACTCTTTCTCTCGGAGTTTTCTATTTTCAGCCAATTTATTATCCTAAAATTACAATTTGCAATCGCATTAAATACTGATCATATAATCCATATCAATTATTTCACTTACACAGTTGAATTGATCCTCTCTTTGTATTATTCTCTCGCACATACTCAAAGCAACATCACTATTTGCTTTCAAACTTGGTAAATAACAATCACCTAATTGTATTCCACGATCTATTTGGCTTTGTCCCAGCTCAGTAGAATATTCCAAAATTTTGAATAGTCTTTCAACTTCTCTGTCACCACGTCTTCCCTATTTAAACATTCACACAAATTAAATCAAAATTTATCCTTCACATAAACAATCTTTAACCTCATTCATCCTTACCTCTAATTCACGAACAAAATACGTGACTTCACCTTGAATAAATGGTCGATGATCAAAGAGTCTGCTCCAAATTTCGCCAATGTCTGTACACATTAATGATTCACGAAAATTAATAAATTTCTAATAAATTTATTAGAATAACTTCTCAACTAAATAACTAATTATGAATCAAAAACTGCAATGATTATTCTGTATAGTTACATTAATTTTAATTCATTGCGTTCACACCTTTAATCACCGACGCCATGTTACCAATTGAACATTGAATTTATTGTCTTCCTGTACCTGGTCATATGATCATTGAACCACATGACTGAATTTAAAATATGGCATTCAAATCAGCCTGCAAAATTGTATTATGAAAGATTATTAGGTCATAACCTGTAGTTTGATAGATATTTTAAACTTTTCCATCATTTATATCGTCACGATATGCCACATAAATTTGATTGCTAAATTGAAATTCTTGTGTTTCTTTGAAAGTCGCAGCTCTATCTAGAATTGTGTGTGCGGCTGAAAATATAATGATTTATATCAAACTATGGAGTGTATGCACTCAGAAGAGCACGCTCAATATATATATACTTCTGTATTGTGTTCATCCAATCAATGTTGAGGATTGTATGAAGAAAAGTATGGCGCCTTCCATGTGCGCCGCCATTGTTCACTGGAATTATATTATAAAGGAGAAAAGAGAAAATTATATTATAAGAGGATTGAATAATGGGGAAAAAGGGCAAAGGGAAAAGTGGAGATCTCGGCAGGGCTCTATTACGTGATCGTTTTGGAAAAAATAGATCAAAATGTGGTTCTGGTGAATCGTCCATGGTGAGGTTATGATTAAATGCAAAAAAAGCTGGCAATACATTTTTCTATACAGAGATAAAAATGGAAAATTCACACTTTTGCTGGGATGGTCTACTTATATTGTTTATATTCTTTTTTAGCTCCATACAACTGAGGTGAACGATGGATATCAATGGGATCGCTTAAATTTGAATTCAGTCACAGAGGAAAGTTCCTTTCAAGAATTTTTGTCAACTGCACAATTAGCAGGGACTGAATTTCACGCAGAGAAACTTAATATAAAGTATGTTAATCCTAATAGTGAAATAGGACTTATATCAAATGATGAAAGAAATGCACTTCTGGAGGTACACAAATCAAAGCAGTCATTGCTGAAAATACCTCGTAGGCCAAAATGGGATGGCAGTACTAGTCGCCAAGAGTTAGAAACGAAAGAAAATCTTGATTTCTTGGAGTGGCGAAGACAATTGTCTATATTACAAGAAGTTCATGAATTGAATATGACTCCTTATGAGAAAAATCTGGAGTTTTGGCGACAACTCTGGCGAGTAGTTGAACGCAGTGATGTCATTGTTCAAATAGTTGATGCACGAAACCCATTACTATTTCGTTGCGAAGATCTTGAAAAATATGTTAAGGAGATTGATGAAACCAAGATGAATATGATACTCATAAATAAAGCTGACTTTTTGACACATGAGCAAAGAAAACTGTGGTGTGAATATTTCACAGAAATTGGAGTCAGAGTGGCATTTTTTTCAGCTCTTGAAGCTGCTGAATCTGAGAAACAGCCTGGGGCACCATGCAACCGTTTAAGCAGAAAACTCTCACAAACCTTGTTAGAGGAAGAAGATGAAGATGATGTAGATCACAGTGAGAGTGACAATGAAGAAAATGATGACGTAGATAGAGATGATGTGTCAGAATCTTTGTATACTTCAGATATCACTTCAGCAAGTGAATATGAAAGTGCGGATGATACACTTGAAAGTATCCCATGTAAAAATGATGGAGTCAAAACCCAGTCAACAATGGACAGTTGTGAAAAAGATCCACTGCCAACATCAGCACTCGAAACGAATTCACCCGAACTCTTGACCAGATCGGGTTTAGTTGCATTATTCAAATCATTGAAATGTTCCCAGAAGACTTTCACACCAAATGTTGTAACCATTGGACTCGTTGGGTATCCCAATGTAGGTAAAAGTTCTACGATAAATGCTATCCTTGCTGATAAAAAAGTTTCAGTATCAGCCACGCCTGGTAAAACGAAACATTTCCAAACATTATTCGTAGATAAAGAGTTATTGTTGTGCGATTGCCCAGGGCTAGTGATGCCAAGCTTTGTCTGCACCAAGGCAGAAATGGTATTGCACGGAATATTACCAATTGATCAATTACGGGATCATGTCCCGTCCATTACACTCCTTGGCACATTAATACCACGACATATACTCGAAGATACATACGGACTTATGCTACCATTACCAATAGATGGAGAAGATCCTGATAGAGCCCCAACATCAGAAGAAATTCTCAATACTTATGGATACAATCGAGGATTTATGACAGCAAATGGTCAACCCGATAACGCACGTTCCGCCCGTTACCTCTTAAAGGATTTCGTTAATGGAAGACTTCTGTATTGTGTTGCTCCTCCAAATAGAAATCAACTAGAATTCCACACATTCCCATCGCGACGTAGAATACAGTCAGCCATTAAAGATCTGCCGCGTGCAGCTGTAAGAGCAAGTAGAGGAGTCGCTGTAGACACTGAGGAGATGGATAGGAAGTTCCTCCTCACCCAGTCATCTGGGGTTCATATAAAAGGCCTTCCAGGTACTACAAAGATAGATGATGCAGTTGATCTTGGTGATAAACCTTGGAAAAAAATTAACAAACATAAAAATAAAAATAAACGGCAAAAGAGTAGACGAATTTATGGTCATTTGGATCGCCATTAATGAAAAAATAAATGCTCGCATATTGATTGACGACAAATTCTTATATTTCTCTTGTTTCCTCATCCATGAATGTGAAATATTGTTCACCATATAAATTGTATTATCCATTAATGCTCATGTGTCACCACTTTGGATGGTGTCCGCGTAACCATAATCGAAATAAAATTTAAAATTACCGCCATGATCGTTAACTTGGCGCATGCGTAATATAAATGTGAATGGGAATGAAGCTAATTAATTAACGTAATAAAAAATAATTTCGTGACTGGACATACACAATTTTGCAGATAAACACCAAACGATTCATGAGAATTGCAATCTCAAAAGGTATTAACAGAAAATTAGGAAAATTAGTACTCTTTATATATACTTATATATATATATATATATATATTGCTGTGTTGTGCCCAACCAATCAAGGATACGAATATTTCGCCAATCACGTGACCAAAAGTATGGCGTCTCCCACGTGTGCCGCCGTTGTTTTGTCCATCTGAATTATATTTTTCAACTAATTGTAACGAAGATAGAATTGTAAGGATAAAATGAATGACGAATTATTGAAGGATTCGCGCTTTGCGCATATTCCGAAGGATCCCAAGTTCAGGAGAATACCAAAACATGAGAGAAAGATTAAAATAGATAAAAGATTTCAGTCGATGTTTAAGGATAAAAATTTTAGTGTGAAATACACTATTGATAAACGAGGGAGGCCTATGAACCATACATCATCAGAAGATCTTAAAAAGTATTATGAATTGTCAAGTAGTTCGGATGACGGTGGAAGCGATGATGATGAGGATGAGAGTGCAAAGAACACTTCGCAGACTGAAATATCAGAACGAAAGTTGCCTTCGAAGAAAGTAAAATCAGCGGGAAAAGCTACACAAAAATCTGTGAAGAAGAAAAAAGTTAAGTCTGCTAAAGAAGGAAATCAATCTCAAAGTGGAGAGGATTTCAGCGATAAAGATGAAGATAGAAAGGAAGATGATGACAAATGTAGTAATTCAAATGGGTCCGATGCGCCAGATGTGTCGGATATTGATGAAACGAACGATAGTGAAAATGAAAAGCAATTGAACATTAGACAAGAGAATGAGAACAAGAATCTAGGAAAGAATATTAAAAAGAAACTGAGGGATTTGACTATTGACTATGCAAGAGGTGAAGGTGTACTTCTATCAGATAGTTCATCTGAAGAAGAATCTGAAGAAGAAGAAAGTGAAGACGATGGAATTGATCATAATTGGGGAGAATTGGATAAAGAAGCAGAGACAACTGATGAAATAACGTCACGTTTGGCTGCATGCAATATGGACTGGGACAGAATCCGTGCAGTTGATCTTATGGTACTTTTTAATTCATTCTTACCGCCAAGTGGAATGATTCACTCAGTTAAAATTTATCCGTCAGAGTTTGGCAAACAGCGCATGAAAGATGAAGAAGTTAAAGGACCAACTGAACTGGCAGATGTGAAAAGTACAACCGATAGTATTAATGATGAGGATGATGAGGAAGGATCACAATATCATATGGAAAAAATGAGACAATATCAATTGAATAGATTGAAATATTACTATGCCGTTATCACGTGTGATTGTCCAGAAACTGCAAATAAAATATATACAGAATGTGACGGAATCGAATACGAATCAACGGCTACGAAATTCGACCTCAGGTTTATCCCTGATGACATGACATTTGATGATGAACCACGCGAAATGTGTGAGAAGCTTCCAGAACTTTCCAAATATCAACCGAGACAATTTACAACCACAGCATTGCAACAAGTCAAAGTGGAACTTACGTGGGACGAAACGAATCCTGAGCGAGTAGAAATAGCGCAGAAATTAAGTTCAGGAAAAATTGATGACATTGATCAAAATGATATTAAAGCATATTTGGCGAGTGGTTCGAGTGATGATGAATCCGAAAATGATGAAAATAATGAAGAAAAAATTGATGACGCCGGATCGGAAGAAGATGAGAATGATGGTAAGGATCCTATTGAAAAGTATAGATCCTTGTTGAAGTCAATTGAAGATAAAGAAGAAGAAGAGAAGAAAAAGAAGATCGAACTGGAATATTCTTGGGATATTGGTGCGAAGGATAAGACAGATAAACTGGTAAAAGAAAAAATGAAAAAGATAGAACAGATGACACCATTTGAGAAATATTTAGAAAAACGTAAAGAGAAGAAGAAAGCAAAGAAAGATAAGAAAGCCAACAAAGATGACATGGATGATCAGGATGCTTCAGGAAGCGATGATTCAATACCTTCCGATGTCGATATGAATGATCCATATTTTGCCGAAGAAATGAAGAAGATGAAAAAATCTACGAAGAAAACAAAGAAGTCTAAAGAAGATGACCGATTGATTGCGAGTGACGATGAGAAGCAGGCGAAGGCAGAACTGGAATTACTTATGCTTGATGCTGATGATGAAAAAGACAAATCACATTTCAATATGAAAGCAATTGAGAATACAGAAATGTTAACAAAATCGAAGAAGAAACGATTGAGCAAAAAACAGAAATACCAGAAAGAATCGGTTGTAGAAGATAATTTCAAAGTTGACGTTGCTGATCCACGTTTCAATGCACTCTTTACTTCTCATCACTACAATATTGATCCTGCTGATCCCCATTACAGAAATACTCCAGGAACAACAGCGCTCATCAATGAACAACTCAAGAGACGTGCGAATAAAATAGAAGAAGTAAGTATATTTCTGAATGTCATACAGTTTTATTTCTGTTAGTTTCTGAATAATGAAATTTTTAATATTCCAGCAGGAGGTGCCAACAAAGCAAGCCAAGAACGACAAACTCAATAATGATCTTGCAGCTTTGGTAAAAGCTGTGAAGAAAAATACGAAAAATAACATATCGAAAAGAATAAAATAACAATCGAAAGGGAATGCCAATCATGTGTAAATATATAATAATGGTTGAATGAAAATGAAGAAATTATAATGTAAAAATGCAAAATTATAAAAGTTTATTCAACAATATTACCATAATACATTGGGATATAAACATATATAAACATTTACTGAAATGGAAATGAATTATGCGTGTCCGTTGTGCGTGCGATCCAGCATGAATTGTGATTAGAATTCATTATTAAGCTCAGTATCGAAATTTAAGTTCGGCGTACAAATTGATTGATCACGAACTTTTTTGTATCGTTCTACAAGATCTCCTATTGATAATCTTCTATTTGTTCGTTTTCCCATTTCTTTCGCTGATTTTGTTGATAAATGTGTGCCAATATTAATCTCAGTTGTTTCACTTATTGTTTGCAAATCAGGAATCACCTCTGATGAGTTAAATGCCGGTTTCTCAATATCTTTTATCGCTAAAGAATTCGGTGGCGCATTCGGGCATTGAGATGAGAATTTTATAGGCGTTGGTAGTTCCAAGCTAACATTGGCAGAGCTTGTTCTGGCTAATTGAGCTCGAAGATCTGACATATTATAAATGCTGCCATTACTTCGGATATCTGACATATTATGAATATTTGGACCATTATGTCCTTCGATGAAAGTGCTAGCCTTCCACGAGCTTGTTGATGCCATGCTAGAATTTGCCAAAATGCCCGAGCGTGCACCGAATAATCTAGCATATTTTTTTGGAACTCTCGTTTCATTTACCGATTGATTCACTTCTTTTGACAACGCGATTCGCTTGGGTATTGCACCAAGTCTAGCACTGCTCGGAGATAATAATGCTTCATCAAAGTTTATACGCGATATAGCTGATTTAGGACGAACTGGAGTCGTAAATGAATCTCCAGTATCTTTGTACGCTCTATATCGTGCGAATAATGGTTTGTGCTGTATTTCAACTGGTGTCAATTTCAATCGTTCTTGAACATCATGTTTTTCTGAATTATGATTCGCAGTATTAAATTGAATCGTGGGCGATGCCTCAAGGAGCACTGTGTACATATTGTCGTAGAAGTGATTCTCCAGATTATCAGAATGTATATTGTGATGATTCGATGCAGCGGTTTTTTTTAGTTCATTAGAAATGTGCGTTATTTTGTTTTGTATTTGATCGATAACTGTGCACATTTTTTTCAAATCTTCTGTGCTGGCTTGTATTTGTAACTTACACGCGGATAGATCGGGGAAGCCACTTTTCTTCAAATTAACATAAAAATATTCTAGTACTGAATTCAATAAAATTAAAAAATTGTTCAAAGATAACTTTTCATCCACATATGAGTGATGTAGTGCGACCTGTAAAATGAACATTTTTTTTAGATTGAGTTACCCATTGTAATATGCTCATGAAAGGGATAAGTGAAACTCGATCGATATGCATTACCTGCGCCTCTGGTTCGAGTGGTAATTCCATTAATTTTGCAACATTCAGTCTTGGTAAATTTGAGCCATCTAAAATTTGTCGAGCATCAGAGAACAAACTCAATACTAAGTTATTGACTTTAGTACTTTTTTCTTCTATATTCTTAACGAGTGTAATTTGTTGTCTGAGGTAATCAGTCCCCAATCGTATATTTTTCTTCCATACTGTAAAATGATAAATAAAGTTATCCACAATTACTGCTCAAATTTGTATTCTAGTAATGTGAGTAATTTTCAACATACATTCCATAACTTCATCGTCCTTCGTGTCTACTATTCGTTTCCTAATATCTGCATGCACTAGAGTCTGTTCGGCGATTTCATTGAGACGTTTTCTTGCTTCAAATAATTCGGATTGTACTGTCTCAATACGCTGTACTGTTTCTCTAAAAATGGGAAAAGAAATTAAAAATTAAAAATTTAAATCTATTACTGACACCGAACAATCATTTTCTTACTTCACTATTTCCCTTGCTTTGTTCTCAGTTTTATTTATTCTCTCATCAATCTCTTTGATACGAACTTCATGCTTTGCAATTGTGTTGTTGAAAAACAATTTCGTCAATGGCTCAGCGTTACCAGGTTTAGGTGCTCCAAGCACGGGACCTACTGAATTACACAAAAATTTAATCAATTAAAATTATCACCACCTAACAATTGAAAACATTTAATTTACACCATTTCTTACCTGTCTTCTTGAGATAAGACCTCAAAACAATTTGTGACAGTTTCCACATTAATGTCATAAACTTGGTGCCACTCGCCGTAAACAAATAAGAAGTCAATATCGATGGACATGGGATGTCTTCGTTCTCATTTGATACAATTGTAAGAAAATCTCTGACATCATTCCGATATTTGGCCTCTGCTCTTTTATCCAATATCGGCCATTCAACAGCCCTTTTAAATCGTTCTTCATCGTATATGGTTAGTAAATAATGAGACACATGCAAGAACCCCACTGTGTTGGCCTTGTCGAACATTCCCTCCTTGAAATACTTCTGAAATTCTTTACTCGACGGTATAACCTGCGTAAGCAGAAATACATTCCGATGAAATGAACTTCTTGCAGTCATTTTTTAAATATAACTATGAACTTTATCAAAAAACCAACGACATGAGTAGTCGATCCATCATTCAGTGCAATATTTAATAACGAACACCTGTTTGAATAAAATAAATGAAGTTGTTTGCAATTGAATCTGATAAATATGTACTGCCAATGCAAGAAAAATCAAAATGGCCGTTCCAATTAGGTTGTATAAAATGTCCGCTAGGCTAAAATTTGGCGGTAATGTTGGCATCCATCTTTGAATTCGATTGGAAATCACAACCTATCACAGTCGAGATAGAAAGATTCTACAAGAAACAGCGCATTCTCATTGGTCATATTGCTAAATGATGGTTACACGTCCGGTAAGAAAATCAAAATGGCGTCATGAAGCATATTCATAAGTTTTCATGTAAATATATCGAAATTCGATCTTCTTCAGATCACACAGCACGGTGGATTCAAACAAAGTCAACGAAGTCGGTTACGAGGAGTTACAGACGCTTTAATAACTGTAACAAACTTATAATCACGAAGAAAAATATAAACTTTGATTTATTCCATGGAAGAAGTGGTATGTGAACATTTTTACTTGTTTGCCTTTTTCAATTCAATCTTCTTATTCTCCATTTCCGAAAGCCGGGTCGGTTTTTCTAATATTCGCACATGTACTGTTAACTCTTATTTTTCTTCTATATAGGAGGTTACCAACGCTGATAGTGTCGTTCCAGTGGCAACTGAAAAAGATATCCAACGATTGGCGGTTCTCAAGGATACTTATGCTGAATTGAAAGAATTATATTCACTTTTGAAGCTGTTGAGAATTGATTTGGAGAAAATGTCGAAGAATTTTGCGATGATTGACTGTACGTAGTCTTGACATCAATTTTAGTTTCTTCATGATAATGACTGAGAGAATAACACATTTTGTTATTATTCATTTATAGGAGATAGTGTTTAATCTGTCTGCCATTTGAAGCTGTAAGGAAAGAGTTTATATGAATCATGGCGAGTCGAAGGAGTTTAGCTAATCCATTGGTGGAAAATGTAAAAGCCGCATCCAGTCCATTACGCCGTCGGTCCAGCATTGGTGTTAAAACATCTGTCGTAGAATTCGTCAATGATGATGATGCTGAACGTGCTGCATTGAGACAAGAATCAAATAATGCATCAAAACCAAGTCCACCAACATCATCATCAAGTCGCCGATCACTCAATGTCGGTTCAATTATTGGTGGGATGTCCTCACCCCAAATAGCGGAAGGAATTGCGGAATGCATCAAACTTAGTACACAAAATAAAATCAATATGAAAAATGCCTTCAGTCTCAATATGATTGATTTCATGTCATACATGGTGAGGAATCGCGAGAATGATATAGAAAATCTACAAGTAGCAGGCACATCATTGGATATTAGTGCAAAAATTTATGCATTACGAGTCGATGCATTGCATCAAGATATTTTGAAAATGGCTGGTAATTTATATAGTAAGGACAAGAACAATGATCATGATGACAAGGAAGTGAATGCCGATAATGCGAATGAAAATGCATCACAAAATAATGAGCAAATTCAGAAGAAGAAGAAAAAGAAAAAATCATCACAAAAACTTCGAACAACCATCGAAGCTTTGCAAGGAGATTCTGATACTGTGAGCTTGGCACCAGTCATGTTTGGAGAAGCTGATTGCCAAACCACAGACATGTTATATCAAGCAATGTTGCCCCAACATTGTGGTGTTGGGCTTGGACTCCATCCATACAAAGATATAATTCCCGATGATAATTCCACAGATGTAGCGAATAATACTGATGATGAACCTCGTATCCCATGGCCTCCAGTTCAATTTGATGCAAGTCGAGAACTTACCATGTATCCTAACTTCGAGTTCCTTGGTTGGTCTAGCGATCAAGAATGTGATGATCCACAATCTATTTCAGAAAATTCACCTTCCATTGCTCACGACGATTTAGCGTTTGATCTTGATGCAAGTTTACCGCAAGAAGAACCGCCAGCCTTCAATGGAAAAAGTTTTTACGATATGAATGATGATAATGAGGATAATGCGGAAGGTTATCACATAGGAACGAGGACAGCTGAAGCTGTCGTCAATGTTCCAAATTTTATTGCTAGACTACCCGAGAAAAGAATGGATTATTCCTTTTTCGGGGATTCTGTCAACATTCGTTGGATTGGTCCAGCATATTGGAAAATTAGAAGTGTCACAAAGCATCTAGGTTCGAGTAAGCTGATGGAAGCATGTGGACAAGGTGCAGTACGAAAGAAGAAAGAAATAGAATTTGATTATACTATTGATGAAGATACATCCATAATTGTTCCCAAGAGGAGCACTGCAAAATTACAGCTTAAAACTGTGAAAATTGCATGGACTGAAAAGAAACTAGAGATGCCTCGGGAAAATCATGACAAAGCATTAGAAGCAATTCGCCAATACATGTTACGTCCAGATGACATTATAAACTTCACAAAGAACGCTGATAATAATGCAACAGTATTGTCGGATGAATGCAATAATGAATACAATTATGGGAATGAAAACGATACTATAAATTATTGTCCCAACGATGAAGGTGATGACTTTCAAGCAGACAATGATATTTCTCACGGTGGCGCTTTCAATATGGACACCGTATCGGGTGGTTTCGTAGGTGACAATCTAATAGAAGCTCCAAAACTCACTCAGAAAATATTTATACCTTTTTCCCAAAGAGCCAGAAAACTAGATATGCGTCGAGTGAAAAAGTGCATGTGGGATTGCCTCACATCTAAAAATCTCCATGAAAAAGATAAGGAAAATATAGATGTAGGGGAGAAAGAACAAAATAGAGTATCATCAATCAAAGGGGAAATGAAATTCAGCGACGTTGTTGGAGAACTTCCGAAAAAGCTGTCAAATCATGACGCGGAAGAATTAAGTTTTGCGACAGCATTTGTTTCTCTGCTCCATTTGGCGAATGAGAAGTGCCTGAGAATAACTCCAGAAATTGATGGGTCAGATGTTACTATTACGCAAGATAAATTGTAATTGTATGAATAATTATTTCACCATTAGTGTATTATAATGAGTGAGTGATTAGATCAAAATGGGTTCAGTGATTGACAGGCATCGACGAGTAAACTTCATTTCTATCGATGCAGCTGCATCTCAATCAAATTATATCTTCCAACGACAGATTCTTAAAATTTTTGCACGTACATTTTGATATTTCGAATCTGGGACGATTGTGTTATTGTCCTGAATGCTGATCTACTCATCGCAGCAATTCATCCACAAAAGCAATAGCCCTTGAAAAATAATTTTTCAGACGTGCCAGGAGCAATCGATATAAAATTTCACATACCACAATCATTCATTGTAATGAATACCAAATCCCTTCTCCCAATTATTCATTGTAGTGAATACCAAATGCCTTCTCCCAATCATTCTTCCTAACTCAGCTTTGATAGCTATCTCACCTCAATATTCTCTCAAAACAATTTATATTTTTTTAATACATTATAATTATAGATAATCTAGATTTTTTATTGCAAGTAGCTGAACATTCATGACATAATTAACAAGAATATATTTTAAATATGGCGGCATATCGCTTAACCAATAAATCCATTTCACTGAGCGTTGCTATATCTCATTGGTTCTCCCTAACCTCATTCACAGTTACATTGGCGTTTGGAATATCGTCTCATACTACTGGTTCACAGTAATGATAGGGAAAAAAGGGCCTGTTTGGCGTCGGTGTTAAAATTGTGATTGCCACAATGAATTAAAAAAAAAATATATATACGAAATTATTTCTGAAAGAGACAAATTCAAGTGAATGATAAATCCTGAAATCATGAATTCTTAGGTCATATAACAAACTAGCGGAATCGAGTGAAAAAATATGAATTGATATGCAGATGATGAAGAAAAAAACATATTGGTTATGTTCAATGAAGTACGTTAGTAAAAACAATTGAGGCAATCATTTTTCAAAGTAACAAAAGGGAGAGAAAACCAAATTGTTGAGTGTATTTAAAGTGGATACAATCGAATGAAGAGAATGCAAAGATTTTCATTCTTCATTCGAAAAAAGAGAATGCCATCATTTGAATATTCATTGTATTCACCATTTTCTCAGTTTTAGCGCATATATATTTTGCGTTGTCCATAAAAACAATGTCTGAGACTTCCAAAATGGGCCTATTTGGCTCTAAAGAGGGAAATACCAGTTCAAATGCTGGACAATTAAGTAAAGATGAGTCGCCAGAACGTTATGCACCATACAGTGTTGATAGTGACTCGGAAACTTATGATACAGAGGCACTCAGCATCATGGATATCAATGATATTATTGGTATTCAGACTGAACCAGTTGGTGAATCTACTCTTGAGAGTGAAATTGCTGCTCTGTCTGAAATCATTACAGAGACGAATGTTGGGGAGACCACCACTGAGAATAAAACAATTGTGAACGTGAAAACTGATGCAACAACAAATTTTCCGGCGGAGAATATCGAAGACGAAAAAGCAAATACCAGTGGTGAAATACCTTCCAAGGACCTTAGTGTACATTCGGAGTTGACAACGAATGAATCAGGTGTAGAGGTGGACTCAAATGTTGGTGAAGTGAAGAATGATACAAATAAATGTATAAGTACTATTGAAACTCCGCTATCGGATGCTAAAGGTAATGATCGATTGTTCATATTCACTGTATTCAGTTTGGGATATTTTCTATTTGATGTAACCATGATTTTCGTTCACTGTTTCAGAAAGCAAAGAAGTTAGTGGAAGCGCAGGTTCAAAAGACATAACTGCCATTAGTAAAAGTCTCCAATTAATTGGGGAAGCGTATGATTCTGATGATTCGCAGGACTCCGAGTCAGATGAGATGCAAATCGGTAAAGACCCCAAAGTTGTTTTCTCCTGCAAGCCGCTTGTAGAGAAACAACCACGTAAAGATGCAGAAAAAGATGATTGTAACACAGTTCACAGTCTCGTTAATGAGAGCGCGGACGATTCAACATCTGTTATTGGTGATGGGGTTGCCGTTCAGATGGAACAAGATAGTATAAATGAAGAGGTGAAAGTTAATGAAGAGATAGCGAAAGAAATAGTGAAGCCAGTTGAACAATTAACAGAAGGGACTTCGGAGAATAGTGGCTGTCAAGATATAGTTGATTCAAGCAGTGGTGATGTGCGACAAGAATCAACAGGGGCGATTGTAGAAGAGGTGTCGAATGTTAATGAAGTTTCATCGAGTGAATGTAATGAATTGGTTGAGGATCGGAAATCCCCAATGAAAACCATCGATGATGTTGTAGAATCTGATTCCGTACCAGTTGTTGTCGACACTACGACTCCATCTAATAATCAAAATCAAGAAACTGAGGAGGAAAATAATGCAATGATCGTCGAAGCCGAACGTGAAGAAAGGCCCGCGGCACAGGATGAACTCACAGCGATGGAAGTAGATGTTAGTGGAGAGATGTTAGCAGACCAGAATGAATCGAGTTTGAGTCCCAAATCCACGAGTGATGCAGAACCCCAAATGCAATTGGATGATGATGCATCATCAGATGATGTAGAAAAAGTCGACAAAAACGAGCCATTGGAATCTGAAGAATTAGCAGCAGATTCAGCACCCGAGATGACTGAGTCGTTAGTGCACGAATCTGACATTGAATCTGGATCTGCGACAGCTATCACGTTGGAGGAAGAAGAACCAACTGTCGAGGAAAATTCCACACCAAAAGATGATAAGAATACGATTGATTTAAAAAGTACAGAGGAAATTACGACGGAAACTTGTGAATCTGGTGAAGTTGAGAGTGAAACAATCCCCGCATCGATAACTGATGAAGCGATTGAAGCTGTTGCAAATCCTGTGCCAGTAGAGTCTCTTCCAGTCGATGAGTTACAGGAAGATCTTGTGGATGATAACCGATCAGTTGAAGTTGAGACAGTGCGACAAAATATTCCGGAAAGTGATGAAAAATCTGAAGCGATGGATGAAGATCCAATTCTGAACGAAGATTCTCCACCACAAATTGAAGAATCTGTAGGTACAAAAACGCCAGAACTGGACACTAAACAAATCGTTGAAGAGCCTACCTCTCCCGAATCTCCTTCGGAAAATAACCAATCGGAGGAATGTGGAGATTCCGCAGCAGAATTTGTTGACGCGTTATCGCCTACGCAATTTATCACGGGCGACATTTCGGAACCTGTTGCAGACCAAAAGTCACAGACAGATGTAATCGAAAAAATGGATGAGGAAATAGATAATAAAGAAGAATTTCTAGATCCGATGGAGGCTCCCGAAGAGGTCAAAGTCGAAATAAATTCATCGCATTCTGAGATTTCTCATGACCAACAAGTTTCTCCCAAGCATGTCACGGAAACAACTGATGCAATCCCAGATTTACAGCGAAACGATTTGAATGATGGATCATCAGAGGATGAAAAGAAAGTTGAAGAAGTTATGGAAGAGTCAACTGCAGCTGCAATTGAAACCGAAATAACTGAAGTTGAAACTGAAGAGTTAACTAGCGAATTGTTGTCAGCAAACTCCTCCGAAGCACCATTGGCTCCTGAATCAGAAGAGCAAATGATAACGGCACTAACTTCTCCTGACCTAGAATTACCACCCATTTGCGATGAAGCCAATATCGTCGAACCGGACGAATCAACTGATTTCAAAACACCCGTCGATGAAATGAAAACACCACACACAGAGGAACTGAAAAATGTGATGGAGAATCACTTGCTAGATGTTCCGAAATCGGTAGAAAATACCTTAGAAACAATTGACGTTCCAGATTTAACTTCCATCCTCGAAGATCAAGAATCACAAAAGGCTCTGGAAGACAATGATGTCACAGAACCAGTGTCACTTACTGAAGAGATTTCCCCGGCAACCACTAACGTCATTGACGATATGAAACAGAATCTTTTAACGCAATCTGACGAATTACTTGAGCACGCTTTGAAAGAACCACTTGCAGTACATACGGATGACTCTCTTGATGGTATATTGGATTTAGATCTCATACCAAATATCGAAGAAGTCGAAAGAAAAAGCGATGAATCAATGATAGTGAGTGCAGTAGATAATATTCCGGAAGAGATGGATACAACGGAGAAAGAGCCATCACTCGACATTTTGCTCCCTGATACTGCAATTGCAGCTATAAATCAAGCGGACGATTTTCTCATTGATGTTATGGACACAATTAATGATGCTGAAAACGAAGTGATTGATACTGATACAAGAATCAAAGACCATCCAACAATGGAAACTATCCCACTCATAAACGAAGATCAAAATCAACCAGAAGATGCGGTCGGAATTATTGAAGAATTAGTTGTAAAGCAACTACCGGAAGAAATTAACGATGTTGAGTCCCCTGAACTGGGAATTCCTTTCACTCTGACTGAAGATGACAAATTGGAAATTCCTGATGAAATTTTGAATGATCCATTAGCTGTTGTGGATTCTGGTATTGAAGTCTTACGTGCAAATACTGATATAGCAGATGAGATTTTGGATGATACATTGGCTGTTGCAGACTCTAGTATTGCAGCATTAGAGATCAACACTGAAACGGCAAGTGATATCTTAAATGTTCCATTGATTGCCGTTGAATCGGGTATTGAAGAATTGCAGGAAAATTCTGTGGTATCCAGTGATATTTTGGACGATCCATTGCGTGATGTTGAATCTGGTATTGTGGATTTGCAAGTAAACAGTCAGGTACCTAACGACATTTTGGACGATTCATTGGCTGTTGTAGACTCTGCTTTGGAGGGATTGCAGGCAGATGCAGAGATTCCGACTGATCTCTTGAATGAACCATTAGCCGTTGTGGATTCTGGTATCGGTGAATTGCAAGAGAATCCTGAGATATCAGAAGATATCTTGAATGATCCATTGGCTGCCTCGGACTCTGGTATTGAAGTATTACAGGCAAATACAGAGATATCTGAACTCGAATCGGCAGTTAAATTTCTACAGGAATCTGAAGATCATGAGATCGAATCACCATCTGCTTTGTCACCTAAAATGATCGATGATATGGCTGAAAAACCCACCCAGGAGGATGATTCTCCAGTGGTTTATTCATCGAATCAAGAAATATGTGAAGATTCATCGGACTTGGTGACAGAGCTTGAAACAATGACAACTGAATCGATTGCTATATCGGAAGCGGAAATTATAAATGAGGCAGCCAAATTGGAAAGTGAAAAGAAACTCAATGAAGAAGTGAATGATCCTTCTGTACAGCAATCGAAAATTGAGGTAGCGGCTAAAATTACTGATGATGATAAGATAGATTTGAGAAACGAGGTAAACATCGAACCGGCCAAAGCAATCAGTATAAATATACATGATGCTGTGACCACACCGACACAAAGCATTCTCCCAGTGAAATCTTCGTTAATCCCGAAAACTTCAATTTTGGAAGAACGATTAAGAGAACCGCCAAAGATTGAAATTCCTATTGTAGATCCACCGAGACTATGCGAAATGCCAACGACTCCGAAGACAAGCCTATTGATTCCACGTGATTCGCGAATGTCAAACTATCAGAAAATGATGGAATCACCAAAATCAAGTTTGGAAAAATCGTCACGCGATGAACTAAAAATAACTGATACATCTCGAAGAGATCCAGAGAAATTGGATATTGAAAATGTTGGTTCACCGAGAATTATTCTGAAGATAGCAAAATCAGCGTTGGCCGATTGTGCCGAGCCACGATCGCCTAAAAGTCCGAAAATTCGATCAGCTACAAATTCTCCCAATCCCGAAGATAGTCCAGGTCAAAAACTTGGAAAAATAAAACTAAAACTATCCAAAGGATGTCATCCGTCGATTATTCCTAACGATAATATTGAAGAATCGTCATTGCAATGGCATACAGAAGGTTCATCTTCATTGTCACCACTCGGTATGAAAATAAAGTTATCAAAATCCGGTGATGCTTCAATTGTTCAACACGAATTGAAAGAAACACCTAAACATGTGCTTGCAGGCTCGCCCAGGCGTACTGAATCACCATTAGGTATGAAAATAAAATTATCAAAGAGTGGTGATGCGTCGATCATCCAGCCAGACAAATCAGAAGATGAAATAAACCGGGATATGAGAATTAGGGAAAAAAATGATAATTCACAAGATATGATGAAGAGAACTGATTCACCGTTTGGGATGAAAATAAAACTCTCTACTACTGGCGATGCGTCGATTGTGTCTTCAGAACATGATGAAACCAAAGATCCAAAGATTAAGGATAAGAGTGAATCTCATCAGGACAAGCGCACAGATTCACATATGGGAATGAAAATTAAACTGTCAAAAAAAGGTGGTGCCACCATACTCCCAACGAGTGACTATGATAAAATCGAAATGCCTAATTCACCACGACGTACAGAATCACCATTGGGAATGAAATTTAAACTCTCTAAAACTGGCGATGCATCCATAATTCATTCCGAATTAATTGATGACCAAATCACCACAAGCTCTCATGAATCTGCGACTGTTAAAGACGGTGATTTGATGCCATGCACAACTAAAAGATCTGAATCATCTATTGGAATGAAAATTAAATTATCCAAGGATGGTGACGCGACCATCGTTCATACTGAAAAACAACAAGAGGAGGAGCAGCAGGAAATAAAACGTATTGATTCAACGATTGGAATGAAAATAAAGTTATCTAAGAGCGGTGACGCTTCAATTATTCAGTCACAAATGGCTGAGGCGCATGAGGAGCGTACTATTGAAATGAAAGCACACAAGTCGAGTGACACAGCCACGATTGAATCAATGAAAATTCGCCTATCTAAAACCGGGCATGGAACGATTGTTGCAAATGACAATGATACACCGTTAAGATCAAAAGAATTCATGGAAAGTCATCATATATTTGCGCAAAAGCGTGATCAGCTTGTGAACCGATCAGAAGTAACGATTGAACCAATTCAATTAGCAAGAAGACCTGAACCAATGCCGGAAATTCCGCCAAAACGTAAGGACTCAGTGACATTATCACCAATTGAAACGAAAAAAGCAAAAATGGATAGTAAATTATCTCAAATGCTGCCAGAGGTAACAATTCAACCAATTGCATCACGTGAAAAGCAAATTCATTTTGATCAATCTAATTCAAGTGCTATAAGTCGACAGCAGTTAAATGTTATCAGTCAAGAGATCAGTATCACACAATTGAGACCGAATAAACCCGCTGAGCTTTCGGTCAGTGAAAAATTACGAAAAATGCTAACAAAACCATCGGCAAATGCAGCTGAAGAATGTGAAATCATTAAACATCAACCTGAACTTATCATTGTCAATGAAAATTCTAATTCGAGTCAAGATATTATGATTATAGATGAGGTAACTCCATTACGAATGCCCGAAGTCAAAATTCCGAGAAAACGTGGCAGGCCGCGGCGCAATGCTATATCAATGCAATTCCAACAACCACCAATGCAATTAACAACTGATCCACTTGCATTAGATGATGTACCTCATCAATTGGTGAATAATTTGGCAGATTCGAAAGAATCTGAACGACCCCGAAGAACGTGTCGAAGCCAAAAAAGTTACGCGCCACCTAGACGTGGCCGCGGTCGTGGCCGTGGAAAAAGAAAATTTGATAAAATCGACTTGCCAGTAGGTAAGCGAGCGCGATTAGACCACAATCTCGCACCAATGGAGAATTGTTCAGCCGCACTGATAACTCTGGATGATGAAGTGACCGATGATGTGCCAAATGATTCATCTGAGTTGTATAAAGCACTTCGACAGCCGTTAAAAGGTACACGACTCGATATGCTAGCGCAAAACCCTGTGGCTTGTACTGTTGCATTAAAGAATCGTGTTGATGCATTGCTAGAACCACGATTGATGGCGCGGCTGGAGGGTCGCGATCTGGAAACTACACCAACAACAACGAATCAAGTCCAGTTAATTTCTGATCAATTGAAAAAAGATCCGAAAGATACATTTGGCGCACCTGATAGTCAGAATTGGCTGACACCAACGTCTAAGAAACATGTCGAGATACATCGAAATGATGGAATATCAACGGTTCAAGTTATTGATGAGGAGACACGTATGAGCGCTGAGTCTTTCTCTAGGTCTCAAACGCCTGCTAGGAATATGTCAGTAAATGGTAAGCGTGGATTTACATGTGAGAAATAATAGAATAAATTAATGTTTCGTATATATATTAAGCCACATGTGCGGTGAATGATTCATTGCTGATAATAATAATTATTAATGTCTGGATGCATGGATTGTTTCGAAGCATCACTCTTACAAGTCGCCGACTGAACTTCAGGTTTATTTCTATTGGTAGGCCTCTCCTTACCGTGACATCTAAAAATAGTTACCTAGAACGACGTCCAAAGGTTCCCAAATTCCCGCACATTTGATACCTGCCACACTCATACATCTCCTCGTACACATTGTGTTCCGAATTGGTTTATCTTATTGTTAATTACGGTAGGAAAAAATAATTATTGTTGAACCATATATTGATAATATTAATTTCTTACGCGAGTTATGATTCTCGAGAGAGTATCCTTCGCTATAACTCATTCATAAATAGAATTATCCGACAGAAATGAATATAATTCTAACTGATGATTGATTGCTTGCAGCTGCAGAGACGACAATCAATGAGGAGTCGCAAGGAAGTGTTCTCAGTACAGCCACAACTGAGTCTGAGAAGGTCAAGGTGAGAAATCGTAGGATGGAGATAAGTTTTGATCCTGATGAGGGGCCATTTACCGTTGACAAAATTGCTGAATACGAGTGGCCAATCGATCGTAAAGGCGAGACATTCATGATACAAGAACAAATATCACAATACTTGGGTGTCAAGTCATTCAAGAGGAAATATCCTGATTTGAAGCGTCGTATGGTGGACATGGAGGAGCGAAATTTTCTCAGGGAGAATATACTTGTTAGTGAAGCAATGTGCGACATGGGTTTGACTGCTATTTACAGTTCCGAAGTACTTGATATTATGTGTAGCGATTTTCCCGATCAATATGAAGAATATCGTAAGCATATGAGGGAGAAACAAATCAAAGAACATTCAAAAAAACAAAAAGAATTATCGGCGGCTGCAACTGCAGAAAAAAATCGAATTGATTTAGCTGAAATGGCTGTTCAATCAGCATTATCATGGAATGTTAATCTCAACAAAGCGCGACGTGAATCGCGACGTTGCAGTTTAGATCTTCAGACATTCACAATCCATGTGCCGAAAAAATTGCAGAAAATTGAGGAAGAAAGTAAAGTCAGTCACTATCCTGTAGCACTTATTCCTGGACAATATACGGATTATTATAGGGAATACACACCAGCTGAATTGCGTTATTATCCACTCAATACTGTTCTATATGGTCCAATGAGGCCTAATGAGAGGAAGTTCGATAGTCAATCGGAGGGTTCACAAAGTGATAGTGACAGCGATTCTTCGTCTGATGATTCAAGGTAAATTACATGAGTAGAACAATATGAAATCCCACCATATTCACATATTCAGTTGGATTGTATGAATGTAACTTGTTAAATTCACAGCTGTTCTTCAAGTGAAGGCACTCAGGACACTGAAGAATCACAATCAACAATGGATGACGTGGATATTGAGCTGTCGAATCAAAAAGACAAATCACTTAAGTGTAAAATGTGCTTAAAAAATTTGAATAAAAGTAATAAAACTGAAGTACTGATCCAATGCGGAACTTGCAGTGGACATGGTATGTGGAATTTCAACATAAACCAAGTTATACAATTAACTCAATAATGCTAACTCTTTCACCATTGCTTTCATAAGTGTGAACGTGACTTAAAATGAATTATTCCTATAGTGCATCCTTCCTGCATCGATTTAACACTGGACATGGTACCACATATTCAAGCATACGCTTGGCAGTGCACAGATTGCAAAACATGTGCGCAATGTCATGATCCTGCTGACGAGGACAAGATGTTGTTTTGTGATATGTGCGATAGAGGGTAAGGAACAACTATAATAATTATTATTATCTTCCATGGTGAAAATAATTGATACATTAGTTCATGAGGCTGTAATCTTATATTAATGGATACAGATACCACATTTATTGCGTTGGTTTGAGACGAGTCCCACAAGGCAGGTGGCATTGTCAGGAATGCGCAATATGTGCAAGTTGTGGTTCTCGTGAAGCTGGAGGTGTAAATGCTGACAGGAACAGCGTAGCACTTTGGCAACATGAGTATAAGAAAGGCGACAAGAACACGAGGATTTATGTTTCAACGCTCTGCGTACCCTGTTCGAAGTGAGTGGTTGACCATCCATAGTAGCATACGTTTCTTCCCAATAGATATTAATACGAAATATTCCCACTCTCATTCAATTGAGACTAATATAAATAATAAACCATCATATTTTAACATATGTAAAATGTTATGAATATTTTCGAGTGAATTAACAATATTGTGATTGGATCACAATACCTATTTTGGTTATTTAAGTTACGGTCATACAAACTGAAGAAGGATTTAGGCAACTACATTGATGCTTGCATACTCACTAACTCCTTTTATTTCATTTACATCATGTTAATAAGGCTATGGCGGAAGGGTCGTTATTGCCCACATTGCAGTCGCTGTCATACTGTTCCAAGGCTCGACACGGATGAGAATCTTGTGCACTGCAGTGCATGCGACAAATATCTGCACTTAGGTATTGATATCATCATCAACAATTGGTCTTCCACGTGTCTTATATTTTCGTCTTGCTTATTATTCACGTAGTATCGCACGAATTGCACCTTTTGCTTCACTAATACATCATATCATGATATATTGTTCATAATTGTTTTCATTTCCAGAAAATTACTTTTTACTTTTATTTTATTTCAAGATTTATAGTATTGTATATTATTGATGGAGATTATGATTATTCCAAGTCGAGTATTTCGGCGATAATATTGATTTCACTAATTGTTTTGTTCACAGAGTGTGTGGAGAGCAAGGATTTGATAATCGACCGGAAAAATTACCAATGCGATCTTTGCATCCAGAATCGTCAGCGAATAGTTAAACCATCGGTATCTAGAGTCATTAGGGCGTAAAAATTCTGAAGAAAAAAAGAAAACGAAATAACAAATTGAATTAAAAGAAAACTTGTAACTTTCATTTGTGAGGCAAAGGCTGTTAATTGATTTTAATAATTGAGAGACGAACAAAGAAGAAATTAATTAGTCATTGGTGGAGAATACAGATTTGATAGATGAATTGTGCGAAATTATGTTAGTGCAACAGATGTATGAAGAATTTTTTCTTTATTTTCCATTTGTTTTTTTGTAATTCTATATAAGTGTTGACGAGTATGATTTTGTTGCACGACGAGTATTATTACGGTTTGTTTGTCAGTGAAAATAAAACCATTTCGATTAAGTGTATTCCCCACAATTATCCTCCTGTACAGCGAATAAGGTTACAATAATTAGAACTGCAATTGTTTTTATTATACATATTTTTTTGATATGATAAATATATTATTAGTACAAGCTGTAATGGACACAGTGACATATCGCATATGAAATGTTCTCCATTATACGAATAACATCTATTTTCATCTTTATTACAAGGAATATAGAAATTACACAGAATTTGGATGCAAACAATTTTCAATGTAAGAAAAAACGAAAGCATCCTTACTAATTTAAGCTAAACCGAAAATAATAATTAAAAAGGAAATAATAAAAAATATAGACAAATTTTTCAAAATATAATTGCTTTATTTTCATTTTTTATTTATTTTTTGTGATTTACAATCATTCTGACATCGGTGTTTGTTCGGTTTCTTATTTTAATATGCTTGATGAAATTCAAAAATCCTTTCAAAAGTGTGCTGACACAGTGACAGACAAATAGCCAAAAGAGTATTTACGGTTATTATTCGTATTAAGATTTCTTTTTTTTTCTCTTTATAATTATTACTTTACAATAATTTGATCAACTTTCGAGGTCCGATTGTTTTGTTCTTGTAAAGCAAATCGGTTGAGTCATCTGATTGCCATGTAAATAGCAATGAGCAAAACATTGACAAAAGTTGAGTATAAACTCTTAAATGTTGTTCATTTTTTTTCAATGTAATATTCGCTTTGATATTTTTCGTCACCTTTTCTAATGGAACGGATTATCGATGAAGCCCAAAACAGACAAAAATGATAATTGAGTATCCTCGAATTTTCCAATTTCCAATCTCGAAATGAAGAATGAAATTCAATGATATATATTTTTGTGTTTGTTTTTAAGATATTCGACATTTTTATCTGTATAATAAACCTCAAGAATAATTTTCGTTGATACATACCCACGGGGTTCATCACATCTAAAATCATTGGTAATCATCCATGATGAATATATGATGTCACCATAAATTTCCGCATGGGAAAGTGTCAACTACTTCACACACATACACATACATACGTACATAACACTCCATGGTGTTATAAATCGGACACCAAGGCATGATAGAAAATGGAAAACAAGAAGGAAGAAAAAACAAAAACGACAAAATAACACCATGAGTTAAGACAAAAAGGAACGAGGTATTGGTGCTCAATAATATACAAATTTACATTGACGGATAGATATTGATATCCATGGTAATTATTATTTACCGCGATGACGTCTCTCTCAGTGTGTCATTTCGAGCCTATTAATGACTAGTCGAAAACTAAAACAATTATAGAATATGCGTGATTTCATCTGTCTTCTCTTTTTTTTTTTTTGATTATTGATAATAAAAAAACAACTGTGTAAATATTTGTTCTTTTTCTTTTCTGTTTACTTTCACACGATTGTTGGTGAGAAATTGAATTGAAAAGAAAATAGATTCATAATTAAATTTACTCCAGACAATCTATTCTATATTTGAAAAAAAAATAAGAAAAAAAAACATGTTAATTTTTTTCTTGTGAATAATTGACCAGTTAACGTGGCAGCTCACTTGCCTTTTTCATTACTCGTGCCTAATGCCACATACCGACAAGAAAGTACTGAAATTATGTAGATGCGTAGTTGGTATTAAAGTTGTGACTAGATTACGATTGGAGAAATTGCTGAGAACCCTTTGGATCATCGTTGGTCCCAGTGAGTTACCGATTTTATAAAAAATCCGTAGACTGCATGTAGGATTCTCAGTTTGTGACTCTTTTGTCAATTTTGCGAGCAGGTATTCAAAGGCCTCGTTCAACTCCTCGTCAGTTAACTCAGCTGAGTGGAGTGACGTTTCGGTTGCCAAGTTTCCAGTAGAATTGGACGACCCTGGACAAATTTATCATGTTAAAGAATTTCAGTGCATCAAGTATATAAATATTTTGATTTCTACATTTGAATGTTTATTACTCACCGGTCGATAAGTAGCACACTATTGCTGAAACATCATTCTCATAATTCCATCGTCTTCTTATCGCAACTTTGAAATTTCCAACGCATCTTCCAGTCTCTTCATCTGGGAAATGCCGATAATAAATTGAAAATGAATACACATTTGATGAACACGATAGCGAGTAAAATTCTATATTATCTAACTTACATTCGAAACGATTGTTATGTCTATGTGCCCAAACGCACCATTCGACATGAGCACCACGTGGAAGATTCGGCACAACAATATAGTCAACAATTGCATTGTTTGTACGTTTTTCCCATTCTTTCCGAGCTTCGGAAATATAACTTGGATGTGTGAGGAAACAGATACCTTGAACGATATCTCTTAACTGTGTTGAAGAATCCATTGCATTCACAATACGATTAATGTGTCTCAATGTGAGTCGACATTGTCTTTTAATATTTAAATCAAGAATTGCTAAATTGCCAGGTACCATAGGAATTTGTCCCGCCACAGCGATTATATGGCCTACCTGTGAAGGAATTGTTCGGTCAGTGTATTCTAAATTGAATTAGAATGTTAATCGAGCTGCTTTCTTAAATGATCATCAATAATTAAATTCATACTCGAATCGATTGCGAATAAGGTCCAATACTCGCTGGGGACCAGTGACTTATACTCTGCACATGCATTGTATGTCTCTTAAGTATTTTTTCATCGTTGCTTCTCTCAACTTCTCTGTAGGCCGAAGCATCAATAACCACACGTACATTTAGTGGGCACTCAATGCACACACGAACGGGCGGATTTATATGGCCAAATTTGGACATATAAATCTCATTTATCGATGAGTATTCCGACATATCTTTGATGAACAAAGTCACTGCAACGATGTTCGTCATTTCTATGCCTTCCTTGTCGACTAGACCTGCGGGGAATAGAACGATATAACAATGAAATATTGTCTTTCTGTTTATCTTTGAAGTTCACCATGTTATCACTTTTTCTTGTCTTTGATTCTGATCGTTGTGAAATGAAATAAGAAAGACAAGTTTACCTACTGCTTAATTTTTCGAGGGCTTCTCCTATTGCTAGTCTAGAATCCTCATTTTTACTCGTGATTCCACCAAACCAGAACCAACCAGTTTTATTCTTGTTTGAGACTGGCATATCTGGATACTCATCCTCGTCATATTTCATTTCAATAGGACTTGGTGGATTGAATGGCCCAGAGTTTGATGATTTCAAACTCTTATTATCACATTCTTTATCATCAGTATCATCGTCAGAGAGATTGCAACCATCTTGCAACTCTGGGCCAACAATTTCAGCTATATAATCATGAGGATTCTTTACGGGAACATTTTTCAGCCTCTCTTGAAGCGTCATACTTTCTAAATTACCCTGCAACATTTATATGTTATGATTAATTGCTTTGTATTATATAATAAACTTGCAAACTTACATCTTTATCTTGCAGGTGGATTTTCGTGAAATTAAGATATCCAACCGGAGCAATTTTATCATTTGATTGTACCACACTCTCATACTCATCTCTGTAAATGTCAATGTGGTAAAATCGTTTAGAACAACTTAGGCATCTTATTTGATAAATATTTTTGTTCGTCATAATATAAATATACAAACATTATTATCGAGCAACTTACATTATGATGCTCTTCATGAATAATGGGCAGTCTAGTGTGAAAGTTTCATATTCTCCTCCCTCACCGCAAACATTCACCCCGTACATATCACTCTGTAGATAAAACAAATGACCGATGATAACCCGAGTTTGAGGCAAAGCTTTCCGTAAGATAATACAAAAAAGACACTGACTAATCGAATTGACATCTTGACGCTAAATTATCACAAATTATAAATGTATTATCAATATCAATTTTATTCGAAAATCGCGAGGTCAAATGTTTGAAATATATCGTAAATTTCGTAATGAACTTCGTAATGTTTATTTTTTAACAAAATAACTGTTGATAGTGCATCTCCGAAAATAACCGAAACGTTGGCTAGTGTATTGGAACGTATCCAATATCATATGAACATTTGGTCTTGAAATATCCGAAAGAAATAAAAAGAAAAAAAGGTGACAATATATCGACAACGCGAGATTGATGTTACAAAATTGTTATTAATTACGATTTCTCCACTCACTAGAACGTTTAAATTGTGCTGCATGTCGGATATAGATTTACCCAGGTGTTTTGGCTCGAGACCCTGGCAAGCGACTTTTATCAATACAGCATTCATTGAACATTCAATCATTTCCTTCAACAATTCATCCTGATTTCGTCGCCACAAATATGCCAGTGATACAAGCCCTAATCTGCTGCATCTGCAAGTCACAATATATTTTGGATTCATTAACTATATCATTTCGTAAGTTAATCTACAGTCAATGTATTACTGTCAAAAAAATTGAATTAGATTATTACACATTTTCCACTCGAATTCTTTGATAATCACTGAGAATGGCACCTGAAGCAACAGCATTAATATTTTCTTTTTCCTGCGATAAAATGTTTGAATATATACATATATATTATATATTATTGCATTATTGATGTGTTCAGTCATGTCGATTCGATACGCACCATTACTTTCGCTAATAAGCGATAAAGATCTTCAACTTCGTCATCTTTAGTAGGTGCATAATATTTTTCTCGCATGCACGATCGACCAAATGTTGGCTCCCTATACAACGGAAGCCCAATTGCTTTTCCAATGTACTCTATACCTTGATGCCCCACTGTTTGATACATATATGAGTCCAGCTCATCTGAAAAGTAATTGGACGTATAAATAAAAAATATAGAACATATAAAATATGATACTATTTTAAAACACAATTGTCAATCAAATGAAAAATATATTTTGCAGTCACCTTTTCCAACAGGATATAAATTGGCCAATGCCACGACTTCATGACCAGCAGCGATACATTGCATTAAATTGAAAATAGAGTCCTTGCCACCACTGATTAAGGCTACGACCCTCATAATGGAGAAGTTGGAATTTCTCAAGTAGAAATTAACCTATGGCAATGTACACCCTGGTCAAATTTTCACGAATCTCACGCGATCATCTGTGATAGAGAACAAACAAATTGACGAATAAACATAGACATAAAATGTATCGATTTCAACAATGTCATAACAATATGGAGAAAAATTTTCTTCTATTCAGTAAAGTTCAAATTGGAAAGACCAATATGATCCAACTGAATGCTAGCTATTTATTGGCAAAACATTCTTAGTTGGGCAATTCTATTATTGTACAAAACAACAACGACATGTAAGATTTACTAATAAATACCGCCCGTGACATATGTCTGTAGAGTTTGGACCAATTACAAATAAAAATGTATAACAATAAAATATTACGTGTTTTCCTAGACAACAAAATATAAATGAAAGAAATAAAATGAAACATGAATAACGAAAAATTACAGTACTGAAAAGAAAATACATTCTTATCTATAAAGAAGCACACACTGAAGAATCACGAGTTTTATTTGCGACGCCTTATTTTTTAGATTAAACCTCTAATATTCTTATGTACTAAATGCGTTATCATTTAATGACGTGATTCATGATGTTCTCTTACCAACTATTTTATTACAAATGGACAAAAAAATTTTCAAGGGACATTAGATTAAATTGTAGAAAATAACACGAGGAGTAGGGCAGAAAATGAAGAGGGAGGAGTTTATAAAATTTTTGGTTATCAGTTTGTGATAATCGTTCCTCTAAATAAATAATAATGAAATATATATCAATTATTGTTCACTACGCACAAATTGTGATTATTAACGCACGAATAAAAAAATTGCTTAAACCAATAATGTGAACCGGTATATTAGTAATTGCGATATTTACATTAGAATTGACGACGAATTGTGTCTTTATCACTACAGCATTCGGGCGACTTTATTCATCCGACTGAACTGCCATCTCATGGACAGAAGTTCACATACACATTGTTTCAACTCAATTGAGGTTAATTCGAAATTGTACAAATAAATGAAATATACAGGATACTAAATTGTTCTACGCACTCAATATCAACCCTCCGATCCTTTTCAGAACAGATTTACGATTTTAAACCGCAGTATTCTTCAAAATTTTAACCAAACAAACTTCTTGTCGAGAGATTCTGCGGCTCGGCTTCGTGCGACCGTACCATGCACGATGGTCACGTACACACATGCATGAGGCGTAGAAATCGAAAATTTGAATATGATAACGGAGAATCAGAGTGAGCTTTAATCATGCCTGGATGGCTTCTGTTCCGAGATTTCCCATGGATTTCATGAGGTCTATCATTTTAAGTTGAAAATAAATGAAAAAAAAATCAGGTTATTGTGAAGCAACAAAAAAAATGGAGAGTGGGAGGCCCTACCAACTGTTATAATAATAATAAGAAAAAAAGGGGCCGCAGAGTGGCAGTTGGTAGAACTACAATAACTCTTGTCATATTATGTTGACACACATTACAATTTGATGAAATATCAATTCAGAATAACCCTAATGTAGCGATAAATAATTCATCATACGGAATAAACGTCTCCTAGCAATAATCCACCTTCATTAATTCAAATAACTTTTTCTTTTTTTTCCCATTCACAATGAATCAACAATTTTTTCGCTCCAACTTCTATTGGTCACCACAAGGGTTCCTAATTCCCCGCGAAAATTGAAACATAATATGAATTCCATAATTTCAATCAGAATTTTCACTTCCAACGATCGGGAAAATCACACCAATTAACCTATAAATACCTTTCCAAACATTAGATAATATGGCATCAATATACCGAATAGACAATAAATCATCAAACATAACTTTCATAATGAAATAAAATTAATCAATTCGATTGATCTAAATAAGTCTAATGAAATACTTGAGCGTCATCATTATTTTTTTCAAATCCATCTTTCGCATTAACGAATCAGCGCAGAGATAGATGTCGCTGCGAACGTTACTTTCCCTACGGTCGCACGAATGTACGATGCGCTATGTGCGTGTGAATTAGTTAGCATGGAACGTTAGTCTCGCATAGTCCTTCGACGTATCCCGTGTATGCTGGAACGCTGTACAAGCTGCGGCTTGGCATTCGCAATTTAAACAACTCCAAACGGAAGTTTTCTAGTGAATTGTTATATATAAAGGCTTCGAGACGACTAATAAAGTCTCAAACATTCGTAAAAAAATGGTTCTAGCGGAGAGGAACTCGGAAAATGTACGAAATGGAAGGCGATCAAGAGGTCCCAGCCCTAATGGACAAACTGAGTCCTCCAGTGAGGAAGACGGAGGTACATATACAATTTTAATAATTATTTTAGCAGATATGAAGGTGAAAACACTTGCATCTAAACTCTATTCGTTATAATAACGAAGGCGGATTGTTTTTTCATATCATATATCAACAATTGTAACATTATCAATGAAAAGGTTATTCGATGTGTGTAACTTTGAACACCACGCTATGATTCGTTGTCGATCTTGGCAGTAGCCCACCCTAGAGTTCATGTCGCAACTCCCATTGTTCAATTATTACTCCCAACTCATCTTGGATTCATTCTGTAACTCTTTATGTTGTTCTTTTTCTCTTCTTTTTTTCATTTTAACAATGAATGTTAATGCTTGGTTGTGTTTTAATTATTGAAAATGTGGGATTTTGTAGTTCCAGCGGAAAAAATACGGGTAGGTAGAGATTACCAAGTTATAGTGCCAGAGTTCATTCCAGTCAGTGGTGAGTTGTTATTTTATTGATGATTGTTATTTTATGATTGATGATTGATGTCGATATTTACGTATTGTGGATAATTGCTTTTCAGAACGACGCTTAGATAAATGTCCTGATAGAGCTCTTTTAGTTTGGTCACCCACAACAGATATACCGGATCAAAAACGTAATTGATGAATTATTTTATTTTATATATGAATGAACATCTTCAGTTCAGTTTCCTTGTTTATTCATTCACTTTCTTTCCTCCAATGTTTTTTTTCCTTGTTATTCATATGATGATTGGGTTGCAGTGGATGAATATATTATATTAGCAAAGGAGAAATATGGATACAATGGTGAACAAGCATTGGGGATGCTTTTCTGGCATAAACATAATTTGGAGCGAGCAGTTTTGGATTTATCGAACTTCACACCATTTCCTGATGAGTGGACCGTGGAAGACAAAGTACTCTTTGAACAAGCGTTCCAGTTCCATGGCAAGAGTTTTCATCGTATACGACAAATGGTACTTCAATAATTATTACATTTTCCCCCATTAATCTCGTTATTGGAAATGCTATTATAAACTGCGGACCGTTTTGAATATGTCATTCTTTGATATTAATTGAACAGGAGTTTAATGGAAATTTTGTTTGTTGGTGTAGTTACCAGATAAATCGATTGCGAGTCTTGTCAAGTACTATTACAGTTGGAAAAAAACGCGCACTAGGACATCTTTGATGGATCGTCAAGCACGTAAACTGACGAGTGGTGGAAAAGAAGGTGAAAATGGAAGTGAAAATGGCAGCGAGCTTGGCTCCAATACTGACAGTGAATCTGAAGAAAAAGTAAGCACTTCTTATTACAGTTTAATACTTCAATAAATCCATGATAATAAGGATAATAAGATGATAAAATGCTTACAATGCATGCAAAGAAATTTCCATTGTCAAATTTTTCATTTTACTCTCACTATTATCACTTTTTCGTCTAGGAGAATTATTTCTCTTTTTATTATCGCATGGTGATAGTGTAACAAAAATATTGGTTCTATCAAAAATGTATCCACACGGTAACTGCAAAAAATTTTGTTCACATAACTATTGAAAAGAAGAAACGATCAAAAGTTTTGATTTTTCCTTAACTTAGTATCAAAGTGGACATTGAAGCCTTGCAAGTTGATGAAACAAAAATCTTAGTGAAACTTTTTTTTCTGTACCAATTAGATTCATAATGGATAGCTCTTTAAGCACGATTTCCCAAATATCAATTGATGTTTGTGTATATATTATAACCATATATATATATACATGCAAATATATATATATATAAATATAAAATAATTATAACGCACCACGTCGAGAATGTGAACGAAAATTATGTGGAACGTTCCAGAAATGGACGATCCACCGCGGAATACGCCGTGGAAAAAACCAAACTGTGACAGGAAGTCAAGGTGCGGACGGCAAAGCCTCCTCAGACTCGGAAAACATCCCTCAGGTTCAGGTACTCCACCTACCTAGACCTAACCCTATATACACAATTATTTTTTTTATTCATCATACATATAAAAATGCTTATACTTTTTTATATTATACATTCTCCATTATATTCGCTACACCCTCTATATTGTACATCCCGCTCGCTCGCCCGTTCGTTCATTGCATCTTTCTTGTGGTTCTTGAACGCCGAACCATAAATTCGCAAAGAATAATGAAGGATTGGAAAAAATAGAAAAACATCATACAATATTTATTTAGAAACACGACGAAGAAAAATGAGCACTTATTATTAAATTCAGTACAACATAAATAGAATATCATCACATTAGTGAAGAATTCATTACAGAGTCGTAGCATCAAGCTTTATAAATGGTTGATTAGCAAACACGAATAATTATTTTTTCACATATGAAATACATTTAGTAGATAGACAAATACACATAATAATTGATATAAACACTGGCCAGCGAGGGGGACGGTTGATATCACGACCATTTTTGTGTAACCTTAAAAAGGGAATTATATGTTGTAGGGGTCTTGTAGCAACTGCGGAGTTGCTTGTCATAGCGTTCGTGCAACACCCAAGGGACACGCGTGTCATAGCTGCTATCTGCACTGGAGGTCAGTGAACTGAAACAAAAAAGAAAACATATTATACACGCACAATAAACGAATATTCGAGCGAATTAAATCAACGTGATAATATTCTCTATGATTGTCCAATATTGTTTCTCTGCTCATTCTGACGACGACGAAATTGATTAATAATGGTTTAGGCGTACGGGTGTCGCGAGGCCACTGAGTTCCATGCCCGGTCGTTCAAATAAACGAAAACCTCCTCGTGGACTGGTAGTAAATCACGACGATCTCGCAGTGTTGGCTGGCCAACCTAACCAGGCACACAACAGCCTTCAAGCTATCGACACTGAAATTGTTAGCCTCAAACGACAAGTATGTTATCAAACTCCAATTTGATCGTGTGGATACATTTTTTTTCTGACTTGCTCATTCCCAAGTACTATACACTACTCCTTCTATTATATTCTGCTATCATTGTGATGAATAACTCTGATTGTTGATAGAAACTAATATTCACTATTGTAATTGTAGTTGATGGACTGATTTTTATCTTTCTAGGTCCAATCAAATAAACAGCAAGTCAGTGCGCTCAAACGTAAAACTGTTGATGGAATCGATGATTTACGTCCACCAGAAGTATCAAGTCGTATTAATGCACGATGGACCAATGATGAACTGTTATTAGCAGTTCAAGGTGTGCGGAAATACGGAAAGGATTTTTCAGCTATTGCCGATGTAATTGGCACCAAAACTGAAGCACATTTACGATCGTTTTTCGTTAATTATCGACGAAGATACAATCTTGATGCAGTTTTGAAAGAATATGAAGCTGAAAATGGACCAATTCTCATTGACGATGAAAAAGAGGAAAAGGTAAGATATTTTGTTAGTGCATTTAGTCTATGTGTATATGAATTATTTGACATATAATTTTTTTACAGATGGAGGTTGATCAATCGTCGAACAATGAATTAGCTGAAACGTCACAAAAGTCCAAGTCCACCGTTGGTGTGAATCAAACTGCAAAATAACAAATGAATTACGTCTCGTAAAAATTAAACATAAATAATGATAATCAAGGTTAATTAATTTAAGAGAGAACAATCGTGGGATACGTTTTTAACGTGCGCAATTGATGTATGATTGTACATTTATTATCTGTATTTTTTTTTTATTTTTTTTCCCCCCTGTTGGAGATTATGCAAAAAAAATGAACAATATTATTTTAACTAATGTGTTGGGTTGAGATTATTTATATGTAAACAAAGATGTTCAAAACAATAGTATCATTCCCATTTATTATGTAACCAAAGGCATTTCTAACATTCATTCAGCATTGACAAGAGCTAAAAGCAATAACTGCAGTACGTTATCATTTATGATTATAAAATGGACTCATAATGATGCAGATTATCATATGATTTTACATATTCATAAATTTTTATTTGCTCATATTCACACAGTGACAGTGAATAAGAAAAGCGGAGAATATATTCTGTTCATTAGTCACAATATCGGCGGCGAGTCTTCACCAAAATTTGAGCTGATAAATTTCGGCTGTTTCTCACTTTGTATATGTATTTAAATCTATACATATATGAAGTTTGTACATATAAAAATATCTATTTATACTTATTGATATACAAGTTGTGTGTTAGTTATAAGTTATAATACAATAATCTATTTAAAGAAATAATATTGGAGCACTCGAGAGTTGAAAATGACTTATTTTGTTTTTCTTTTTTTAATTTCTTATGTTCATCAAAACCATGATGTGGTTGTTCGCTTATTCTTATATGGTTCCTGATAATTGTGTAATTGGGAATTGGATATATACTTCAGAGAATATGCTTCCGTAAATAGAGTCAAAAATATGATGAGATCTTTCACTATTTTTTGTTCAAGTTTATTAAATTCTTTTCCACCTATCATTAGTTAAAAACTTCAATGATGTTCCCATTAATTTTGATTAATCAAATCAACAACGATAAGTTATAATTCATTAATCCTCGCAGTAATAGTGCAAATGATTCACTGTCAATATTTTTAAGCTCTGCACCAATGAGTGCTTGCTAATATTAGCGCATATATTTATTAATATGAAAATTAACGTAATATTGCTTGAACAGTGTGTGCAAACTGTTTAATTACGCGACTTATGTGAATAATAAATCGCAGACATTCTCTCGAGTACTTGTCGAATAACTATTTGAAATCGAAATGGATAACATGTAAATATCAAAATTTATTATGTACGATTGATAAACAGTACATACATCAAATACATATACATAATCCCGGAATTAGTGAATTGTACAAATGTACATGTCGAAAAAAAGCAATTAACGAATGTCTGAATGTATTTTTGAGTGCTTGTATATTCGAAAACCGTCCTTAGTAATTTTTTTTTCAATCATTTATTAAAAATTGTGTTTTCGATAATACTTGCGACAAATCTACGGTCAATAATTAACATAAGTTTATAATTTCTTCAAACACAATTCATAATTTGTAATGTTGGACTCAGTAAGTTATATTAGTTTATGATGTTACTCAATCACATTATCGTTGATAGTAATAAAGAACTTGGTTTAAGATTCAGCAGCGCATTGTTTTCATTGGAGAAAAAGAACCCCAAAAAACTCATCAATCAAGGACGACTTTGTTGTTTTTAAAATTTGGGAAGAATTGCTTTTCATAACATTCTGCTTTGTATTGCAAATAATCAACAACTTTGGATTGAAGAATAACTTGTAAGTTACTTGAATTCCCACCTTTCACATGAGAGATATAATCTTTAAAAAAATCATCCGAACACATAATTATGTCGTCATAATCATTCGGCACAAGCGAAGGTAGTCCGAAGATAGGGAATTTTTGATAATGATAATATATATTGAACGTTTTCGTTATTTCTCTATAGGTTTCATCTTGATCAAATGGACTTTCAAGTTTATCATTGGTAGACGTGCCACTATGTTCTTCAATCTGTGGTAGCCATTTACGAACATTACGCAATGACACTGGATGATACGAACATGCATGCGTGAGTATCGCATTATGAAGGCATAACTTCAAATTCTTAGGAATCAAGGATTTCACATGTTCATATTCTGAATGTTTGCAGAACTTACATGACAATTGAACATCGTAGTCTGTACAGCAGTAATAGAAAAAATTTGGCCATTGATTTTCTTGCATTTTCTTATACAAAGCTTCATGAACCTCACTGTTCTCATCAGATAATATTGCAATCAGAGATTCTAATATCACTCCATCATGAACGAGACTGTCGAGATGATCTTGCATCAAATACATCAGAATGTCAATTCCCCATATTCGTGTCAATTCATCGCCTCTATCAATTGCATGTGCAATGTCTTTCACATTGACAGGAGGAATAAAATTTTCTAATCCTTTGTTCATCAGCAAACGGATTTGATTAACTGAATGATGGACCCGCGGATTTTTATAGAGTCCCACTATTGCATCGAGTACCTGGTGCGGTTGACACCAATGCCTTTCATTTGGAACAGCGTAGTTCACAAAGTCTAAAACGGAACACGAAGAAATGCAATGAATCAAAACGAGAATAATCATATCGCAAACCTCAACAACGTTACGATGATTAGCGATTGGTATTTTGATATAAGAATGGAGGAATTCGAATAATTCCATCAAAATGTTCAAGGATCCAGACTTCTCCATATACTCTTTGATGATGTGTTCACGTAAATACTTCAGGGAATAGTATCTACAGTCACTGATGTGAGCCAATTGATCAGACGATTGGCAATCCTTGGCACACACCTGCTTGAAAGCAGACACCCAGTCCGAAAGAAAAGGATTTAACTTGTACATCTGTTCGATAAAGTTTGAAACTCCATTGCATATCGATTGTGCAGTTACAAAGTGCGCAATGTCGAAAAACTGAGTGAACGACATCACGTCGCGGAATATTGTATGATTAACTTTACATCTGATTTGTGCCATTCTAAAACTTTGTAAAAACATCGCTTCAATGGGATGACAGAGTGATTCTAAACCCTGAGGTGAATTATAATAATCAAATATAGAACGAATTCGCTGTAATTGAATCATGCCGCCTCTCAATAGCATTGCTATGTTATGTTCATTATTTGGAAAAGTATCCAACCACACTCCTGCACGTTCCGCCGACAAATGTAAACAAACTTGTGCCATGAGATGTCCATGTATGAAATTATAAGTCCTTTTCTCAACTTTTTCCATCTTTATATTTAGCAACTCTTGAGGAATTTCACGAACTGGTACTAAAGCGGCATAAGCTTTCGCTGCAGAGTGTCTCACATGATCAACTGTGTGACTGAACAATGAACGCATAGCATTTTTCAGATTTGCTGCATATTCTTGCGAAGAATAATCAGTAAAATCACAACCACCAACAGACATTTTCGATATTAATGTCACAATAGCTACTATCTTGCTATTGACATTGAAAGCAGATGGGTCATTGACTTCTCGCAGTATGAAATCAGCGAGAATCGGATAATGTGTGAAAAAATGATTAACTGAATATCCATTGCCAAAATCCAATTCACTTTCAGGCGATTGTCCTACTAATCTTGGAATCAATGCACCCAGAAGTTGTAAACTGCCATTTCTATAAAACAAAACATATTCGTTTTATCAATATATTCAGTATTATATATATATCAATTCCGGCTTGGATACTGCGAATTAAGTCTTACCTGATTGCCCATTCACTTGATTGCAAATGTTCAAAACATATCATTGATATCTCCTCCAAATAGGCAACTAAGTGACAGTGTAACGTCTTATCAGCGACTATAGCTCGTAGAAAATGAAGTTGTCGAGCGCAAACACAGTCCTGATTTGAATCCAATCCAGCATCAGATTTTATCGTTGGATCGCGTAACGATTTAATCAATCTCATGACAGCCATGTGTAAGAGTCGTCGTGTTTTCTTATCATCGTTGCTTATCATTGCGTGGAACATTATAGACAGTCCAGCACCACGTCGGGTTAAATCAATTCTATCTTCTGAATTCATGCACAAAATTTTATCCAAATATGAGTCAATTAAACAATGATGCTCTTGCATGTTAGCTAGAAAACGCATTGACACTCCCAATGCGACACCTGCTGCTTCTATTGCCCCTTTGTGACGACATTTCATTAATACAGAAACAATCAGGTCTAGTGAACTTTTCACTTTGTCATGGCAACTAGTCTTAGTTGATATTTTTGCTGCCAAATCACACAATAATTTTAATGCCATCCAAATGCATGAAAGAAGCATTTGATGAGCAGGAGAGATTGAATTTTCATCAAATTCATATACAACTGCACTGGTTTTAATTTTTTCCTCGATCGCAATTCCCATCTCGGCGAAGGACGACGAATAAATGACAGCACTATCTTCTGGTGATAATGCCGAGAGGAAAAATAGTGTAGCCTCCTTCATAAGATCCAATAACCTCACCAAGAAATCTTCCAACCAACATTCTAATCCTTCAGGAAATTCCAGTTCCAATAGGGCTGATAATGAAGAGTTGAAATCGGAACCTTCACTCAGTGCATGTAGAACATCTTGTTTCACGAGAGCCAGGCTTGTTTTTGCAGTTTTGAATAGCATTTCATGAATATCATACGAATTAATAGGCTTTGAAGCGTTCTTGACAATGAGCGTTAGCTTCACACCACCAGCAATTTCGTAAAACTTCGAAGATTTATTCATTTTATCAGCTTCCGCCCTCAATATATCCATTTCTGTCGCATTCAAAACATTTATGTCGAAGTAATTATTTATGATATCGAAAGAATGTGTTCGTATTTCTTCTATAGGATCGAGACACAGTTTCAACAAGATGAATAAACTGGATTTGCTATCCATTTCCCATTTTTGGGCTTGTTTCATCAATTCTTTGAGTAAAACACCATCTTGTAAATTTTTTCTCTCCTTCTTACGACCACAGTTGACTGACCCATTAGTATACATTAATATTATTTCATATAATCTCAAACCAATAATTTTTCTCTGATAACACGAGCCTGGTTCGAAACAATCGAAAATAAAATAATATAACCAGTTGACAAAAGATATTTCGGTCTCGCCTCTGATCTTTATAATTCTTTCAAAAAGAATTTTGAAGTTGGTATATAGTCCTTTGCGAAGTTGAGACGAGCAACTATTTGCATTACAATACAGGAAACGTTTACACAATTCGTAATTGTCGTTCTCGTTCAAGAAATCTTTCATATGACAGTATGCCACAAAAACATTTAACTTCACATTGTCTTCAGTCACATCAATAATGCAAGGAACTTTGGTTCCTTCACATTTGCTCCAATATCTTGCCATTGCCGCAACGTGATCCTCATTGAGGTTTTCTACAGATTGGGAGTTCAATTGTGCCCACGTTATTCCCAATTCACTCGATATTTTAGCGATGTACGATGCACTCTTCATTGTCCCATCTGTACAAAATTGTACCCAAAGCGATGACACTAACGTTTCCCTGAATCTAATTAGTGTCGGCTTCATCCAGAGCTCCCACAAAACATAGAGTCCACCAGCGTTATCTCTGTGTATCAAATATACGTTTTTTTTTATGAGCAATTCTACCAAATAAAATAAAACAAAGAAAACTTACTCTGATTCTAATTTTTTTGCATTCAAATACACGTGCTCTCTTAATACTTTATCCCATTGATCTCCATCCATTTTTTCCATCAAGGTAATATACAATTTTGTTCCAACATGTCTCAAATGGCTTTTACTAAGACTCTGGAAAATATTTAACTCCAGATGTGGAACTTTGGGATAATCGTGAGCGATTTTATAAATTTCTGTGATGATGATGTACTTGGTTGGATTTTGCCATGACATGTGATTAGCAGTAGTTGTCAAAGCATACTCTAAGAATCCATCATATTTATCGTGCATTATTTCCAAATATAGCGGAAACAAATGTAACGCATTTATCTTAACAACTTCATTGATACAATTGTCCCAATTTGAAAATATAATTTCCTCCAACTTCTTCTCAATTTCGCGGTCACAATCATTCCAGAAATCAATGCTTCGTGATTTAGTCAGCCAAATCTCCAATAGTTTAAATGAAAAATGAACATGCTTTGTGTATGTCATACAATATGTATGTATAATTCTGAATGACGGAGTAAGAATGTCTGATACAATTGCCGTGTTGTTATTACAGGCAAGATAACCATGTATAATGAACAGCTTGAATGATTCCACTTCCATGATGTCAATTTCTCCTTTGAATATACATAATTTCGAACTGTCTAATTTCAGCACTTTTTCAAGACAATCTTTCTGTTCATCAATGCTGCAAGATGTCATCATGATTGTGGAAAATGTTTGCGATGCTAAACGTTTCTCATCGATGTGTCCATTTTTATCAGCAATCGCAATTAATAATTCTAATAGCACTTGCTCCCATGAGCTTTTGAATACTTCTGATGGACAAGTCAGTAATATCTGAAATTGGATGAAGTGTTGGAATACAATTTGGTATAACTTAAATCAATTCTGATTGATACAACAGTGATACATACCCGATATATTCCAAGATTGCTTCCATTTTTGTTACGTCTCAATTCGTTTAATATATTATCCGGTTGGAAAAATAAATTGTTATCTTTTTGATAATTCACAATAGGGTTTTGATTATTCATTTTAGCAAATGTCCGAATGTTTCTTGTAATTTTTTTGATAATGAAGAAATAATCAATTCAGTTGCCGATTTCTTGTGAAAAATATACGACGATGTGGATAAGGTCGTGACATCAGTTCGGTTGCATTTGAATAATCCACCGATTCAGGTTCGTTTTTCATCCTAAAATGAGTTATAACTTTTACAATCTCACAAGATACGATAGAGAGCAATATTTAATTTCTAAATTATATTTATTTCTGTTTATTAATAAGCTCAGTCTCTGGAATAGGGTCAATAAAAAATTGCAAATTGTTTAATTTTATTAAATATATTTTATTAACGTAATAATAGATGAGATTTATTTTAATAACAATCACACCTGTTAGTATTAAGCTAATTTATTTTTCCTTCTAAACAGCTGATCTCTTTGGTAGATTTGCCTCAACATACCCTTCTTGTTCAATTTGTTCTTTGAATTTTAGATACTCCCGTTTTCTATCAAAATGTTTCACCTGACAATAGAAATGAAATTGGATGAATATATTGGAATTTTTTAGTTCTTATTTATAGAGTTTAAATGCGAGTTTTCAAAACACTCTTACCCATTGGGACGGACAAAATTTCTCATATTGTTTCCTCAATGCTTTACATTCGTTATCGGTTTTACCCTCATCCAGACATTGCCAATATTCGTCTCGATGGCCCCAACAGTTTTGCCGATCTTCTTTAGTTGGAAAAGACATTCTGTGAAGCAGAAAGTACGTAAGAAGATTTCAGCATACGAAACAATTACTAACCATTCATTGAAAATTATAATTATTCATCGACTAGGCAATTCAACTCCCCCATGTTTCATTCCAAATGATATGTCGAAAGAAAACCGGACTTACCTACTCAGAAAATAAATTAAAAACTTATCGTCAAGGGATTATAGAGTTCAGTAACAAAATTGTGTGCATCATACATAGAAAAACACAAGACACATCAGGCACACACTCAAAATTTATGGGATAAAAATTTCATATTCCGAAAGGGAAAAAAAATTCTCCAAGAAACGTTGTCACTAGAGCTTAGTTCGAATCAAACTGCGGAATTAGTGTCTGATTCTGAGAGAAAGCAATTTAATTTCTGGTGAAACTTAAAATAAAATTTGCGATTTTTTTAACCAATAGTACAACATCATAAATCTCCCAAATCCTGACACTCTTTATCTATTAATAGTGAGAAAATTTATGACTAGGCAATAGTGAAATTCGACATAAATATTCTGGCAGTGATCCCACACCCTCACAATTTATTTTGGAGCAAATATTTATTGCGAAATATACTTCTCAAATGTGAACATCACCTTGAAATGATAAAGAGGAATCAACATTTGTTTATATTCCAATTTTTGAAGAGCAATCAATCATCCAATGTAGAGTCATTGAAAACTACCATTCCATTCCACTAAAAATTGCGAATTCTCAATGATCCATGTCAAATAAATTTTGAAATAAGATATCTCAAAGGACATTGACATTAATAACAGAGAGAGAATTTTATTCTTTATTTTTAGCAATGTTAAAATAGAATAACATCTAGAAATATGCAATATTCATAGCTCAACTCTGTTATGCAATATTGTGCATATTCATTGCAAAATCATTCAATAAAAAAAAAACAAAATCGTGTAGAATTATTCGCCTGTGAATAAACAATTGTAAATAATCTTCGAACAATACAGTCCCACACAGATTATTAAAACTTCACAATTCAATGTTTATTTGAGGTTAGAATACATGGAGGATGCACCGCAGAAGAATCCCATAAAACCTTTCACAATTTATTAACAATATAATTCGAATGCTTCGAGTAATTCGCGATTATTCACTAAATTAATATTCTTTTGAGAGATGAATAATTCTACAAACCTATTTTCATTCAACAATATATCTTTCTGTCGTCGCCGGGAGGCGGGAGCATGTGTAACCCTCAATTAGTGTTGTGTATAACCTTTGTTTATGGATATTTGGGACCACAGGAACTAATGTATATATACACAACTTACTGTCTCCAACTGCGCATGCGCAACAAAAAATGGCGCAATATAGAAAAATAGAAATTTCAACCGAATTCAACAGGAATTTCTTTACAACTATTAACTGATTTTCCCATTATTAGTGGATATTCCGAATTCATCATGACTCATAACCAATTTCTATATCCAATAATAAACTGTTTCGTTATTTTTATAACCTGCAATTTACATTTACCATCGATATGTTAATGGAAGACAAATGTTAATGTATAATTTAAATCGCAACACAGAATAGCAAAAAATATTACAAATATCTTGTTGTTACATATTTGTACATCATCATAACCTAACTTTTTGATTATTAATCATTGATTATTAATAAAATTGATAATTCTGTAGTATAATAACATATTGATAGCTTATTTATCGCTCATAAAGTGATTTTTTATAAATTTAAAATTGTTGATATGGCAAATGGCGCCATCGTCCGGTAAAATTCGTAAGAACATTGTATATAGCTGTTTCTTCTACACATTCACAAGGTGTAGTATTATTACATACTGTACAGAAAAAATTCTAATATGGTGCCCATCGTCCAGCGTTTCACGTCCAATTACTGTATTTCATTCGACAGTAGAGGATATTAGCGCAAAGAAAAAACAATTGTCAATGGTTGTATGGCTCGTGGTGATTATGAAAATTCGATTGAAATTATGCTGGTTTGTCTGAGATTGCGTGTGTCACGCAAAAATCGTCAGATATAAATTCAGCCAAGAGGTATACAAAAAAAAAAAAGAAGTGAATTTTTTCGTCACATAAAATCGGTGTGGAGAGAAAATTTTTGTGTGTGCTCTCTCTGCAAATCCACGACGTGGCTTCAGCTTTGTTTCATCCACTTTTGTTTTGTTCCATTCTGTTATTAAAACGCACATAAGTAAATAAATTGTCGTAAAGAGAATATTATTTGAAATAACAAAACAAAAATGGACCACGAACGAGCACAAAATGAAGATATAATGAGAAGTAAGGGCAAGCCAGATGATACTTTAGCGGACACTACAGTGCCTGACATCACAAATTTGGATATAAAATCTCGGTTAAGTCCACGAGGTGAAGATTCATGTGATGAACCGCGTGCCAATGGTTTACATCAAGTTAATGGTATTTGTAATTCACTAAGAAAAAGTTCGGAGGTTCACAGTGGATTATCAGGAAGTCGAGCTGTTGAAACTAGTCATTTAAACGAACTAGGTAAAATTTGACATTGAGCAATGACTGCACATTGAATGAGTTACTATCCACCTTCAATGACGAATATTTATAAGTTCATTCTGTAATTTTATATAATTTTTGTCCTTTTGTCACGGTTTATTTTTATAGATGAAAAAGAAGCAGCATGTACAAACAGTAAAGACATTGACATAAAATATGTTAGTTACACGAGTGAACTTCAAATGCCAGATATTATGAAATTAATTCAGAAAGACCTAAGTGAGCCATATTCAATTTATACATATAGATATTTTATTCATAATTGGCCCAAACTCTGCTTTTTGGTAAGATATTTATAATAAGTAATGATCATAAATCAAAATTATTATAAGCATATTTAAATTTTAATGGGTCATTATGACTTCTCTTTCTTTTTTTTGGCATGTTGACAGGCAATGCACGATGACGAGTGCGTGGGCGCAATCGTTTGCAAATTGGATATGCACCGAAAAGTCATAAAACGTGGTTATATTGCTATGTTAGCTGTGGATATAAAATATAGAAAACGTAAAATAGGATCGAATCTAGTAAGGAAAGCCATCCGGGCGATGGTGGAAGATGATGCTGATGAAGTGGTCCTGGAGACCGAAATAACAAATCGTTCTGCATTACGACTTTATGAGAATCTCGGATTTGTGCGTGACAAAAGACTGTTTCGTTATTATTTAAATGGTGTTGATGCATTACGACTTAAACTTTGGCTTAGATGAAATTCATTTGCGTGTTCATGTCAATAGGAACTTAAAATAACAAAGAAATAAAATACATTGTGTGTTCAGTCCGCAATCGACCAATGGACTGTGCACTAAAACCAATTCTTAAGTCAACTTTGATACCAAATATATTATCCCATGTGAAAAATCAGTGGTTCATATTAACTCTTCGTGATTTATCTCCTATACATTGAATGCTTCGACAATCCCGTCCGTCTATTGTCGCACATGCTTCTGGCTGTTCATCTACTTCTCGCAAAACTGATGAGGGTTAATATGAGCGGGATAATTGGTTTGGTATTAATGTTCATCGCGAGTGTAAATTAAATCAATCAATCGCTGCTGGGAGTGACATCGTAGGAGGCGAAAAGTGGAAACATATGGGAAATAAAATTAAGGCGCAATCAAGACGAGGATAGAGTCGCTGTGTGATCTTGTTCACATTGATGAATAACACCAATCTCTCATTTCTACAGCGCAGCCATATCTTAAAATATAATGTGATGTTCGATTAATTGATCGAATTGTAAATCCTTGGAGCACTTAAAAACCAAAATTGTTCATAAGACCTCAATGGTTCGACAGTATTGCCTTTTCACAACACAACCAGATGAGCGAAATGAATAATGCCCTAATACTCCTATTAATCCCATATAATATTTGTATAAAAGTTCATGCAAAAAAAGAATTATGAAATTGTAACGCAACTATTGAATGATGTAAAAATGTTAATAAAGACGCATAACTGTTTTTACATATCAATGATACTTGATTTTAAACATATTCAATTGCGCATGGTAATGTGTTGGATCCCTGGGAAATAAAATAGTCACATTTGACAATTCAGTATATTAAATTAATAAGAAAACGTTGTACAAGAATGTACAAAATATGACGTCTATTGAGAACTACTAGCAATAACATTAATATCTCATGTTCAAGACGTATATACATAAAACTAAGTCATGCGCTGGAATAATTCAATCATTGTCAAAATTACATTCACTCCTTCCATTACATTGGTAAAAAGTTTCATCTCATCATACGATAGTTGTATATATATATATATATATATATATAAAAATTAGGAAAAAACACATTTTAAAAAGACGTCTAGATAAAAGGTAAGACTTGTTCGATAGAATAATCAGTTTCGTGACATTTGGAATGGCTCAGATGTTGAAATTAATTAACATAATCATATTTGACTAGATAATACCAATAAGTGAAGTATTATACATGAGTAGTATCCTCGTCAACTTTGTGACGCATAAACAACAAAAATTAATGCTCCTTTTCTGACATTCTCTACATCATAGATTGCTTCTTTCTCTCATCACTCTCGAAGCCTGAATCCAAATCATTCATAAATTCATCAAATATCGAACTGTGTGTATTCAACCTTGACTTTTGCTCAGAAATTAATTGCTTTACAGTATCAACTAAGTGTATGAAAAAATGAGGATACCCATCATATCCAGGAAAAAAATTCACATCGATGATGGCATATTTTTCAGTGTGATTTTCAATAACAACATCCACACCGACGAGAACAAGGCCGAATATTTTCGTTATATTTTTAACAATACGTTGGAAAATTTCATAATTGGGCTCCACTCGTAATGGTTCATCTTCCTTCGATATCACTGACCACTCTGAATTAGAATTACTTTTTGAAATATCATGAGAACTGAAGTATAAAGTCTCCAATGACTCGCAGTCTTTTGGGTACAAATTTTTTAGACTTGGTCGTTCGACCACATGAAAATGATTGCCGACAATAAATACTTTGTATAAAGTGGCATTGTGATTTACAAAATCCTGGGCCACACACGGTGGCTGGCAGTCCTTTAAACCTTGCTCGTTAAATATAATCATCATCTACCAAATAAAAATCAGCACATTACATTCTCATGTACTGCGAAAAAAGAGTTGTACTAGATTGTTTATTACCTTATGAGCATCACTAGAACCATGTGCCAATAATGGTTTACAAATAAATGGAAATTTAATCCCTGCTCTTTTCAAGAGCCTTAAATTACTTTCATCCGGTGCTTTCGATCGCAATGCAATGGAATTTGGTGCAAAAACATCTGAAAAATTAATATTTAAACAACTGATGATCCAAATACTTAGTCGTCTAATAAAAACTATAAATATTCATAAGCACTCACCATTGGATACCAGTCCCTCATGCAACATTTCATAGGATTTCTGGCGATCACGAAGATTCCTGATGTTTTCCAAAGGATCAATCACAATCATTTCAGGATGTTTACGAATGTAACCTTTCACTCGATTGACGAACATTTTGGCCTAGAAGTATGAAAAAAAATGCATACACATATGTACATACACGAATGACTGCCAAAAAGAATTCGAGTATATATACATCAAGAATTTCATTTACATTTTGATCACCACTCTCTGCATGCACTACTGTGTCAGTCAGTTTATGAAGGAAGACGTGAAATGGTCCCTGTGTTTCGAGATTCATATTGAGATTGATCTAAAAGAACAAAATTCATTTACGTCGTAGTAACCATCAACAGTTTATGAGTAGAATTTATTATTAACTAATTGCACAACAACAAATAATTTTTCTTCCAGTTAAATAATAATACCTGTTTCAATAAAATGCCCTCTTTTTTGCACAATTTTTCAAATTCATTCCAATTAAATTTTTGGCGTTTTTTCTCTGATATCCAATATCCTATCACCGCATCAGTCTCCATTTTACAATGTTTTTCCGTTTCGTGATTCGTATCAATCATCACCTAAAGATATCCATTCGGAATGGCGATAAATGTCCCAGTTCTATAATATACAACGCAATGATCAGCACAAAAAATAAGCATTTGACAGTTCACAGTGAACACGCCGCGTTATTGAAAAAAGCAAGGTTATGTTCCATTAATTTTAGTTGATCTCAAGGCCATTGAATTTTCAATACAGTTTGTATCTATATACACGTGCAGCCACCTGCCGAGAAATCGTAAGGTGCTACGGAACATCAATCACGATATTTTGAATGATTAATGAATAAATGAATAAATAAATTGATGGATAAATAGATAAATGAATGGCAGAATAGAATATTCTTATGCACAGCGTACCGTAACATCAATGAAGAAATCTTGTTTGATGTAATAATAGTAAATACAATGTTGATGCGATTGATAATATCTCAATGTACAACAGAATAAAAAAATTAATAACAGTATTAATGTTATATTTTAATGCGGGGTTTGTGGAGTAGTGTTGGATGAATACTCACTTTATTTACATTATATAATCGTTATCAACTCATAGGAAAAAAACCAACGCAGTATGATTATAGTTTATTGCAATGGAATTTATTGGAAAGATAATACTCCTATGATATACAATCACTGTCATTAATTCACTAAGCAATTATTCTGCGTATAAAAATGATGATGTGTGTATTTTTATTTCTTCTTATATTGAGTTATGACATGTTCAGGGTTCTTTTTCTATACTGAAATTCGATTCGATATCCGTTTCTAGTATTTCTCCAGGACTTTGCACTGGCGACTGTGGATGAAGAAATGATTTATTGAAGCAGTATATTTTTATAGAAGATGATGATAAATAATATTGAATCTTATATATTACGTACGTTTGATATAGGCGATATCATATTGATTAAACAATTCGAAATGTTGTTTTTATTGGTATTATGTTGCTGATCACGTTCGGCAATTCTAATTTCACCGAGAGAATATGAACAGGAGCTTGGAAAAAAAATTTCACCTTCGGAGTAGCAATCGTCGGCGCTTAATTTCTTCTGGAATAATAAATATAATTAATTAATGGTTACGGAAGTGAATAAAAATAATTGTTCAAATATAAGTCAATTACTTTGAATTCATTTGATTTTTGCGAACTCGATAAGGAATTTATTGACGAGACTTTTTTCAATGATGAAGTCGACGATGAAGATATACTGATGGTGCTTCCACCATTTCCAATCTTTTCATTCGATTTTGCATGGTTGGAATTAGAACTCTTCGATAATTGAGAGGGATTTGAATCGGTTTTATTTCGCTTTGGATGAAGAGAAGATGTTTCAATGGGTTTTTCTATTTTCTCAGCATTATCAATTGATCCATTAACATAATGGGATAAAACTTGATTTTCCTTCATCACTTTCTCATCCATATCGTTGTCTTCATTAATAATATCTCTGGATATACTTTTCATTTCAGTGATACTGGGTGTCTCGAAACTCCCAGAATATATTGCTGATATGTCAAGAGATGTACGATCACGAGTAGACAATTCAGGAGGCGTTAAATTTGTCTTATCTAAAATAATTATTGATTTCGTTTCTCCCTTTCCTCTTTCATTCTCCTCATTCACAATTAAATTAACACATTGACTTTTCAGTGTCGAACAAGAATCATGTGAATTTTCTATACCATTCGCTGCATCTTTGTGATGAGAAACTTCTAAACTATTTACGGTCGTAGATTTTTTATCACTGCTGATCGCAATACTTAGAGATTGATCTCCTATTTCGATGTCATGATCTTCAGTCTCATCCACATCTTCATTATCAATTTTTTCTCCCGAATGATTAATTGGAGATTTACAAATTTTATAGGATTCATGAGACGAATTCAACATTACTGAAGTATTTGATTGAGTATTTTGTGCTGTATTTTTTTTAGTATCTTCAACAATTAAATGAGAATCCATGTCAGTATTTATAGCATTATTTCTTCCATTTCCCAGAGTATTTTCATCTATCGATGGAACAGAGAATGTATTCTTCGTCATAACAACTTTCGATGCATCACTTTTCATGTCTGGCTCAATTATTGGAATAAAGAATTCGTTCAAAGTATCACAACTATTTTTCACCTCAATATTCTCAGCAGGAATGTCAATGGGTCTGTAATTATTCAGAGGTGTTGAATATCTAGCCGGAGGAAGCATTGCTTCACTCGATTCTCCACTGTCTGTACTCGAAATTCTCGACCTGGGTCTCAATAAAAATTTAACACTTGCTCGAACATCACCGCTTTTTTTTTGCTCATTCTTTTTTCTTAAATTCGTTCTTTTTTCAATTGGTTCAACATTTTTCGATACTGTGATTGGTGACGTATTTTTATCCACAAATGTTACTGCTATCGAATCATCTGTTTCCCATTGAGCCTCCGTTGAGAAATATTTATTATTGAATTCATCAATATCTGCACAAATTCGTTTCATTTTTCTATCCAATCTGCCTATTATATCGTCGAATTTTTTTATATCCGGAGCATTTAGAACGATTTCTTGGGGATCGAAATCACTATCGAACACTTCATCTTCAGAATTTTCTGTCTCTTGTGCCGAACCATTAGTTCCTGTTTCATTGTTTTCAGCATTCTCGTCTTTATTCCGTTCCAACTCTGCCATGTACTGAAGAAAATTGAGGAAAGATCCTCTAGATTCTTTTGTATTTTTTTCCTCTACACAATTTTCCTCACCATTTGCTTGTCCGGATGATGTTTCTGGGTGCATCGCACTATTTTCAATTGTGTGTTGGTGATTGACCTGGTTCGCTGATGATGATTGCCCGTCATTAACCAGCAATTCTGTTGAATTTTTTGTTAATGCACTGCTCTCTTTCGATGCTGATTCACATAAACTTGTCTGTACAGCAGCATCGATCAAATTCTCATTGATCGTTGCTCTATTCGACGATTCGTATTCAAATTGATACGTCTTAACATTATCTAACAACGTTTTACTATTCGTATCAATGGGGAATAAGTCAAGTCTTCCCACGTTTCTCAATGATAATTGGGGCTTGATATCAACTCGTGAACCTTCTCTGCCATGAAACGCTCCCAAAGACATTTTTCCTCGCAATTTATTTTCATCTTTGCTCATCAAACATTCTTTGCACGTTTCCATATTCTTTTTCGTCCCCTGACAACGCTCTCTTGTTCTTTCCATTGTCTCTCTAGAAATTATTCTCTGCACTCTTGACGGACTATTATATTCCAAATTCGTTTTTGTGTTGGAGGAAAAAATTGTATTTGAGGATACTCGTCCATTTGCTCTCTGAAATCGAGCTGTGACAACGTCACGTATGTACAATTCATTTTCATCCACATTTGTAGCCGTTGACTCTCTGCAATAAAAAATGAAAGGAATAAAAAAAATACTCTTTCTCAGCTTATTGAAAAGATAAATGTGAATAATTATTCATTTTTATACCTTTCCGCAGTGAAATCGAGAGTGGGAACACCATAACTTGCTTCAATAATCGTTTGTCTGGCTTCTTGAACAAGTTTTTCCGCATTCTCAAGCGCGTCTAATGTGCCAGTGCTGATGTTTGGACTTTGACATGTCTCCGGAGGTGTGTAATGTACCAAATAACTGTTTAAAGTCCTCATATTTTTCACAGTTTGTCCGTTACCATCATCATTCTTATTCAGTTCATCATCAATCTCTTCTTGAGTGTTTGGTAATTCTCTGTAACAAAAAAAAAACGTGTAAAGGATCGAAAATCAAAAAATGATAATCATTGTTTTTCGCCAGTTTACGAAGGACAAATGAAAGAGGGTCAACATGTCGACAACCTGTGACGCGTCACTCTGTTGCCGGATACTAAATCGTTTCGTACATGGTGTGTATGTTACGTCACATAACACGCTTGACCCCTCAAAGAGGACGGGAGTCAGTGGACTGAAGGCCTATAGTATTGATTCTTAAAGGGGATGAATTGTCTTTTGGTTGCTTTATCGTATTACGATTTATATCTTCATTCAATCCAACATTCAACAGCAATAGAAAAGGGCACCTGCACTGTACCCAATGTGTGAACACGTACATGTTTGCATGTGCAGTTGATTACAGGCTTTACAACGTGAGCGTGATACCAATCAATATTTACTATTTGAAGGAGGGCGCCTACCTTCATGTTCGCTTCCCAATGACTTAAAGGGGATCACACTCGCAGATTTCACTCCCCAACGAACAGAACAAATTTTCCTTTACACTCAAACAACAGAGAGAATTAAAAAGACATTTCATGACAGATATTTGATAATATTAAAAAATAAGTACTTAAAGTAAATACAAATATATGAAAAATATTTTGCAGTAAACACAAAGAGACTATTGACCTTTAAGATAGAGATTGCAGCAGTGACATTGGAATTTTGCCAATCATAATAAATTGAATTCATACAATGATAGATAGAGCGTAGGTAACAGAAGCGAATTATATAATTAGTGTGAACGTCGGTAAATTAATTCACGACCAAATGAATTATTTAGCCCCATAGATTTTCAGCGCATTCACGTGCGATGTTTCAATACAATTTACGTAAACTGGAAATTAGCCAAGATAAGATTTATTGAAATGCTATTTGTATGGAGAGTTGAATGAGAGATTTCCCTTGTAATATTTAATTGTGAATTTGTATTAGGAATTTTGTCCAAGCCATAAATTATGCATTCAATTTTTTTTTGTCTTTCCATTTCATTTATTAATGGTGCAACTTTAATAAATGATTCGGTACAGACACGAGGCAATAGCAGCGCTGGGAGAGAGCAGCTTGCTCAGAATTATCAAGCAGTCTGGACCCAGCGGATCAATATTGCGTCCACATTTTTTCCCGTTCCTTTTTTTTTCGCTTCACTGCACAAACTGCCTTTACATTGATTAATTGGTTTTTCATATCCGGTATATATTCGTAGAGAATATTGTATTGGATGTAACCCACCATTGTTTTTTATCGATCTGTTTTTCAATAAATGACAATGTGTGTAAAGATAGGGTTGGACAATGTATGTTTAATGGCGGAAGCGAAGGAAGAAATAATACACCACATGATTTGTTACACATCAACACATATATTTTTTTTTTGCTTTGCTTGCATACATACGATAAACAGTACATTGTTACACGTTCCAATGTTATGGTACACTAAAAAAAATTGTTTTCTTATGTTTTTTTTTTTCATTTTTAGTCACTACTACAATTGCCATTATTTATTTAACTCTACAACTTCTTTTGTTATTGATTTTTAAATTGTAATATTGAAAATTTCATTTTGTGATAGAAAAGTCATTTTTTTCCCCCATGAAACTAATTTTAATAAAATCGGAGTTGTATCCATGATTGTTGTGCTAGGCGATTCAAATGTTTGTAAGTATTTGCATGTATATATGTGTATGTGATTTGATACTTGATGTAATTTTTTTTGCCCTCCCAAGGCATAAAAAAGCAAACAAAATATTAAAAATGAAAAAGTATCACGAAAATGGCAATTAAATGAGATGATTGCAATAATTGACAAAATATTTGTTGTATTGTTTTTCTTTTTCCTTTTTTTTTTTCATACGTGTCCAATAATTTTATACATGGAACGGAAACAATTGTCGAGTATAAATTCATCATCGACGCAATTGTAACACGTTTATATAACGATTTTAAAGCCGCTTTAGAAAAATAAAAAGAACGAAACAAAATGAAACATTTTCAAACTTAAGAAACATCTATTTTAGTTTTTTTTTATGGTTTTCCATAATTGATTTTGCATTATTTGTACCGTTTACTTGAACACCTCTACGATTTTCAATATCATAGAAATTTCCACATATTTTGAAAGAAGAAAAATAGAGGGTGATTTAAAAAGATGAAATGTATTGGGAAATCTCGTGGGTGTTCATCATATTTTTTTATTCTACAATAATACGGCTTAAACGTTTACACTTCTTCTTTTTCTCACTTTAATGTTTCACCTATATTATCGATACATATCTAAACGCGCCGGATTTTGTCGATTCTCATTTTGTACAAATATATACAAAAAAAAAAAATATTCACCCTTATATCGAGTGTCCATAGGGATTATAATATCACTTAAAACATCACTCTCATATCACTTTTAAAATCATTCACGCTACTTTTCATGTTTCAAATAAATTCTTTTTTTATCTCTCTATCTTCGTTACTTTTGCGTGTCTTGCATTCCCACACATATGCTTAGCTTTCCCACCTTTGTTTTCACTGGATAAGAAAAAAAAACACCCTGGGCGGCAGCGATACAAGTTATCATTTTTTCTTTGACGGTATTTATTACTCATATATATATATATATATATATAAATGTTTTCAATGATTTTTCTTTCCCCGCGATCTTCTATCAATTCGATTTAACATCAATCATTTCCTCCTTCTTATTAGTATGTATTTACGTGATCCTTTGACATAGTGAGGGTGTATGCATCCTATTTATTTCAGTTCTATCCTTTTTATTCTTTTATGTATTTCATTTTTTTTTACCTCTTATTCATTACAGAAAGTATTGAAAGCCTGAAGGCTTTGTATACATAATATATATAAAAAAAAAATTAGAACCTTCGAGTCTTGTGCTATTTTGCAAATCGTCCATACAATCTGCGAATGAACATAACTTTCTTTTTCTTTTCTTCCTGAATGAGATCAAATATGATATATATGTCGAAGCATAATTGTCATTTTTGTGCAAGTAAATGTGATTTGCACACGTGTTGACATCGATATTATATCAATTGCATCCAGAACAGATACAAAGAAAAAAACCAATGAAGTCACAAATGTTTAAAATAAATGAAAAAATAATATCAAGACTCTCTGGTTCTCTCATTATTTTCTTTTTTTGTACATTGATAACTTGGTTACTCCTTTAATCATACGTTCTTAATTTTTTAATTTTATGTTTTCATTAATAAATGTCAAATGTATGTACACATATACACAATGTACAGATAAACGGGACCGAAAAAAAATTCTCTTTGAGAGAATTGTGGCCCGACCTAATGTTCGCCATTCAGCGACAGATAGTCAAAAGTAAACAATTAAACTTAAACGTCATATAAACCATTATGGATGGATTAAACACCTCCCCATTTAGTGGCCATTAAAAAATACAAGAAAATCGCCCATATACTAATTGAAGTGTGCGGCGATCAAGCCTAAGTACAAACCCCTTTTTGCTTATTTATCTCATATTTCGCAAGGGTGATACAAATTTAGAGCGACTACCACAAAACGTGTCGCATACCCGTTTATTGAAGAAAAATATATATATATGTTGAACGAAAAAAATACAAAATGTGAAAAAAATATAATTGTGAAAGAAAAAATAATTCATAAGTTGAATTCGAACGTCTTTTGATGCGAAGACGCAACGCCTGCAAAAAACCAAGGTACAAAGTACCTATTTGCCAGTGTGCCAAATTTGCCGAAGACTACTGCTCAAAACCAACATCATTCAATCAGTCCACACTCTCGATATTAAAAGAGAAACGAAAAATCAATTGTGCATTGCACCAATCATCGTTGAATAATTTCACATACGACAAAAATCAGTAGAAAAAAAATGTTTCACAGTACGGATGTACTTTATTCAACGATTTGGGCAATTTTATATATCTTTCCACAATTCACATTTCGAAAAACCAAAGAAGCATAACCAACGAGAGCATTATTTAATGTGCTCACAAAAATTCCAATTCAATACAACGTCTTCGGCTCTTATCTTCGTGGCTCTATTATGGCGAGCAACATATACAATCAACACATGTCAATTCATTTTATATAAATTTTTTTCCATGTTTTTTCTTTGTTATCGAAACCAAAAAGCAATATTCGGGCAGAACCTTCACGGTTTTCCACCGCAACATATTGCATTTTCTTTTTTTTTCTTCATATGCTTACCATCTGTCCTCATTACAATAATGATATTATCACCATGTGAAAACGTGACAGTTTAAAATTTGAGCCTCAAATTATATCCAACAACATGGACATACTCAATATATACTTTTTAAGTTTCGCGCTCTTTCTTGACTTTGAGTCCAGGTGCGGCTGTGTCCTCAGCGAGAATTGTTGCAATTTCACCTTGCATAAACGCCCATGGTACTTGACTATCAGCCAATGGACATTTTTCTCCGCTTGGACAATAAACCTGCGAGATAAATTCACCATTGAGCATCTTCATTTTCTATGAAGTGAATAATATGATATCAAAATTCATCAATAAAAAAAAAATAAACAATCAGCTGACCTCTGATCCTGCACCCTGTCTTTTGATACTGTCTCGACTACATGGGAAGCAAAATTTGTGATGTGGAACGCTCGGGCACTGAACGAAATGAGTGTCCTCGAGACGACCCTGACAAAGTGTACACTTAAGTGCTGGTGCTGGAACTGGTTCTGAACCAGCTGTGGTTGCACCTTCAGAGGATGTCATTACAGTTGTTGAAGACACGTGTCTTGAACCATTTGATCTCCTCGCCGTAGAACCTAAAAGAAAAAAATGGCATATAACAAAGTACTCATAAACTAACTCAACAATGACCAATGAATTGAAAATGCAAATTACCTGAACTGTTCGGGCTGTGTTGAGATCCTCTGGAGACACTGCGCTGCTGAGCATTAGATGCAGTTGTCGGTGGACTTCTGCTAGTTGGACTTGGATTATTTGGCGGTTGTGGCACAGGCTCCGGCGATGTCAATGTATCAGCAACAGACATCAGCGCTGCCATTGGTGATGGACCACCAGCATTTCCCTGAAGATAAGAAGATCCCAATTTAGATTGACGTCAAGCTCGCGTTGATAAGATTCCAACAGTAGTGAAACCAACCTGATGATGATTACCCTGCTGATTACCACCACCAGCCTCTTGTGGAGGTGGTGGAGGTGGCGGGGGACTAGTCCTGGGACGGAGTGGTGAATTACTGCCATTCGTTGCAACATTGGCGGGTGCGAGTGGAATTGATGGACCAACATAAGCGCCTGAATGAGAGGAAATATTTTAATATTGTATTTCCATAAACAATATAAACCTATAAATAAATCCTACTTTCATTCAATATTCAATACTTTCTATTCAATGTTCATTTCTGCTGTCATTACTGTAGAGTATGTCAATGTGTATCGTCTGTATACAAGTCCTGTTGCATTCTCTAATTCACATGCGTGTCACGCAACCGACACGACTACAGCACATGAAGGAATGTTAAATATTCGATTTATGAGCATTCAATCCCTCCTGGACTCACGTACACACGATAGACTCCAAGCGCACGTGTCAATATAGTGTTCATACATTTATATATATCCACATTCACAGCCATATATGTAAATTTCTCTGTTTACAATCGCAATCCTTATCTCTAAACTTGAGTGGTTACGTAAAGAAAAATAATAAGACATCCGTTTGTTTGTCTAAAATACTCCATCAGCAAGAAATAAAAAAAAACACTATCTCAATCAATATACAAATATTATAGTTCACATATCGATCTATTTCCAATCATTAACATTCCAAATACGCAAAATAACATAATAAAAATTCAATACCGATCAACGTGAGCTCTCTACATATACATCCATTTAGTCTTAGTTATTGATTAGCAATTATCATGCAAAAGGATAAGAAACAAAAATAGAAACTGCGGCAATCCATAAAGAAGACAAGTACATGAACAGAATGAATAAGGCGATAGAAAAAATATAACGCACACACATATACATCACACATCTGCATAAAAACAAATACAAATGCTGTCACGACAAGATAAAACCGGTTGGTGTGTCCACAATCAAGGAACTGGAGGGACAAGTAAGTCAGTCAGTGAGACAACATGGCGCACGCAATGAACGAGACATGTGACCGGTACTTTTCCGTGACCACTACACAAGAGAGATCGTGCAAGTGAGCGCACATTAGGTAGGTGGAACGGGTTAGTGGTAAAAAAAAAGAAGAAAAAATGAAGCGAATGTGAGAAGGATACTACCAGTCCTATACGTCATATGTGTATGCGTGCATAAAGTTCACATATATAAAACATACATAGCAAATGAGCTTCGCGAGACAAGAGAAAAGAAGAGCGAGCGGGGCCGATGAAGGCATTAGAGTGAAGAGTAAAAGACGAGGTAATGGCTTAGTCATCGGTCGTTGCGTCGTGGAGTTGTGGCCTTGTTTCAAATGTGTGAAACGCGCGCGCGTCGCACAATACGCTCAAACGTGTAGCTTGTGATGACGTAGTAACCGCCACCACTCACAGCAACAGAGTAGCATAAAGTGTACTTCTCTGTGTGTACGCGCAACGAACCTTAACTTGTACATACATCTATATATATATATATATATATATGCGTATGATAGCTGCAAACAGGAGATTGTGGAACGTGTGTGCGCACGCGCGTTTCAATACACTATCGGTTTGTATACTCTTTATAGAGCACCGCGCTACACCTCCTCTACCTCTATCATCCTCGTGCGCGCGTTCCTAACGACGACGTCGCGCTCGTTGGAAATATAGAATCGGACGCCATATTGGTTTCAACGAGAAAAACAGCTATAGAGTATGGATGAATTCAATGAAAGTACAAAATATGTGTTTCATATATATATATATGTGTGTGTGTGCGTATAGACAAATGTGTAAATAGATGAATTGATGCCATCTGTTTTTAATCATCATGAAATATTTTGGAATTAATTTACTTTTTTTTTCATATATACACAATGGTTACACATGTTGGATGTAAACTGTATGAATAACGACCAGGTATATATTTTTATATGAATTCAAGAATGACGACCAATTGGGATATTTCACGTGAAGCAAATGGCGCAATAAACGCCACGCAAGTGAGAAAAGATTGGATATTATAATTATGAATGTATTATATATTGTGAAGATAACATAATTTTTTCATTTTTTTTTATGTAATAATTCATGTTTTATTTCTTGATGAAGGACATTATGATGATACTACCAAAGATGGATTGAGACAGCCGCGTGAATGCTCGATGTGATTTATATACAAACGAAAAATAAAGATAAATAATAAAAAGAGACTTATGGATATTATGAGAACTTGTTGATTCACATTGCCAATGTATAATTTTCTCATTTGTTTCACTCTTGAATCATCTTTATATCTACAAGTAACTCTCTTTCACCACGTGGTCATGAATTTAATTCCCCGTTTCGTCATTTATATTATATGAATATACTTTAATTAATTAATATTCAACTCTTTCATTTTCAAGGCCAGTGAATTTGATTCAACTCTTTTTTTTTTAATTTTAATTTTTCGATAGTCACGGACCAATGATGAATTAATTCCGCGACTATACATCCATTAAACTTTAACGACATTATACCACAGGACTTTATCAAATGTATCCACTATATATATATGCACATTAAATCTGATTACTTTGTCTACAACAAAATTCTACAATAATACTTTGACAATATATTTTTTACTTTGCACGATTATATTGAATAAATCAATTATGCTAACGAACACATGATCAACAAGGTAATCAAACAACTGTACGTTCTTCTCACATTTTTCCTCTTTTTTTTTCCCCTATCACCATTGCCATTCACCTTTATCTTTCTCCTTTTCCTATTCTCGCGCGCGTTCTATTATCCACAAAATTCGATATAAAATGAAAAAAAATAAATCCAAGACGGCATTAATCTCTGCGTCGTTATAATGTTGAAGAAAGCGAATATAAGTAGAAGCACATGTTACGCCTGATGCGATCATATCTTGATAATTCATCACGTGTGTGAGTCTGTAAATGCGTATGTGTGTTTATATTAGATTATCCCGTTATCTCACACTCAACACTAAGTCGCCAATTGTCAAACAAACTTATATTTGCCGAATATTGTTAAATATACGCATAATATTACTGACCGTCTATAATTTACGTAACAGTATGGTAAAATAGAAAAAAATATTTAATACTTCAATGACATATTTATGATGATGAGAAAGAGTAAAATGATGAAAGGAAATAAAAAACGAAAAAAAAACAAGCAAAGGTATTTCCATTGTGACAATTCAATGATGAATAAAACCGCTGCTTCATTTCAAGATCGCGGTCTATGTTCTCGTCTCACACGCGCTCGTATATACCGGCAATTCTATTTTTGACCGGAAACACATGCAATGAACCAGTAGAAATAGCAAGACTGTGATGTTCAAGTATGTTTTTCATCACCGCTTGGATATACTTTAAACTTTGCCGGAAAGAAATATTGACATTTCAATAAAAACGTAAAACGTAAAAAGAAAAAAGTATATATGTACAGAAATAATAAAGATTTATAATGACAATGTAAATGACAATGGTGATATATGTTATTACCTCAGGTTATTTGAATTTTTAAAGGGTATTGAGAAATGCCATTAAAGAAAATCCCCTAGAGCCTTTAAATGTTCCTTTCTCCACATTCTCAACGCTCTTGGGCGCTTCTCTCGTTTCTTTTTTATATTCTTCTTTTCCATTTGTAAATTGACCTTGTAAATCAAGAAGTTTCTTTCCCTCATGTTCTTTTTCTTTTTTATTACACACCATTGTTCATCAACAGCACATTTATTCGCCATTTCATTTTGTTTTCTTTACTATTACTATCACAACTACTCTTTCTCTGCCTACTTCTTGGCTATTTTTTATTCTCTTTTTTTATTCTCCGAATAAATAACGCTGCGAATTCACTACCAGGAAAACGTGACTATGCTTGCTCATAGCTTCCATGTGACAACGGTGGAAAAAAAAAATATATATAAGAAAATATGTTTCTCTATATATATATGAAAAGAGAAAAAAAAAAGAATGATGAAGTAAGAGAGTTATAGTCAGTAGAATTACAAGAAACATTATCATTTTGAACATTATCACAGTGACATTAAATTGTCATTTTTATTGACACACAATGACGAAATAAATAATGATGATGAACGTGGTGAAATCATGCGATATGAACATCGAGGAATGCTATTAAAAATAATATAACTTATTTTCTATTATTTTTTTTCTTTCTATGTACGTGTCATTAAATTACAATAAAAGTTGCTAGTCATACACATAACTCCCGGGCAAAAGACAAATAGATAAACGAACGAGAATGCGATGGAAAAGAATTGGAAAAAAAAACACCACGAATAAAAAGAAGAAAAAAAAAACGAGAAAGACTAAAATAGAGAAGCAGGCTACAATGTCTTATCGATCGTACGATACAAACAACATATGTGTGTTACTAAAAAGAAGTAGCAAAGAAAAAAGAAAAAAAAAACTAATAATAAAAAAACGGTAAAATTACATCGATGAATCATCCAAACTAACAAAAATCGACAATTCCCCACAATTTTTCCAATTGACCAGTAATCAATTTCAAAATAAAATTAATTAATCGCAACACGTGACGGAATTATCAGTAGATTTAGTTATAAACATACAAATGAAACTCAGACTTTTACGTATAACGGTCGTTTAGGTAGAATTAAAACTCGATTGAAAACATAACAGAGAATTCAGCTAGGATAGAATATGAAACGAGGAAGCAAATGAAAACATTCCATTCGGCTCACCAAGATATATATCGAGACCAACAGCGAGTAGAAATAACAGAAAAAAAAAGAGAGCGAGAAAAAAAAGAAAGAAAGAAAAAACACGAACCGAGAAAGAGCGAACGGGATTCATTCATTGGTTTAAATATACCATCATGACGTCACGCGTCCGAACGTCACACGGTCGTCACTTTTTTTCGGAGATCCTATCGTGCGTGGTCTGACTTCAATACTCTTCCTCTACACAATAACATTAATAACACACAACCATGAGGCCATGAAAAGTGACACCCATGCTTCAAGAAGAAAAAAAAAGACCTCTTCATATTTTTCACTAAATTTATTCCTACTTTATTCCGTGTTTATTTTTCCAATTATCTACTTCACACAAACATAACATTGGACATAGATTCGTCTGGTGGTGAATTCAATGATTATTCAACACATCAATACCCCGCGTGTCTATCGAACAAAAATAATTTTTCAAAGATATACAATGGAAATAAAATATACATATTAAATTGCGTATGACTCACCATTGGCCTTGAATGTTGTGGCAGTTTCAAAACTTGGTGCTCTAACTGGATGTTTGTCTTTGCTCCTGTCTTGAACATAGCTAACAGCAAGACTAACAGCAGGTAAAGAATCACCACGAGTTAATGGTGGTCTAACTGGATGCTGTTCTTCAAGTGATAATCTTTTTTCTGGATGTTCATCTTCATCAATAGTTGATATACCACGTTTCAATTGTGTACTACGACTGTGACTAAGATTAACATGATGTGAAACAGCAGCAAGATGTGCGTTTGAAATTCTAACATTATTATTTCTCATGCCATTGGCTAATTCATGTGGTTCTTCATGTTGTTGCTGTTGTTGACGTGCAGCAGCAGCAACTAATTGCTGTTGCTGTTGTTGCTGCTGTCGTGTATTTGAATTGAAATCAGTTATCGAATTGCGATGATGCATTTGTGAATAATTTGCAATATTATGATGTCTTGAGTGTTGTTGACCGGTATTTTGTATCGGCAACACATCCAAATTCGTTCCACCATTGTGTTCAGCATGACTAGCACTCCTGTATGCTTTCGATGCTGATGGTCGTGTGTCTTGAAAGCCATGGGCTTTTTTTAATTGTTTAGCTGATTCTAATACCAAGTCTATTCTATCAGCGCCTTCATAATTAACACAGCCACGACATACTGGCTCTGAAAATTCCATTATCATTGCCCACGGCATGCGCGGCAAATCGCAGAGATAACACTGCGTTCTTTTGCCCATCATCTTGACGATTTGTCGTTAATGTTTTTTTTCTTCTATTTTTATAATTGTTTCTAATCGCTTAATGATTATTACAACGGTAAAAAATGAACCCTGCTAGTTATAATGTAACTAGAACACTCGAAGAACTTAATTGTCTTTGTGTGTATTTTTTTTTTGTTTTCTCCTGCGTATTAAAAACTATTTACGGTGCAATCCACGTTTTATCGCATGATTCTCATCAATAGTTGAGATCATTTACAGGCCTTTTTTTCTCTTCTTCCTCTTCTTCCTCTTCTTCTTCTTATTCTTCTTCTTCTTCGTTTACGTCGTCGTATCTATTTGTGTCTTCTTCCACGACTGTTTCTCACACTCTCACTAAAAAAAAAATAATATAAACAAATATAAATATCCCAAATGACGATCGGGCAGGAACGTAAAATGAAAAAGAAAGAAAAGAAAAAAGGAAGGGAAAAAAAAAATGAAAACAGATCACTCGCGATTACGAGGAAGAGATAATTTCCGTTCCCTTTCGTTTATCCGTTCTTTCAATATCAAATTGACTTTTTTTTTTCCCAATCCGTTTCTTCTTCCACGATATTGGTACACTTACATGGCCGTGATGAGAACAAAATCTTTATCATCAACTTCGTGTGTGTGTGTGTGTATGAATGTATTGTTGGGGTGGAGTCGCGAATTGACGAACAGGAAATGGGGGGGGAAATAAAAAGTGTATAAATATAAAAGTCAAGTTTGTGTAGTTATTGATTACAATAAACACAATGTTGTCTAAGAGATATTAATTCACACACTCGGTCGAATAATATTCAATATTTTTCACAATAAAACAAATTCAAGTCACACGAAAATATATTCCACGATAACAGCGTCGAATGAATGATACACACGACAATTGGCTTTATACAGACACATTAATTGTATGTGTAGATATACATAAACGTACAAGTCGTGTGTGCGCGCGGGCGTATAATACACGATGAGCCAACCAGGTTATAACGAGAAGAACACCACCGATGACGAAGGCGGAACGCTCGAGAATGCGACGGTAAAGCGGGCTTACGGGTGTCAGGGCCCCCCACTTAACTATAAAACGGCGCTGGAGCTCGGGCCAATGAGTGCGCGTGGCGTCACGGAGTGCGACGTCACGATTCGCGAGCGCATGCGCGTATTATATACAATATACACCGCGCATTCACTCTCGCCCCTCTGACCCTGCTTCTTGAGCGTGTGCGCACGAACGTGTTGAGAAGTTCTCTCGCGCGACCGACCAGGCGCGTCTCTCTTCCTCTCTTTTTTTCTCACTCTTCTCGTCTTCTATACCCGCGCGCGCGTGACGACCCGATCCCGGGGGACACGTACACAGAACGCAATGGCAAACCGGGATCGCACGATTGTGCGAGCAAAGAAGCCAGCATCACACTGTAACAAAAATTATCTACAGCATTTATGTTTTTATTTGTATTGCAATGATGAGATATTATTGGGTATTTATATAGCGCGATAATATGTTGATTGAATGATATCTATTTTTATGTTTTTTATTCATACCGGAAATGAGATTTTATTTTTATTTTGAAGCATGTGCAGATTTTATAGATTTAATTGCAGAAAAATTAATGGCCTGGCATTTCGTGGGGTTTGGTAGACTTTTTGTTAGCCTTTTTGATGGGGTATGGGAAAAAAACTTGGCTAGGAGAAAAAAATCAATATTTTAGGCGTTACGGCATTGCGATTCTGATTGGGTGAAATATTTCAGGCGTGTTGACACGATTTTATTATCCGGGTTGTTCCAAAGTGATGAGAAAAATAAATGAATAGATATTTTTATCAGCCAGTTTTTTTCCTACTTCAATAAATTTGATATAATCCGGAAATAACATTGCGATATAGTAGAAAAATATAAATTATCAAAGTATCTATGTGATTGTAGTACAGACAATACTCAATGTAGATACGAATTGAATGAAACTCGTTCAAATCCAATCGATCAATCAACTCTCAAAATAACATTTCAGCCACTAAGAAAAATCTACAAAAAAACTCTTTCAAATTTTTCAATATTCTCCAAATTTTCAATTATCCACAACGAATCACAATTCCTTCAATTCTTTAATTTTCCCAACTAATTAATAAAAGGAAATTCCATTTTCCAACTCTAAATCTCAACAAAACCCTTCATCCAAAATCCATCGTTCGTTTTTTAAAATTAAAAATAAATGAAATCCACCAACAAAACTCCCCTAGATAACCGTATAAAATAAGAAGCCATTCGAATCGTTATATATAACACACAAAACGAGTGCACATTTTGCTTGAATCGTACACGCGAATAGGTTCGTGTGTCGTTGGCATAAGCCAACCATAAACATAAACGTAAATGCAACCCCACTGTCGACCGGCGGGTCATTCTAGGTCGGTGGCTGGTGTATATACGGCAAGCGCCGCACGAACCGTACCTATTTTAACGAGGGCACTTGACGGCCATCGATAATAAACTAACGTCTAAACCCGCCACCAGCCAATTAGCAGTAGGTATATAAAATAATGAATATATACCATCCATTCCTTCTTTTCCTTATTTTCCCTCTTTTCCACCATTTATACAAAATTACCTATAGCAGAAAAAAAAACACAACAAAAAAAAACGTCTCCAACATCGCATACACACAGACGCTAATGCATGACATAGTTGTACATACACAATCTTTTATACAACGTGTGTTTCTCACACTATTATTACAATAACGCCGTTGAGGAATAGCGTCTCGATTACGCAACGTATTTACCAGTCAACGGCGCAGTCGTTGACCCTCTTCCGTCAGTCCATTTTAATTCCCTACCCTATCGCCAGGTCATATATCCACTATATTAAAAAGAAGAAGAGAAAGATAAAATGTGTGTAAAAATGAACGAAATACAGAAGATTAATGACGCAGGGACAAAGCAAAGCAAAAAAAAGAAAGAAAAAAAAGATAAATAAGAATGAAGGTGAAAAAACTCGTGCATGCTTTTTCGAAGAATTTCTCTGTTGAAAATTGATCTACGTCACACATGTTCGTGTGTATACATATATTCAAAGTGCCGTGAGCGCTATCCGACTTTGTTTTCTCGCGTGGCTCGAGTGACATCACTGGCTCTGACATCACGCTACACAAGTTGAAATGCGCAACCGAGTACACGAGATGCTAACATGCATCTCTTCAACTCTATATCATTGAGAATGACGGAGAGGTAGGTTTATAAGGTAGTGGGGAACGAATGAGAATGAGATGGAGAGTGATGAGAGTACGAAAAAGAGGGGAAGAATTCGAGAAAGGCCATGTCCCTCACTTTGGCAATGTTTTTTTTTTTTTCCTGGTGCTTCGATGTTCCAGACGTAAACAAAGCGTAACGATACTGTGTATTTGCTATGTTTCTTGGAAGATTTTACTTGGTAGTATTTCAATTCGTGTTCATCATTCAGTGGATTAATGTAAATATGTGAAAAATTTAATTTAGAATGTTATTGAATGAATTCAAGGCAGTGTGCAATGATATTTCTCTGAAGTCCATTATCTATGTGTTGAATATAACCATTTAATTTTATATTTTTTTTTATTTCAGGTGATTAAATTTGAATGGATATATTTAAATTAAATTAATGGAGTTACTGAATGAAAAGAACATTTACTGAATGATTTGAGATGGAAATAATTGTTGATTTATTGGAATGAAAATGTTTGTGATGATTATGAAAGGTTATTTTTTTTGTCTAAGAATTATTTCTGTCTTGAATTCAAATGATCTTTCTTTCTTATTCAAATGATTTTTTTTTCTCCTGTGTGTATATAAATATACCGCTAATGGCTGCTTAAATTCATCGATGATACTCCCACCTCTTTCCTGTCCTTTGTAGACACGTTTTTTCGTTTTTTTTCACCTTCCATATTTTTTTTCTCTTTATTTTTCTTTATATATATATATATATATATATAAAAATTACACATACCAACCACTCGCCCCATTCTTTCATTCTTCCTTCCCCCCTCTCTTTGCGATTGCTCCGATTTCTTTTATGGTTCTCAGCCGCACAAGAGATGTGCCACATAAATATATATATATAAATATATTTTACTTTGCCTTCTCACAAAGACAAAATAATTCTTATTTAATTCACAAAAAATAAAAGAGATTAGAATTATCATAAATAAAAAAATAACGGAAGAAAATGAAATATAGAACAGTCCAATACTGAAATTAACCTTGAATATAAATCTTCACTTGTCTCGTTTACATTTTCAGTAAGAAATTATTTTCTCAACATTATCAATGACATTAAAGAAAAAAGAAAATATAAACATAATCAACAATACGAAATGACGGAGAAAATAAACCAAAGATAATCGCGCACAAATAATCACATTCATTTACTCATCTCACACATTCCAATTGATTGCACACACACACACACACAAAATTCATCACAATGACGATAAATACCTCAATGGAATGAACATAACCTGTTTCTTCAGTTGTAGATAAATTTGCACGAGATGGATACTAATCAAATAATAAAGTGCGTGAGAATTTATTTTTATAACGAACGATTCATATATTGTATTGCATTGAACAAAGTATTGCATTGTCGTTGGTAATGCACCACAATGACAATGATAAATAAACATGACGTAACGTGCATACAAGCCGTTGGCTATATATAATTGAAGTCGGTCAGTTTAAAAAACACGCAACATTATATACATACCAAGCAAACATTGGTGTGACGCATTGAAAAAATGATTTTTAATTACTTTATGCGAGAAAAGACGTGATAAAAAAACACGAAAAAAATAAAGCCATAAAGGAAAACAAACAAATTATAAATACTTGTTGTATTAGCAGTAAAATGAATGTGAGAGTACAATAAGGCCTTGAAATATTTTCAGTGAATAAGCAAGAAATTATTGGAAGTGCAGACACACACTCACTTCATATATAACACATAGAAGAAGAGAAAGGGGATTGGCTAAAAGATGGAAAGAATTTTCCCAGTGTAAGTCACGCTCTGTTGGTGGACGAAACCGGGCTGGCAATGCTACGTGCTCACGGTTTATCGTGCGACCCGTGACGTCATCCGTAGACTACGACGACAACGATGAGAAAATACAAGGATGAGGGGAAATGAAGGAGGGGACGAAAAGGGGCGAAATGGTAGTGGATAACACAGCAGTGTAGTGAGTGAGATAGAAAGAGAAGCGAAACATGTCTGGCAACGCTGGTGGCGCTGCAATGTTGCCACATTCATCCAACTAACATTTATGCGAAGTTGCAATGAGAAAGATCGAGAATATATATACAGAGAGAGAGAAAGATAGAGAATTGTTGAGAGCACCGTTGCCAATGTTGCCGCGTTGTAGCCTGGCTCAGATGTAAAACAGACTAATTCTATATGTATATTTTCTCTCTGGCGTGAGCCCACGCGCCGGAAATTCGACATTGTCGCTTTCGTTTATATTATTACTCTCTTATTATTTTTTCTTTCTCATTTACACTATTTGTCTTTGTCATTTGTACACAGGACACAACCGCAAAATAAAAATATTATTCTTTCATGTGTGTCACTGTAATGAAATATATTTTTTTTTCTCTACTTCTCTCTTCCTGTTAATGACTTTAATATTTTCCTGACTTCCATACTGAGCGATGATGGAAGAGGAAGAAAAAAAAAACACCAACAAAGTTCAATATTATATATGTGGCACGCAGTCAAAAGTGCAACGTTGCAAATTTGCTGGGGGCGCACAGGAGGGAATGAAGCAATGAAGAAAGAGTAGTTGAGGTATATAAAGAGAAGAGGGGAAAGACATTTTTATGTCGCGTCACGGGCAACACAAATATGTGTATGTATATATGTATATATAGCGGCGGCGTTGCTGGAGAGCTGCGGCCCAGAGAGAAAATCAATCCGGTTCCTCGTCTACTAACCTTCTGGCGAAAAACGCGTCGACGCGGCAAGTTGTGGTACTAACCTCCTTGCAAAACTCTGACTATGCCACCTCGTATTCTCATTGGTGAACCTCACAAGACACTTAGCTGCGATATTGACCCGAGGAGAGGTTGGCTTAGGTTATTTCTGTGTGTAAGTTCCTCTACCTATTATCTCCTACTTGTTCTTTTACTTTTTTTGCACTGCCTAACACCACCACACCATTTCTGGCATCTTTCCTCTCATCATCTTCCTCCTATCTCTCTCTCTCTTACTTTACTATCTCATTATATTTATCACTATCATTTATTTTTCTGTTTCCGCTACGTCAGACAATATTTTTATGAATTTGATATACATCCTTGTGAGTATTTGCACACTGGACCACGTTCAACAGACCTGTGTTCCAAGGTCTTCAAGATAATTTTCATTATTTTCTTGTTATACATTTTTTTTTCTTTTCAGAGATCTTTAATATGTGCATCTGACATCATTTCTTTTCCTAGCCTATTCATTTGGGAACAATTTTATCTTTCAGATTAGCGTTATCAATGAATAGTTGGAGATACGATACAAGTTTGTGAACAAGAATCAATCGTCTTTTTTTTTAGATATTAATTTCAGTTGCTCAATCTGTTAAATATCACAATTTGTAATATTGAAATAATTGGTTTAACATCTCGACAATTAATAAATATATTCAAACAATTTTCATATGGACCTTTGTCTCATATCTCAAACTATTCATCTGCTATTCCAATCTCAACAGCTGTAAAATCCACAAATTTTTCAAATCTAAATATAAAATAGAAGACACATTCTATCATTGATAAACCAAAACAAAAAATTCCATAAAAAAAAACGTTAAAATTAAGATGAAAACCTCAATGTAAATACCCAGATCACATAAACAATGTGTGAACTACATCTTCCCTCCAACAACACGAGTTTCTCTTCATATCCATTAACAAGTAGTAGAATAATACATAATCATGTCCTTGGCCTATCAAGATTTAATACCAGAGCAATTTAAGCGCCATCAATGGATATTAATACATACATGAAAATAATTCATTTATGAATATTGAATGACCGACTAAGCAATCGACATTTGCACCGAATGCACCGAAATGAAAAAAAATGAAACCACTAGATTAAAAAATTCCACAATAATAATAGTAATAACAATAATACAAAATAATTAATCTCAGTAATTTTTATTATTTTGTCCATTATTTCTTCTTCAATTATTATTATCAATTTTTTTTCCTTAATCCAATCACTTAATCACCCTGTCTTATCTCACGTAACCATTTTCAGTAGATAATGACAAATACCAATACAAAGATTGGAAAAGTAAAAATAAACGCGATTATGTAATTATGCAATGTAACAGTCACACATACATAAACATATCTATTAAAAGCACACATTACACACATGATCGCGTGTGCGTTGCAGAAAACAATAAATGATAACATAAAGTCAAAGACGTATATGCAAGAAGGCAGAAAAAAAAAATAATAATACAAGAATGCAAGAGAGTGCGAGGCTAAATAAATAAATAAAAAACACCCGAGCATATACATATAAACGCCATCATCAACCACAATAACACACTTCAGTTTATACATTTGTGCGTGAGCAATGACGATGACGTCATGATAGTGAAGAGTCACGAAACGTTATAGACGTGACTGGAAAATCTAAATGCCATTGAATACAGAATGGTATCATGTATGAGTGTATATTCGTCACGTGAACTGGATAAAATGGCGAGAAAAAAAGTAAAATTATCTCACAATTGTATACATAATTTTATTTTTATGCACACAAGTATATATATTATATATTTATATATGTATGGGTAAATTTAATATGTAAATTAATTTTTTGTGCTTGTTTGTAAACAAGAAAATGAGCTGGGGAAAAACAGATTGGGATGTGTACGAGTGGAATATACAAGGGAAATCCACTCCACCTTTATTTCCCGCCCTTTCTCGTGTTCTTCCGTTTTCTCGTACACACTCGTGTACACGAATGTGACGTCACACTGCAGCCCAGTAGTTATCTACTACGGAGTTCACGGTATATACGTGTACATAACGTCGTGCTCGTTGAATGTATTGAGGAAGAGTAGAGGTGGATATCGTGAGGGAAGAGGAAGGTAGAGAGAAAGGATTGCGTGTCGTTGTGTGAACGGGATGGCGCGTCGGTTGTGCTGCTGGCTGCTGGTTTGCTCTGATGTTCCTTCTATAATCCTCTTGCCCCACTCGCTTTGTATATATATATGTACACGTCTTCCATTTCGCTTCTGCGCAACCGGTTCATATAAGTTTCAATGTGCAAAACTTGAGTTCCGCCCTACTACTCGTCGCGACGCTTGGGCGAATGCCTTTTATATTTATTTGCTGGAGTTATATCGCGATAGAGCTATAGAGTAGCAGTAAAAAAATATATATATATATGTATGTATATATTGAATAATTTTCCTGCATGGATTATTTAATTTAATAATTGTTCATCTTTTAATTTCGATTACGTTTACAATTTTTAAATCAATGATAAATAAAATAAGTTCTCCATTCAATGACAATGATATGTAATTTATAATATTATCCTTTGTTCCTTTTATATCAATATTTTTTTTCAAAATCATTCTTTTCCTTTACATTAATTTCATTCGGCGAATTTTATATCGCGTGATGATGCACTACGTGGTGGCACACGGAAATAAATATAAATAAATTGCATATTGAATAATTTTTTTGTCTTTATTTCTTTTTTTTTTTGATGAATCATTTTATTTAATATATTTTTTCCTGATAGATAATTACGTTTCTTCCTACGTATTACTAATAAATAATAAATTAATATTTCACTTTATTACACCCACAAGTGAATTGTAATTATCCAATAATTTTTCTTTGTTCTTTAGTTTGTGCGCGAGGCGAAATAGCATTTAAAATCCAAATGTATTTCAGTCCCTTCCTTGTCCTTCGTCGTCTGCTCTCTTGACTTTCTCTTATTCCTTATTTCTCCCCCTCATCATTAAATAAATATATATATATATATATATATATATCGCCTGCGACGTTTAAAAATTTTATTTTCTCTTATATTATTATTTTTTCCTCTTTTTTTTCCATCCATTTTGGAGCCTTTGTTTCGCGCTCAAGGAACACTCTCGTCTCCTTACGAATATAAAATTCGTGTGTGCAACCAAAGTGAGCGAATATTATTGCATCGGGCGGAGTTTTTTAATAGCGCGTTGGCGTGTTAGTGTTTCTTCACCCTCATTTCCACCCCACCGCATATATAAATACACACACAAACACACCTTCTTTTTTTTTCCAATTTTTTCTTTTCGTTTCCTATGATACAGCCAGAGAGTTACCACTATAACGTATACGGGGTGTGACGAAACGAATGTTAAAAACGCGATCTCGCGTGTCTTGCACTACGAATCCTTGAAAAACCATTTTCATGTATACATGCACATTATATACATATATATATATATAAATATATAACGCATGTGTCATCATAATATCGCGTGAGTTCAATGTGCACACGCGATGGATCAATTGTTTCAACGTTGAACAATTTTTATTTATATCCGCACGCATAATTTTGTAGACATATATACATATATATAGAATTATTGTTCATATCATTATCCCCCTTTGCCAAATATTTCCAGTTATATTTTACAAGCAACTTCCTCTCACACAAAAACATACGAAATATGCAACGCATTAAATATACAACCCCGGGTCAATAAATTAAGTCAAGAAAACATTTATTATGACAACAAACGTGTGCGTACCCATGTTTTCTCCGCCTTTATTTTTCTCTTTAATTTTAAAAAACTCACGATGGGACGCCACGTGGTGTAGTTTTAATACATGGAAAACCATTAAACTTAAGTATTAAAACGTATGCCACATATATATATATATAGAGAGGATTAAGGGAAGAAGAATCAGGTGGTAGTGTCGACGAGTTTCACTTTTCTTTGTTCGCAGGCGTTGCAAGAATTGGCCCGTTAGACCTGGCGCATCTCAAAGAAATAAAGACAGAGACAAACACCTGACGTTGCTTGTTGTACAAGCAGGTGAATTCACGTCAGGTGCTTCACAACAGATGGAAGGGAATTTCTCCCACTCTACTACCACATTCTCATCGTATCCCTCTGTTATTATTATTATTATATATTTTTTTATCGCCCTCGTCTCGTCACTCTTCAGAGAGCATTATAAACGCACTATAAAACATATACAAATAGAAGTCAATCATGAATGTGGGTTAGCGTGGCTTCATACTCATCGTTACCCACTTGCTTTACCGGTATGCAACGAATTTATGGATATTAAATTACGCTACGTTACGTTAATTCATTTTGTGTTGCCGTTACAGTGGTGTGACCGTGTTGATGTCTACAGACGTCATGAGGAAGAGAATTTCAATTATTATTCTAGTCTGTACTTGTCTAGTGTGCAATGGAATGGGACAAATTGTAGTGGGAGGAGAGATATAGAGAGAGAGAGGGGAGTATGCGCAATGCATAGGGTCGAGGCCACATTCGCCACAGTTGGCGTCTCAAATATATTATTTTCCAATCGGCGAAAGTCGCGACAATGCGCAATGTCCCCGAGCGTAAAAAGCATTTGAGGTTATTCACACCATACAATTTCACAACGTTGATAATTATTCATCAATATATATGTATATATATATATGTTGTATATGTTTATTTGAAGCTATTCTTTAGATTGACTCGCGTCGCGCATAATCGGCCTTGACGGTCGTTGCAGCGATGACGCCGTCACCCCGCTACATTTCCCCCCCTCGAGGTTAATGACATGATTCATTATTATATATGCACATATGTTAATGTATATATATATCTATATATATTAATATGAGTGTTTGATAATATATTCTTACACGCGACAATTTGTATTTAATTTAAATAAACATTTACTTTATAATGTGTCAATGACATTATTCGATGAATGACAAATAAATTAATGAATTGGAAATAAATTGATTAAATGACTGATGAATTTTTATTCGATTATTTTATCAGAATTTATGTATATTTATATTCAAGAATTATTGCGTGACTGATTGATTGATTAATAACAGAGATGAGAGAATGAACTACACAAGGAATAGAAAAAAAAAATGAGGAAATAATATATGTTATACCCGAAATATTCGACCTACAATTTTCTCTACAGCTGCACGAATGTGACGGTAAAGTAAAAAGGAAAACCAGCTGTTTCTTCCTTGTCGATATGTTTGTATATATATATATATATATATATATATAGATTAGGGGTGATCGTCGCGTGTGACGTACTATATACGATGCCTATCGGTAAGAAATCACAGCTGTTTCCGGTGCACATTTTTGGTTATTTTCATTTCTCATTTCTGTGCAACTTAGAAAATGTCACAAAGTGCAATTGCACCAAAATAGAAAATATGCTAATGGTATTTTTAGAATAGAAAAATGATGAATCATATTACAGGGGAAAGAGAACTCTTCAATTTGAGTATGTTGGAGGGAGAAAAAGGGATGTGGAAAAAAAAAATATGAATAAACACACATGCGTGTGATGTGTTTGGTTGTAAGAGAATAAAGGGATATTCACTCGCCCGAAGGTTAAGTTGATGTTGAATCTGTACGTCCATACACAAATATATACATATAAACGTGTTTGTGCGCATGGTTTGTTCAAGCACGTGAGAAAAGATCGTTCTTCAAGGACAACCTCTTTGCTGCCTGCATCAACGCAATGTAATATAGTTTTGCTTTGTTGTTCGTTCGATTTATCCAAATGCACGGAAGAATAAACTGTAAAATTAATTCATCTCAACTATTTCCATTCATTTTTATTGATAAATAAATCTTACGGTAATAAAAAAAAAACCAATTGGAAATTAAAAGTGATTACACCACTTCTGATAATATCCCAAAGGAAATTCAATTTACATTTCCTCTATTTCGAAATTAATTCGGAAATATCATCAGTCAATGATCTAAATCTATAAAGAACATCGTCTATTTTTTTCAATTATTCAAACTGTTAAATAAAAATGAATAATTATCTGCGCCTGGATATGATACGGTAAAGTCGAAAACTGCATATTAATAAAAATATGAGCGCATATAAATAAAATGAGGGAGGAGAGGAAAAAAAATAAAAAAATTCATCAACCAAGCAAAACGTCGAAGCGTATCGACATGTAAAGAGGACGCGCATTGAGCACTCGAGACACGCACTGAGGGGAAAAGAGAAATATATTACACACACACTCTCTCCCTCACACACACACACATTCATATATATATATTTATAGGCACCTTATCGACTGTGCTGTTGGGTGGAATAAAAAAAAAATTAGAAGAAAAAAATAATACGAATCACGTTGCGCTTGCGTGTCGATACTGATAAATTTCCCGGGCCCACAACCACCACCATCACATCATTGTCGATATAGAACTGAGCGTGTTATCGTCGTGCGACGAGAGAGCGATAATCCTGAACGAATGGCAAAAAAAAAACACCAAACAACTCTTCTACTCTCTCACTCTTTCGTCTCTGTTTTTTACTTCCTCATGTTATTTTCCTTCCTCTATTGCCGCACCTACGCCAATTCCCACCGTTATATTGTTCCCTTCTTCCGCAATACATCTTCGATATCACAACGCCGATTATAAAAAAGAAAAGAAAAAAATAGGAACAAACGTGTTTATTCGCAATACGTGCATATCACACAATATAAAAGTATTGTTATATATATATTAAAATGTTTTGTGTATTTGTAACAATATAAAATAAAAATATCGATAAAATAACGTTGTGACAAACATTCACAACCTCTAATAAATCTCAATTCAAATGCGTAAATTATTTCTCTTCTCATCAAAACAACAAATTTATATTTCAAAATATATTGAAATATCTGTTACACCACCTAAACTAAAACCGAGAAAAAATAACACCACCAAACAAATATGTCTACAGATAAATAAAGCGATAAAAATTTCACCCTACTTTTTTTCTTGTACTCGCTTTTTCTCGCTGTTTAAAATCCGCGCGCGTATTTCCAAACCGTTTGCCCTACGTAATTGCAGAATACTTTTGTGATTCTCCTGTAGAATCTTCCATACCATCTCGCTCTCTACATAACCATAGTGTATATTTGTATGCAACAACCCCTTGTGCTAACTCACACACACACATTCACATAAATACATATATATATACATGAGACGGTACGATTTATACCGCTGGGGACATCGGGGTGTATAAGCCGCGCCCTCATGCTCGTCACGTACTCACGTATACCCCCGTATAGTTGCATGAGAGGGCGGGTCTGAACTCGCCCTCACATCGACAACGGAATACCGGAGTCGATGAGAGACACGGTGAGAATACGCGACGAATACGGTAAATCGCGCGTCCGCCATGCCGTGAACAGTTCGTGCACGCGCAGTCCCTTGAGGCAATAAAAAAAAAGAACAAAACAAAAGGAATAAAGAGCAAGCCAATGCTCTAGATGTTTAAACATCTATACATATATAAACGTATATATTTTTAGATAAGAATTGTTCGATATAGGTAACGAAATATATATATATATATATATATGCATGTATATGTGTATGTATGTATGTGTCTATGCATATGCGTATATATATGCGAATAAATGTCAACGGCCGTATAACCGTTTTCTAAACGCAAATATTTCAGTCGCGTGTATATTTTCACTGGCCGCAGACCATTACCTTGGCTACGTCGCCACTACCAAGAACTCTCAGCACCGTCGCTTCGTTCTTTCGTTGTGTTTTCATCTCTTTCTCTTTTTATTTCGTTGACGACGACGAATACAACGAGGACGACACGACAAGACCGTACGACAAACCGGTCTGAAACAAGTACACCGATGTATGAGGTACAGTCCGCTATGGAAACTGTTGGCTATGGTGCAAGTATAAATGTATGAGCAATGGTCTTTTATTTTTTTGTTTATATGCAATTCAACGATGTAAAGTCTCTTGGGAACGAGTAATGCAATAAATGACATTTGAACATATCATTTTTTGAAAGAAAGAAGGTAATATATAAATGTTTGCGTGTTGTGAAGAAAACTGAATGACCGTTGGAGAATTTTATAACACATTTAAATGTGTTTTTTTTTTTCATGATTGCGTAGGAAATTTATTTATTTTTACGTAATTCAATGGGGTTTTTTTTCTTTTCTTTCTCTATTTTATTTCATTAATTTTTTGGGATTGTATGAGTATATGTGTCTGTGCTTGGCTTTTGTGAGACTATTTTACGGAAACTGTACGACTCGTTTGCTATTGAATACCGAGGAGGTCGTGCAAAATTTATATATATATTTTCTTTGCTCTGTCTCTGTTGTTCGGTCTTCTCTTCATTTCTACGTGAAGTGCATTCGCAGAATACGCGGGAACGTCGTCTGAATCCGGAATGGCCACACACACACACTTGGTTGTCTCTTTTCAAAATGGCTCTCTTTCCTTTTTTATTATTCATCACAATTCAATGAATTTTTTTTTCCTTTTTATTTTATTCATCCAGTTGTGCCATTTTAAAATTACATTGTATTTTTGATACCGAAATAAAATAATCGGAAAGCAAATGAAACTGAATTATTCACTTATTACAGTGAAAGGAATGTTGATTATACGTTGGCATAATGGCGATAAATTTTGTTATAAATAGAATTGTTGGTAAAACAGTTTTGTTTATTAATTATTCATAATCAGTAATGAGATTATTATCTATAAATATTCTCGGACGTTGATTATCCATTGATAATCTGCAAATCATTCACAATTCCCCCATACAACTCATAGTGAATGAGAAGAAAAAAAAAATTTTTGAGGTAGGTCAGGAAGTTTTTTTTTCCTATGAAAAATATTTGTAAATCAAAAAAAACCTGCCTCCTGTGAGGTTTGAACTCACGACCCCTGGTTTACGAGACCAGTGCTCTACCACTGAGCTAAAGAGGCACCACTGCTTCCATGGACAAACTAAAACATCATCCTTTACTCCTACTCAATCGGGAATATAGACAAGGACATTTCAATAAACAAATGACAAAGTCATAAATATTTCTCCCATGCAATTCGTTCTTCTGAATACAAAATTATTAAATATATCGTAAAATTCCAGATCCATTTTTTATATAATCCGAAAAGAAAACAGAGAAAAAAAATACGAAAATAAATTTGAAGTAGTTTAAAAATTGATCTGGCGCGTGTCAGAGACATTTGTTTTCTTTAGGTAAACTCGCGAGGTTGTTCATAAGAAAGAAAAAAAAGAAAGAAAAATACAACTTCAGTCATATACGGGTTGGCGTATACCAAAAATAGTAAAATAATTCCCATAAATCCCCTTGGGTATGATGTAAGACAGATGTAAGCTGTCACTTCCCGGTTCTCAACGCAATGTGCTGTCCTTTCTAGGATAACTATATACATTCATGTTATGTATAAGAAGCTTTAAAGGAAAAAAAAATAAAAATAAAAAAAAAGGAGAAGGGGACAGATGTTGCGTATCGTCTTCGAAGATTTTTCACTGAGGTAAAGAGAGCGGGGGAAGTATATATATATACACACACATGCATATAAAGAAGGGTAGCTTTAGGGATGAATTGAGCGAAGGAAGGGAAAGAAAGGCTTTTGAGGCACACGTATACATACGTATACATACACAAAGCCACTCAAAAATGGACCCAACGCCTTAATGCCTATCCATTGTTCAATTTGAAAGCAGATGTTCTGTGAATACGTAAGTCGACAAAAAAAAAGAAGAAACGAAGAAAAAGAAATAAGAGAAGTGGAACAATATCTCTTCAGACCTTTGCAATATCTATATTCGCAAATTTACCGCACAAATACAAAAAGAATAATAATCCAAAGGAAATAGCATCAAATTCCATGAGATAACTCCAATTTAACATTCTTCTATATAACAAAAAATAATCCTAATATATATGAAGAAGTAATCATATAAATTGCGTCATTATCCTATAACACTAAAACTTTTACACAAAACAAATATTTCCTCAAACTCATCCAATAAATTCATCAACATTTCTTCCTCTATTTCCATTCTACATTCTCACACACATAAAAAATAAAAGAAAAAATAATTAACCCAAACATCAGAACACAATTAAAATCCTTAACATCACCAGACCACCAACAAAGCAATGAAAAAAAAACACAATCCAAAAAACTCTTCCTGTCAATATCAATACAAAAAAAAGAACCGAAAAAACAACATCATCATTTCATTAATATCCACCTATACATATTCAACGAATATAACCAGTGATTATAAATATGAATGCAAAGCGGAAGGTCACAAAAGCTAATGTCCAACCAGAGGTAGTTTCTAGTTGTATAGTAACCCACCTCCCTCTCTCTCTCTCTCTCTTTCTCTTTGTGGCAACTTACTACGTCTGTGCAACGGGCCTCCTATTCATGACGTCACGATGCCCATATGACGTAGTAGAAATGAATACTACCTACTTAAATACCAAAACATTCCAAAATTTTCGGCCTACCATAAGACTACATTATACTGCAATAAAGCCTGGGGGACTTATCCCATTTACTCTCAGACTTTAGGTCTGTGCTTCATCACCACCAGCGCAAGGTTTACACCACCTCTTTCACCAACGTCTCCATCTTCTCTTGCTCATATTCTTTATCTCTTCCATTCTCACATCGACATTCAAACACTACGACTCATACAAATATATTTATCCATCCCACATATCCACATCTTGCGCTTCTCTCTATACTCAACTTGTCCTTTCTCTCTCAACTTCTCTCTGCATATATATATATATATATATATATATTTATATATACTGTGTTGTATATGTATATTCTTTGCCGTGGGACCGACCTCCGCGCGCGTACCCTTGAACCTAGCAGACGTTTGCGACGTTGCCGCCTCCTCTCAACTATTCCGTGCTTTCATCACAAGGATTTCATACCGGCCGAGGGCAACAATCATATTATGTACATACATATCTTATCCAATGTATTCAATGTGTTTGTATCGCATTTTCAAGTTCGAACCTACAGGCAATGGATAATTTGATCCTCAACAATGTACAGTCAATAGAAATGGTACATTCGAATGCGCTGTGCACATAATGAATAACGTGAAATATTCAGTTTGTAAACTTTATATCAAAGACCATTGCATGTACAATAATGATAGAACTACAATTCTTCGCTGCAGTGCCGTGTGTGCGTGTTGCATCCGGTCGAAATATCTGACGTCACAAGCAGCACGGCAACTTGGCGATTGTGCGAGCGACGATGGAGTCACGTGAGAGAGGAAGAAAAAAATAAAATAAAAACGCATCACCACGAAAGATAAGAGGAAAAATCGAATTAAAAATAAACTTTTGTATTGGTTAAATGGTGAGGGGGAAATGTTAAACAAAAGAACGGCTGAGTATTAACCAAATGGTGATTGGTTTGACTGGCCCACTTCCTTATTTTTTTTCTTATCGGAATGAAATATTTTTTCTCTGTTCGTCATTGTGGCTGGATAATCAAAAGAATAAAATATTTATGTGATATAAGTGAGTATGGATGTGTATATAATTATTTGTGTACACTTTCCCGGTGTAATGTCTGATTATTTATTGTACAATGCAACGTTGCAAAAGATTGCGCGCGTCAATTTCAAATGAAAAATTGTCTCGGCGCGCAAACGTCGCGCCGCCACTGCGCCATTTGTAAATATATATATATATATATATGATGATAGAAAACCGGTTTCTCTGTTGTTTTTTATTTATTTATTTATGTTCCTTCGCGTCAGTTTGCGACTCGAACACTCGAGAATGTTGATTTTCATTCTACGTTATGTACCTACATCACCAGTGGGAACCTAACCTATATTATTATGATGATTTTACGATGATGATGATGATCAAACATTGCCGAGCGCGCGCGCTCACGACTGGTTTTAGCACATTTATATAGAATATATATAAATGAATGTATTTATTGATTTATTTATTATATGTCTGAGTTTATAAACTGAGTAATGACCAAGTCGAGTCACACTTGTTGTGCTTTCAATTCTCAATCTGCTATTAATATGTCTGCAGTTATTTTTACAACAACTATGCGCATGATAAATTAATTCATGGTGTGACTTGTATACATCCAATGTCGAGATGTGAATACCAAAAAATCAAATGAATAATGAATGAAAAAATTATTGTTATGGAATTATTGTGATTGGATTCTGATAGGTCAATTTTGTATGTATACAGTGTGATTATATTTTGAATAATACATGCTCGATAGCTTTATTTTGTGATTGAAGCGACGTGGATTCAATTGTAGTGTTATCAAGAGTTGGATATTTGTAATTTCCTGGTATATTTCATCCATCGTACGATTTTTTCGAATATGAAGAATCAACATTTTCCAATATGTGATTGGTGATTGTAACTATGAAGTTGATGTGATAGTTGATGAACAACAAATGTGATTATGTCTCAATAGTGAGAGTCAGTTTACTATCTACATTTCAATCCTAAATCTTTCCATCTAAATTCCATCTTAACAATTCATATTTTATATTAATATAATGTACTATGATAAAAAAATCCACACTGTATACAATAGCTGATTGACATTTACATTGATAATTCGCAATGCATCTTGTAACCATAGCCAAAAATATTTTTGTTACATCTACGTGACGAGAATGAAAACGGAATTGATGGCGCAGAGATCGGTTAGGCCCATTAGCAAGCGGCATTTGTTCTCACTAACCTAGAGCACTGTAAACTTATTTACATTTTTCAACCGTGACTACCATATAAATGTACACACACTAACACGCGGCTGCACACAGCCGGTCTCTTCCCTCACGCGTCCATTATCCTTCTTATCATTCACATACATACGACAACATAATCACATATACGTTTATACTTTTTTTTTTTTCATATCCAATCAATGATTCATATATTTAAATTATATATTTTTATAATAGATAAATTCGAAAGATGGGACAAAAAAAAATACGGGTCACGCGGTCAATTTTTTTTTCTTTTCAACAGAAAAAAAAGTATAATAAAAGAGATAGCGCGAGGAAGAGTGAGACGTATAAGTATACACACGAAACCGGTTGGTTTTTCGGGTGTATGTATTATATAGTGAGAGAGGACTTTCGAAAATTCCATGTGATGACGTTGTTATGTGTTCCTTTCATGGCCAAACAGTTGTGGTGGGCTACGTCGTATTCACTTCCTTTGTTCGCATTGTCACGTTTTGTATCATATTAAATACGTATACATATAGATATATGTGTACACGTATGTATAATCATTATGTAATTTCAACTCTAATCTCACCTCTATCGTTTCTTAGACGCATTACGATAATCGTTATCGCATTTGATATAGTCGTGTATAGTTATACTCGTATCACGATTGCGAGTATCTGCAATTATTCTGCTGTGCATGAATTATCCACAGCATATAAATGTTTATCGGGGTTTTGAACTATATATATAGGTATATACTTGTATATGTACCCATATTGAACATTATAGATTATTATGTTTACATTCAACCAGTCACAACAAGATTCCTGACTATGTTGAAGTATATTTATAGATGACTTTTCATTTATTACGTCGTTTCTCTTTCGGTGGAAAAATTCGTAAATTATTGCTTGTTATTTAGCTGATAACATAGGTAATATATTTTGTTGACGTAAAATCACAATTTATGAGTAATAAACACGACGTCACTTACCCGAGATATGAATCAATGTCGACATCGGTATTTACTTGTTGAATAGAGGATGTTGGACTTGAGAAATGCACTGTGTCAGCCGGTCGATCTGCAATTTTAATTTTTTTTCTCTGATTATATTTACAAGTAATTGATTAGTTGAGGATAGAAAAAAATAGTAAAAGAATTGCCGGAACCCGGGATTGAACCGGGGACATTTAGATCTTCAGTCTAACGCTCTCCCAACTGAGCTATTCCGGCAGATGTTAGTGATGTGATTTTTCATCATTTTATACTCAGTGTGATTATGTTGGGTCTTTTGAATTCTATTTGGCTTTTTGTATATGAGGTACATGGTAATTAGTGTGATACAAATAAATTAACTTAGCACTTACCACTGATTGATTCAGAAATTTCCCATTGTGATAATTTATTTTTAACTGTGTTAGAAATAGCCTCTTGCTTTCTCCATTCATTTATTTCGCGTTTCAACAGAAATACTGGTGATGATAATGCATCATCTGATTGTGTGTTTGCCTGATTATTCTCTCTTGGTTTACAGCTTTTTTCGACAAATTTCGATGCATTGTATTTCATACCAGGAAGTGAATGTTTATTTTTTCTTTGAGAACTCAAGTTCGTTACTGAATCTCCGTTAGCCACAATACGACGATTGGCTTTTATCACTTTTCCGTACTCCTTCAAGTGTTTTTGATTCTCTGGTTTCATTATCGTATTGTGGAATTGTATAATAAATGCAACAACTCATGAACCGCCGCGCGCTGTTGACAATAACATTTTACCGGTAACAATATGTGCATGAAATTTAAACGTAGAGTGGCGTCGGTTGGAGGAGTAACAACAGACGCCATCTGACGCCATTTTCTTTTCACATATGGCGTAGAAGATGGCGCCACACGCATGTAAAGGAACTTTGAATAATTGATAGAAACTCTCAAATTAGTTGAAAATGAGTTGCGATGAATATTCTAAGACATATTTTGAGATTATTCGATGTTGATCTAGTGGTTATTAATCCTATATCGATAGAATTGAATTGAAAGAATGAAATTCTTGTACTAGCAAGTATGATTCACACAAAAAAAATTTGATTTAGTATGAGTCTGAAGTTAGCAAAATCTGAAGAAAGGAAATGATGTATTTGTAGACGAAGTTTTTCATGAAAGACTACTCACATTCACCTACTTCTGGTCATTTTTCCGATAATTCATAACATTAACAGCACTGCGTAATTGCAGTAATATTGCTGGAGTAATTCAAAGTGCACATGCCTTAGACGCCATTTTGATCATCAATACGTAGCGATAATATCGCCACCTGTACTGTGAAAAGGAAGTTGGCGCGAAAATTGAAAATTTATTCAATAGAGTCGTATTATTTGAATATTGATAGAAAAATATTGATGTTAATTATATGAGTGCCGATTCTTATGTATATATATAATTTCAGAAGACGCCGAAGAATTTTGAGATTAATTGCACTATGCAAATAAAATTATAGGATTTGTATGCTATTTACTATATAATAATAACATCAGATTAGACAATTTTTGTAATTACCATGAGTTGCAAGGTAGTTTAATTCCTCTACATGTTCCCAAACTCATTTGCGACATTTATTATTTATACAGTTCTAGGGATTCAAACCAAGTGCTGTAATTACGAGCATGCCTATTGGCGTCCACGGAGCTATTCATACATAACCTCAAAAGTCATCTTCATTGCCGAACTTTAGAATCTTCAAGCGTACTATTTTTCCAATTACAATTTAATCATGGTAGCGGCTGTGCCAGGAGTACCTGCTGATGTTGAGGCTGAACAAATCAAATCTGTAATTATCACATATTATTTTAATGATTTAAGGTGATTAATACTATGTCTAAATACGCTATAACGCAAATAACTGATCATGGGTTTTCTTATCTAGTTCAAAGACTTCCTCGTGTCGTACAACAAACTCTCTGAAGTGTGTTTTGTTGATTGCATATCCGATTTCACAACCCGAGAAGTGAGAACCAAAGAGGAAAAATGTGCACTCAATTGTATGGAAAAATATTTGAAGATGAATCAACGTTTATCTCAACGATTTCAAGAATATCAGATGATAATGAATGAAAATGCCATGGCGAATGTTCAAAAGCTTGGACAGTCGTAATTAGGTTTTAAGGTTTACTATGTGTTATTTTTTTGTTTTAAAATAAATTAGATCTTATTGTGAACAAACAAAAATTAGTGTCAATTTTTTATCTTCATTTTTAATATGTTTAACATTAACGACTTACATCAAATCTACATATTCGTTCTCACGATATATTATTACCGTTAGACGATTGAATGCAAATGTTTTTCTTGTATGTAATATTCTACAGAGTACATGTAACTTATGATATTTATACGAAAAAAAATTACAAGTCAAAACTACGTGAAATTGAATTATTAACATATACGAGTTGTTCAGGCATATATATCGTGGAAGTTTCTCAAAAATGAGCTCTAACTTTTTTCTCGATCTGAAATGACAATATTTTTGTATAATGTTGTTCCATTTTATGATTTGATTATGTCCGAGAGATTTCCGTCTGTCATCAGATCGAGAAACAGAAGAATAAATTAAATACAATTATAGTTATGATATTATGCACACATAAATAATAATAATTATTATATTGTTCAAAACAGTACTTCAAAAATAATTCAACTGGATTTTGAATGATTCAAATTATAAAATTTCGGTGGCTGCGTATCAGATTCCATTGTCGACATGCACCAGTCGAAACTCGTTGATTCAGCGAGGTTTTGCATTGATCCAATATTCTGTGTTTGAGTGATGATTTGCGTGCCAAATGTTGTATTTGATACTTGTAATTCCTGATTCGGTGCAATTTGAGTTTCAAGATTGGGTGAATGTGGTGGCGTTCTGCGTAATCTCTTATAATCTGAGAATCGGTTAAAAGTTTTTTGATCAACACAGATGGCTTGAGTTGTATGACGAGTTTTGTATAATATTGGACAGCTCAAATCGCCTTTCAAATTCAAGCTATAAAGATTTGCCAATCGTCGTAATTTTTCTCGTTCTGGTTGACGCATGGGATGCAATTTGAGTTCGCTCTGTGATGGATCTTGAAGAAATCTCGATACTTTTTCATTAGCTGACGTTATAATTGAATATCCCGGTTTATTATCAACGTGACGTCTTCCAGCACGAATCTCTCGTCCGCTTAAACCATCTCTAATCCATTGAATACGCTGACGATAATTTCTTTTCGCTTCATCAGTCAAATGTTCATAGCTGCCATGAAGAATGGCTTGAAATGCCGGATCTGACGACACCTTATCTTCAGTAGTACTTTCATCATCCCACCAATTTGATTCTCCAAACCAATCTGATTGTTCGTCATCACCCTCATGATCTTCATCATTGGTTATTATTCCTGCTTCTGATTCGCTCGACGAAATACTTGAACTTGATATTCTTGAACATTCCATTGCATCATCATTCTGGCTTTTCCCACGATTTTTAGACTTTGAATTACGCGATGGTTTGGGTGAACGCATGTCACAATCAATCGAACGTTCACGACACGACCTTTTACGTTTACCACACCATATTGTGCCATATCTATTTTCACAATTATTACGAAAAATTCGTTTTTTCTTGCCAACAGAATTAGTAATGAATGTCATTGCATGAGAAGTTGATGGATTTGAATCAGAATCCACAGCCATACGTTTGAATTTTCTTTTACGTTTTGTGTTAGTCCTTGGAACAAAATTTTCATTCACAGAATCACTCTCAATATTACTTATATTATTGAGATTAGAAAACCGTGCGAAACGTTTCGTCCTGTTAGTATCATCACTGTCTGATTGATATTTGGAAACAGAAGCTGCTTTTGGTAAACGAATGTCACAGATTGATGATGAACTGTCATCTGAATGTTTGTTGGCAATCAATGATGCTGAAAAAATTGTTTTGAATATCCCATAACAATTTTTCTCATTCGCAACTTTGTTACGTTTCGTGATTTTATTAAATGCTCTACCCTTACACTTACGAATATTGCCAGTCGATCGGGTTCTTCTTCTTAAACCCCATCGTCTTCTGACAGTCGTCGTATTGCTGCTTTCCTCTAGTGCCAATGTCAAATCATGCACCAGTGCCTCCATTTTAGCTCTCAAATCTACCGGGACGGCTTTTAAAACACGCTCCATCTGAAGATCACACTCTTATCTGTAATACAATATCAAAACATGAAAACCCATAACATAAATTGAATCGACAAATGGACAAATCATTCCTCAATAATATGGTTATGTAACAACATGTAAAGTTCAATAAAAACTGATATAAATCAAGCAAATGTCTCCACATTCCACACTAGAAAACAATTTATCTTACACAATTGTTCATACGCTAGGAAAATGATTTAGCCGTGATTGGTAGAATCGCCAATCAAATAAATGTTTTATCCATATGCATAAATGGTCGCTTCCGAGGACAAATAAATTACTAAATTATAACAATTTAAAAGAACTATCAAAAATATCCAATAATTAGAATATTTAATCAGTTCCACAATTATCACCCTTTAATACAAATGAAGTCAAATCAATTCTCGACATCATATCCAGATAAATTATTCCTTTTGCGCAGTTCATCTACTTAATAAATTCCCCCATATGCAATCCACTCATTGACAAATTAACAAAATGAAGAGAAAGGAGTGTTCATTTGAGCGTTTAAATAAAGCACAATAAAAACCCCTTATCACTAAACTAAATATACTATTTCTTAAAAAATGAATGTCCCAACAGGAATACACACCCACAGTTCATTACAATTACATTTAACTACGTAATAATAAATCTACTGAGAAATGAATAATCTCCCAACATTGTTTCATATTCTCACGCAAATTTCTTTGATGCACACCAAATTAATTAACCAACAAACGCATAAATAGAACAAAAACTCTGTCTATTCATATACACAAATGGATGAATCCAACAAAGAAACTAAATAGAAAGAACAATTTATCTAATCACTACAATTTTCAAGATAATTTCCAAACACACCTATTTCACAATTGTCCAATATTACCAAACATTCAAATTGTGTATAATCAATTTAAAACCTCCAATCTATTTACCACTTTATTAAATACACTCACATCAAGCATTTAAATGACGTGATTGCTGATGAGAGTGAACAGCATTCGTGTGTTATTTGATTATAACCAAAAAAAAAAAAGAAAAAAAGAAGGGATAAAAAAGATGTCCAGGTGCAGAGTTATAAAATGATGTCGGTTTTGGTTGCGAGAATGCAGTGGAGAATGGCCGAAGTGGATCAACTTGTAGATAGATACAATAGACTGTAGTGAAATTCAAGCATCCTTGTGGCTGTGTGCATGTGTAACAATTTCTACTAAACAGTTGGTTCTGTGTGTGTTTGTGAAACACGCCTTGATGCAACATTCGATGTGTGCAGCACAACCAAGCACAACTGAGCAAAACACGCTGCAATCAGGAGGTCTCACTGATACATTGAAAGCGTGTGTGTGTGTACACAGATACTCTTGGCTGGTTTTCCTACACACTACCCTGACCCTGGATAGAACAAGAGCAGGCTTGCCAACGTAACTCCAACACGTTAAAGGCACGTGGGTTTATTTGTCAAAATTTTTATTACATCATCATTTATTAACTTTATGTATTTTTGGTTGTAATTGATGGAAGTTTATTGATATTAGGAATGATTGAATGTTTTGTATAGTCTGGAACTTTGCTGAGTTGCTAAGAGATATTTAAATATTGTTGATACATTGGAAGAATTTAATATTGGATATTGAGTTAGTCAATTTCATGTACTACTCTTTCATGATATATTGAAAAATTTATTTTTAAAATGTAGTCATTTCTTCACATTCTGATATTTTTGCTGGATGTCAGTTTGGTGGGTTGGATGTTGGGATGAAAGAAATGTCTGCTGACGATGTAATTTTTTTCTTAGAATATGTTTTATTATAAAAATTAAGTACACGTTTGGTGTAATATTTATTTATATATGTATTGAGATATATAAATAAGTAGCTGCTATTTGTGTCAGAAAATAGAGAATTTTCTGGGCAAGATGCAAGGCACATACATCGCTTATTACATTTAAAAATTCATCTAAAATATAATGATATATGTACAAGAGTTTTCTTTCATTTGTATCAATTAATAAAGCCCTCATATTTCTTATCGTGGTCTTTCAACTAATTACAGATTGTTTTATCTGTTCCAATAGTTTCTAATCGACCATTGAATCAGAATTCCATTTCCCATTCGATTCGGCGCTTGATAATAATTCTATCTCACTAACGAAATTTTACAATTTATCGCATGTATTTACATAATTTTTTCACCATTCTTTCTAATTTTTTCATTTATATAATCAATTTTCAATCGATACGACCTTCATCAAAGAAGGGAAAGAAAAAATGGTATATATGTGATGTATTTAAGAATCATCGATCAATCTACATATTGGCACAACCGAAATTATCACTTTTAAATAATGCACTAAAACGTTCAAATGTTATAAATCAATTTTGAATTTATCTATAAGTATTTGTCATTTTTGCGATCTTCAATCAAACGAAGAAGGATATACAATGGGACGTACAATATTCAATACTGTTAGCCAAAGCAGCTGTAAGTAGCTTCTGCGCTTCAATTCAATTAATCAAAAAAGAAGAGAAGAGAATACTTTTGCCTTTTTTTTCTCATCATTTCGCAGTGTGCAAAACGATTTGGAGGAAGAGAAGGCAAAAGTATATTCATATGTATATATTAATAAAATTGTCTTATACTCATTGCGACGAGTCGATAATTTTCAATTACTATTTACAAGACAAAAATGAACAGTCATTGCCACTTATTGTGCGCATCTAAAGACAAGCTAATCTCTCAAATTAAGCTGCGGTTTGGAGTCTCTTCATTATTCACTGTATTAATTGAAATATAAGATACCAAATCTGTCAAGTATATATGTATCTTAGTTAAAGTAGAAAATCCTAACTCAGACCATAATCACGTCGATTTATCTCACATGGGTATATTGTATAAAGGCACTTTGAATAATTAGTTATTTAAATATAAATAGTGAAATAAGTGTTGGTTTAGTCCATTGTGGGCCGCATTGCTTGTGTTGTCTGTCCATCTCTCGACCCATTGAATGTCCCAGTGCTACCAGCAGGACCATCATTACCATTGCCACTGTTGTTGTTCTGGCCATTAATGAATGATGTCATCTCCATCGATGGATTATGTCCGCTCTGTTCAGAAACATGCGAGTGTTGTTCGTTCGCTTCGTTTTTCACAGATCTAGCAGAGGAGGCGTGTAGGCATAGTAATCGTATCGTGTGTTTCGTGTGTCGTGTTATTTATTTTTTTCCAATAAGATGAAACCAAATAAACGAATCGTTTGTAAAGAAATTTGATAGACAAAAGTTGGAAATTAAAAATTAGATATTAAAAAAGAAAATGATAGACAGGCGCAAAGTCTGCGAAAATATAGATTGAGATTGGTCGAAGCTAGCTTTCAAGGCATTTAATTATAAAGATATAGAACAAAGGATCTGGACTTATTTCTATATGAAATAAATAATAATTTTGATAATTCAATTTGATTGAATTGAAATATATATAAAAATGTCCTGATCCTTGGCTCGCATCTTTTTTTTTTCGGGTATCATCATTGTTTCAAGATTAAACTACGAACCTTCGGTTCCATCGTGTTCTCTGAGGTATCAAGAACCGCAAGCGGATTAGAGGTAATGTTGATTTTCGAATCTGTCACACTGCCATTTATTACACGACCATTTGTCATGGGTTTACCTGTATCAAGGAAAGAGAAAGTGTTTTAATATCATAAATAAATATCAATGATTAATAATATTCATAGTGATATAATTTCTGGATTGATTTTCAATACCTTCATTTTGTGATGATTCACGACTCTGTTTGATTCTGCTTCTCTTATAAACGAACAACATTGCGCCAACGACACCCAAAAGTGTCACTCCACCCAACGCACCACCGATAATTGCATACATACTATTACTTCGAGTATTACCATTACTTTGATGTGGTGGATCATTCGGTAAAACTTGTTGAATAGGTGGTGGCTCTGTGATAGCTTTCATCGTTTTCTCACGAATTATTTTCGAGAATTCCGACGCTGCGTCCACGGAGAAGCTCTGGATTTTAAATTCATAAGTCGTGTCTGGTTGTAAATACGAAATTGTGATATTCGTTGCAGTTTTTCCTTCAACAGTTGTTTTTGTATAATCTCCAGCTGACGTAGATGCACGATGGTAGACATAAAAACCTTCAATGTCCATTAATCGATCAGGATTTTGCCAAATGAGAAGAACACGATCGGGCCCAAGAGCTTCAGTATTTGTTAACAATGGTATTGGCATTCTATTTGTTTCAAATCCAGTCATTCGCGTCAAATGAAAACGTACTGAATTTGGACTTAATTTATTGTCATTGTTTGAATAAACTGCAGCTATTCTGAATCGATATGTATGATTAGGTTGTAAATCGTTCACTTCAAATGATCGAACATGATTCTCGATTTCTGTATTCGCTGTTTTCCATTTCGATTGTTTATTCTGATTATTTGTTTTCGGTCCAAGTTCTCGATATTGTACTTTGAAAAATAATATTGGTAATCCGGTATTTTCTGGTACAGACCAACGAACCATTACAGAGACATCAGAAAGTCTTGTGACATTTGGCTGATTAGGTGGAACAAGAACAGTCCCTCTACGATGACCCTCTTTATTTTTTCGTCGTCCACCAACTCTTATATGTTTGTGTACCATTCCCCCACCAGACATTCCATGCATATCTTGTCGTGAATTCATGCCTCCACCACTCATATGTTGTTTAGGATTAACACGAAGAAGATTATATCCTGAATGTGATCCATATTCATTACTAGCAACACACTGTACGATTCCCGCGTGTTTTTTCTCTACAGGCGAAACAAAAAGTGTCGCGCCTTTTATTTCTACACTGGAACTTGGCTGCAATGGTTCGCCATTTATTAACCATTCAACTGTTGGCTCTGGTACACCAGTTGTGCCACACGACAATTCTAATTCACCACCCTCAGAAAAAGTTGCACTTTTTGGTCCATGTACAACTCTGGGTGGTTCCATAACTTTCACAATTATCACTGAATCAATTCTACGATCACCCGAACTCCAAAGACAATGATATTCACCTTGATCAGACGGCTGGACATCGATAATATTTAATCCTGCACTGGTATAACGTGAACCCTTTGGCAATGATCCAACTAAACGCGACCATGTGACTTTGGGTATTGGATAACCCACACCAAAACATTCCAATGTCACATTCATACCACGCAATACTTTGTACTCTGTTTGTGGTTGTTTTATAAAATATGGATTTACTATTCTGTCTTCTTTTTGTACTCGTAATTTTATTCGATATTTACTCCGACGTGATTGCAATGTGATAGAATTGTCAGCTATACATGAATAATCGCCAGAATCTGATGGTTGGACGTTTTCGATTGTCATTGTTTTGCCATTTATTAGATATTTATTTTTAACTGGTGAATCATTTTTAAAAAAGCTGACATAGGCTTCAGGCCATGAGTATGGGACTTGGCATGTGATTGGAATGGAATTACCGGCTGGAACACGAATTTCTACATCACTTTTGTCGGTGAATTCATCAATCCTCGCCAAAGTAACTCGTCCTGGATCGGATGCCAGTCCACTTGTGCCTAAAATTAAATGATCAGTCATCAAAGTGTCGTTCATTTTTATTTCACATAGTTTTTTACCGAATTTTTTTGTAAAACGTATATATGTGAATGTGGTGACGGCGAAGAGGAAAGAACAGTCGTAAAACTAAAAGACTCACCATAAAATGCTATACATCTGTAGTCGCCTGCCTTTGATTCATTATCAAAGTTGACAGTGTAACCAGAAGTCTTTCCAGCACTGTTGGGGATTGTGATGAGGGGTCCCCAATGCTGGGAATTGAGTGGACGATGATGCCAGCCGAATTTTTCGGCCGCAAGATTTATGCTACACTCGAGGTAAACCTCGTCGTCGAGTGGTGCTTCCAGTGGCCGTGGATGTCGAGTGAACAGCATTCCTAAATCTTGTCGTGAGCCTGATGAAAAAGTTTTAATGACATTAATTAATCCCCCAATTCTCTCATTCTAAAATCTTTTACATTTCTTTATGTACTTTCTACAATGTTTTTATCTTCTCGTTTCTCCCTAATTTTATACTTGTACACAACAATTCTTTACCTGATGCATTGCTGCCCAAAGCAAGCACAAAAAATGCCAGAGCGCCAGAAAGATTGAATGCCACTCGTCCCATCTTGATACATTCTGAAACGAAGCAAAAAGACAAAAAAATTATTATTATGATAAATTATGTATCTCTTTTATGTATGCTCGTAAATATTTCAAATATAATTCTGTTGAGTTACGTAAATTGACGTTCACATATGTGTGACCAAGGGTCTTTTAACTTTAGAATTGCTACCACATACTCTTCCTCTTTGCTTCCTCTCTCACTTTCTCTATCTTTACTTTGAGTTCACGTGGATATAGAAATAGACGCTCGCGTTCCGGGCATACTCTTGGGTCATCCACGATGCGGACTCGTAATTTGGCCATAATGCTACAGCGAGACAAAACAGAAGAGACACCAAAATCCCGTAATAATAACCTTGCCTAATACCTATCATTATTTCCTTTTTTTCTTTCCATCATCAATTCTCAACGCATCTAGACATAGGTATGTCTATTGAAAACTTGGCTCCATTTACGGTAAAAGGAACAAACCGTGACGCTTTCCACACGATTTCACACCCACATGTTTGTTACGACCACCATGATCGTATATTATCAGTCAGTTTGAGCGAGGGGAAAAAAAAGGAGAAAGAGAGTGAGCGAAGGAGAATATTGGGCAATGTTAAAAGGAGCGTAGGAAGACTCATTCATAGACTTTTATACAAATCCTATATGTTTCTGTCTCTTATTTTTTCTCTTGTCTATATTTCTTCGTTGCGCGTCATCTCACCCACGCCTAGTTCCCTTTCTATTAATGATTGAAAATCATCCAGCCGATTATTTTTATGGCATTGAGATGACGTGCACGTGGGTGGGTCCATATCAAAGTCTGCACTTCAATCAATTCTAACAACAAAATATAAACAAATAAATAAATACATAAATAGATAGATAAATAAATCAACGGAAATTACAATAATAAAACATCATTGGAATATTCTTCATCACCAATAAATGCGAATCTATTCGAATAAAACACAGGTGAGAATATGGCAACTGCACCAATTCCATCTCTTCTTCATCGTCATCTTCTTCTTCATATTGGATATACTCAACGGTCAGTCGAGCTCCTTTCGATCTGGCGCTCGCGTAAATATGAACGAGTCGAATTCCGGAGCAGGGATCGTCAACCTCGATATACAAGTAAAACCTATATATATATATACAGATCTATTAAGGATATATATATATGTATGTATATAAAATCGCGAGTAGCAACGCGAAATTAAGAGACGAAAGCGAATGACATCAAATTTTTTTTATATACATATTTTAAATGGAATTTTATTGGGAGAAATTTTTAAAGCCTTCTATTATATATATCTCGATAACTTTCTGTTTTATGATACCCCCCTCGTTATCATTCGTTTATATTTAATATATATATTTAATGTTTGTCTCTTGTAGCTTTCAATGGAAGGATATTGTATAGCCTGAGGGATATTGGTATAATGTTTATCTTCTTGGTATATTGGAATCTTTATCTTTCGTACTGACAAATTGAGATTAATTCGTTTGATATATGTATACGAATGGTTATGTGAACAAACACGTGTTGAGAGTGTTATACATGCTCATAAGACCATATAATACAGGAATCAAAAGATAGAAAAGAAAAAATATTTGGATTGCAAGTTGGTGATAAAGTTGGAATGAATAAATGAAGGACAATAATGAGATCACGCACAAGTGCATCCTGCCAACTATCTATGACAATAAAAGGGTGATATTGCTTCCCTTTAAATCCACACGTACAGGCAACACATTTATCCTCACTTCCCATCGATGTCGCGCGTTGAATTAAAGAAGGAAGTGCACTTGAGAGCCGCAATATCCTCGTGCGTTACTGGACACCGATTGTATTGTACATCCAATGACTCGTTGTATTTTTTTTTTCTCTCTTCTTTATCATTCTTTTATGTATAGATCGCACCATCATTCTCATCATCAACGGAAACAATCGATCAGTTCCTGCTGATGCCTCTTACCTTGTTGTGTTTCAGTACCTTCCCACGACTACAAAAGAAAAAATTTCTTTTCAATATTCTTTTATCATTTTTATTTACGAAATAATGAAAGAAGTAGAGAAAAGAAATCGCTTGTCTGAAGGTACTGTATATATTATAATATATATCAACTTGGTATCGGGGCGCAATAAATTATAACGTAAGCGCATTTAAGATATGAATTTATGAGGATAGAAGCCGCGAAAAATTTCACGGCACAACCTCATCATGAAACAACACATAGGAGAACGTCGACAACAACGATGCAAGAGAGAAAACCAGTTGGAAGTCGGGACAAATAATGTGTTCGCCGGGGATGAGGAACACAATACACGCCACAGCTCTCTCTCTTTCTCCTCATTATATATATATATGTAAGACGCCGAAGGATAAAAGGGCTTATTGGACCTTTTCAGACACACACAGGTGTCGAGGTGTGTGGGTAAATATACTACATATAATCTTCGAAAGACCAAATTATGGCAGGTGATGATGGTACAAAATCATTTCACACTTTTATCCCATCAAATCATCAATAAAAACTACCAAGTTTAGATTCTTTGTAGCTTAAAATAATACCTAAAAGGGAAAGTAATGAGAAATAATATCAGAATAGGAAATTGTACGAGGAAATAAATAATAAAGAATAACATTGGATTTAAATGATTGAATACACTCACCCTTTTGTGTTCGAGTGATGAGACTTGTCTCTATCTTTCTTTCAATGATTTCTGATTGTTGATAACATCAGTCACCTTCCAATGACTTTCGAGGGTCCAATTAGAATAATTTTCTCCTCTTGAATAAATTCACCCGCAAATCATTGCGTTGCACATAAACTTACATGTTAATTAAAATAACACTACCACACGCACATTATTGTTGATCTCTTGGTGCGTTTGACTATTGTTCTGTACAACCGCCGCTTCAACTAGACTTTATTCACTATTTATTCTTCATTTCTTCTTCGATGCGTGTTCTCTGCTCGAATTCCGTAGGTCAGCCAGCGTTGCCGGGCACAACACACGATTTCTCTGAGTAAAGACAGAATTAAGAGAGGGCAAATATGAGTAGTATGTGCGAAAGAGAGAAATAGTAAGATTTGTACCGCGCTTTAACTTTACGATGATTGCGTCTTAGCGTCTTGGCGTCCTGGCGTCCACTGGCGCGTCTACGGCGCGCGCGATATCCAATGGAATGCAGACCGACGGGTTTCGAAGGCGCGCGCTACGGGTGGCAAAAGGAGCCGAGCGGTGCTGCCTCTATTTTCTTACGGCCGTTGTATATTTTATGGTGGTGTGTTGTATATGATATATACCATGACGTCACGTGGCTCTTAAAATGCATTTTTTGGATTTGAATTCAATTTTTGATGAACAATTTTGATCGGGTGGTTTGTTTTGCAATGTAATGGATGCAATAAATGATCTATCCAATATTTGCTGATGTAAATGAGCTTTTGGTGATATTTTCTGGGGGATGAAATCATTTTTTTCTGCATTTTAATTCACCTTTGCATTTATCTTTCGAACTTTCCTCGAAGGTTCGCATTTTTTCATTCTTTTAGAATTCCATTCTAACCTCTAATTGTTGCAGTGTGTTTTCTATCTTTTCAAAAGCAGAGTGAATTTTAAATTCAATTGATAAACAATCAGGATAAAAATTTGTTTGTTTTATTTCAAATTCTCCAATTTAGGACAGAATTTGAATACTCGCATGGTATTGGCTGATCCCCCACTCGCTCAATAATATTTATAAGCTGGATTGGCCAAGAAATGGCGGTAAAAAGGCCGAGTGTTCTTCGATTCAAAATCACGGAAGTATTACAAATGCATTATGATAAATTCTTGCATCGTTATAATTTCATTGAGCAAATGATGACATATTACGAAACATATTCGAAAACGAGGTCATACACTGTCCAGCAAATACTAATTGTTCGTCAATGGTTTGCATACGTGATCAAACTTTAAAATTTTGTTTTGATTCTTGTTCTGCAGTGATGCAAATTATTTGATTCACATTCGGTTTTGCAATGTTGAATATAAACGAACTAATTAGAAAAAGAAAAAGAATACGAACAAATGTTATTAAATAAATACGAGAATTACGATAACAATCGGTAATGATAATTTCAAATAGAGTTTTAGATAAAGTTTCGTCTGTAATTAGCGGCTAAAATATTACACTCAAGATGTATATATAAGCAAGGCCAAAAACTTAACAAACATTTTACAATATGATTCGTCTCAAATTAATAACATAATAGTTATAATAATAATAATATTAATATTAATAGTAATAATGATAATTAATGAATAACGACAACAAAATTCTGGTATTATACAATATACATATTTATAATAGATTCATATATATATGTATGTATATAAATAAATATGTACATACATATAATTAAATTCTATAAATAATAATGTCGCAAATAATTTTCATTTTTTTTTCTCTCCTTGAATAAAAATAATTTGAAAATATCGCATTCATTTCTAAAAATTTCAATGTACATCAAACGATCTTACTTCATTTTTCTTCCGATACTTTTCCTTTTTTTTTCGTTTCCAATTTTTTTTTTGGCACAATGTCATACAACTGAAAGCAAATGAAACACCGTATGGCATTTTGATTGTCCGTGGCTGGGTGTGTGTATCGCTCGTGTATATATATATATACATCCATATATATCTTTTTTGTTCCATATATATATTTTTTTCATTTATCGTCCATTTTTCTTTTTTTTTTAAATATAAGTTGTTTGTTGCCTTTGCTCATTCTGCATCGCCTCCCATTTTCACTTTCTTTATCATTTCCATTGAGCAATGTAACGCGCGAAATAGCTACTTAAAAAAAAAAAAAAAAGACCGGCCGACTAGAGTATTTCATTCGATATCAGGTGATTTCTGGTGGTTTCGTATGTTTTTGTGTGTATTCATGTGAGTGAATGTATTGCTCATTTAATTTTCGTCTCTACTATGTTCAACGATAATATTTTTCTTCTTTTTACATTTTTTTGTTTTCGTTATTCGGTTAACGATTCATTTTCCATTATTTTTTTCCAAACAGTTTAGCAGTTTGAGTTAATTATTATTATAGCTCATTTTCTTTCTTTCTTTCTCACATTTCCTTCACTACTGTCTATAGTATGATTAATGAATGGCCATGCCATTGCGCATTTGTAAGCGCAATTCTCTCATAACCACCTACTACTCAATTAGTTTAGAATAAGCTACATGGAAGAACAGACCTTCAGTCGTAGCGAACGAAAAGTTAGCATTGCAAAAATTTATATATTCAAGTGTAATTTGTTGTCTTCATTTAATTTTTCTTTCTCTCAGAATTTCTATTTGATTGTGTAGTCAATTGTGTCGTCGTATAATTTTCATAGTCGTATACGAATTGTGTTGAAAATTCAGTGCTTTGTATTAATATTAAAATCAGCTTGCTGTTTCGATTAAATTCAATTTTAACTTTGAAATTTCATGTTCATACACCTGACTCTTGTACTTTGCGTCATGTAAAAAAAATCTGTCCCCCATTGTTATAAAAGATTCTTTTGTAATTAAAATAAGCACTCATAAAAACACAACAACAATTACTTTCGCGTTTTCCCTTCGTTGAAGTTTAAATTTGAATAGTGTATACATTATATTCATTATTGCATAATTTTTTCTGTTGTATCATAAACGAAAATTTGAAATAATTACGGCGGGAAGTTGCTCTTATTCTCATTTTGATCAGATCAAACAAATAAACAAAATAAATTGGATTTCAAAATGCTCCAAAGTGCGTATGTCAAATATTATTTTAACGGCGTGCTGGATACTAAACTGATAACTCATAGATAAATTTTCATTCTTCTATTTTGATCTCTCACATTCACAATTATTTTGTGTTTGCTTTCTCTCTCTGTTTTTTTTTTCTAGATTAATTCAACTGTACAATCTGCAAACATTTTAGGAAGAGCTTTTATTTCATATCACACGGGCCTGGCCCTGTAAAAATATACCATCTCTCTCACTCTACTGCGCTTCTTTCTCTTTAATCTTCTGTTTTTTTCGCACTCCTTCACACTTTCTGTCACTTCTTTTCATTACTTTTGTTTTCAATCCAATCTCTTATTCTCTGTACAGTATTTATATATATATATATATATATATATATGTATATATATGTAATAACTACAATGCGCGAAGTGTATCGCAAAGGAGTTTGTTAACTATACATAATATTTATTCTGCTCTCTTCCTCTCGTTATGCCCGCGGCTGCTATTTCATTTGGAATCGCAAAAAAATTCTTTCCAAGATATCATTTCCCTTTTTTTTTCTGTTATTCTCACTTCAAGTCATGTCGCAATCACAGCGAATGAGATTCTGAAGCATGAAAAATAAATGACGAATGTACTGCGAACGTGATGGAACGAATTATGAAATTCTGAACGGGATACGAGAGGAGAGGACAGTGGTGACTTTGCGAAAGGCCAACGAAGAAGAAAACTGCTTATTATATTGTACAGAACAATTCAAAATCATTTTCTCAGACGCCACCCGTCATTATTAATTTTTTTACTTATTCGTCGTTATTTTTTCAGTGTAGAAAAAGGCAAAAAATCTGGATTTTTTTTGTTTATCATTAATGCGTACATTTGAGTTGTTTCATCTTCGTACTTGTTGATAATTATCTTTCTTTTCCAGTTAATTCCATATATATATATATATACTCTTTATATTTCAATTTTCATCACTCTAGTTCACGTAATTTTCTGTCGTTGGATTGATTTTTTGCTTTTGTTTTCTTTGTTAAAGGTGTTTTGTGTAAGCATTCACGCTGTATTTATATATTTACATACACAATTCAGCTATTTTGCCATCCTTCCTTTCTTGTCGTTTGTCGTTGATTTTTCTTGTTTTCTCTTCTCCCATTATTCTTTACTCGTCACCATCAAATATATTATTTCAATTTCTCTATTCGAATATTCTTTCTTTTTTTTTCAATTGTATATATATCTATACATATCTACAGAAGAAAAACTAATATAGAACTCTATTATCATTAATTAAACTCTCTATCAGTTAATATGTATAATTCCTCACAACAATTCTAAAAAGTTTTGTTTTCATCGCCATCTTCATCATTCCATCTCGATCATTTACAATTGATAATCTTTTTTTTATTTCTACGCGGCATTATCATTCTTGATAATATGAATTGACGAATAATTTCATTATTAATCCACAATTTGTTCACCATATTTCCTTGTTAATTTTCATTGTTCCACCTAATTATAAATTCAATCGCTGCCTTATACAATTTTTTTTTTCACGATTAAAATCGCATACACTGTCCCCGTTGTTATTGCTTGTAAGTTAAGTGCTACCAAAATTTGAAGTTTTTGGTAAATTTAATTGAAAAATCTTATCAAAGATTTTTTGCATGCACCATTATTAGATATCGAATATCAAACATTATTTTTTTCCTCTTGTTCCTTCTTTTTCCAATATCCTTCCATCATTCATCACTCTCACCACTCTGTTTTTCTCTGTTTCCTCCATTTTCTCGTGCCAGTTCACATTTTCCTTCAATGATCTCTGATTTTTGTATTATGAAAAATATTTCTTTTCATTGGTAATTCGATTAGATTGTAACTGGTTACTTAGTATCGCTCTCGCATTATTGAATAAAAAAAAACGTCCAAAAAATTCTAAAAATGAGAGAGAAACAAATGGATATTCGTCACACTAACCCCTGACTTGCTTGAGATACCTGTTGCTATCGCCCCACTCTCTCCAACGTCTACGCCGTTTGTCCGGCAACGTTGAGTAATCGTTCGTAGTTGTACGTCGCTTTGATTTTGTCGGCGTTGCCTGCGCCGCAGGCGCTTTCGTCGTATGATTGACGGTGAACGATATATTGTTGGTGGTAATCCCACCGCCATCTCCACCACCACCAACTCCTGCCGTAGCTAACTCTGACGGCGAGTGATGAACACGGGGACTGCTGTTGTGATTTAAAGCAACACTCGCAAGATTGAGGAGTGCATCCGCGCCTTCGGCTATTTTCCGTTGCTCATCCACGTCCGTGCCCGTATCATCCATGATCAAGCCACAGGATTTTTTACTGCAAAACAAATAATAAAACTCATTTAGACATCTGTTATTAACGGTACAAAATTGTGTACAAATAAAATATGCAATTAAAAAAAATATATATTAATTACATACCTATCTGATTTCACAGATGTGATGCAACTGTATGTATGATCTTCACTCGAACTCCTTGTAATCACCGGCACCAATTTTTCCGGTTCACTAATCGGCCTCCGTCTCCGATCTAAGCAATAAAAAGTTTAATTATATTCGATTCAGCAATAATACTATTGCCAATGGATTATAAAACAAACCTTTATTATGATTAAGAATAATGGGTCCGTGTTTGAATGAGAGCATAGCAACTGCGGCAGCGTCAACGTCACTATCAAATTCCAACTCTGGACTATCATTAATATTACTTGATGCAAGTCGCTTAGAGAGATAAGGAAATAGAACCGGATCAGGCAACCTTGTGCTCGCACTTTTTTTCGGAGCTTTTTTTGGCGATAGATTTTGTCCAGTTGGCGGTGGGAAAGGCGCTCGTGATAAAGCCTGAATAAGATTCGGCCGATACTGATCGTCCACCATCCATAGTGAACCCTTTCCTAAATTCTATGGAATAAAATATTTTATAATAGGTAACGAAGATATATGTCTTTACAGGTTCATACGAATTTAATGAATGGTAGAGAAGAATATAAATAATATATATATTTACCGGTGCCTTTTCAACCTTCCTAAAGCACTTATTCAAGCTGAGATTATGCCTGACTGAGTTTTTCCATCCAGTTGGTGCATTCCTGAAGTAGGGAAAGTGATGAAGTATCCACGCATAAACTTCCTTCACTGGCAGTGCCTTTACCGGACTATCTTCAATCGCCATAAATATGAGGCACGAGAATGAATATGGCGGTTTGCTATTTCTATGCAAATGAGGATCGTATGGTATATGGGTAGGATGTTTGTTGCGATGTGCTACTGGTAAATTATTGTTGTTTAATGATATCTTCGCTTGATTACTTTGGTGCGCTGGTATGTACGGATCTGTTCCTCTGTCCTGAAATAATTGTACTGTTTCCTCGTAATTTTTATTTGGATACTGATAGCCGGGACAATATTTCGCCATGCTTGCTGAGGCTCTCCATTTCTTTTCTGTAAATTTATCAGTACAATTTCAATAAACAATCATTGATATAAGTATTACTAACGTAACGAGAAAATAAGTATTACCTGAAAAATAATTGTCGTCAAGGCTGGAAATCGAGTTGGTATTTTCCGAAAAGTCTGCACTATCCTCGCATACGTTATTATTATTATTACTTGTATTGTTATTATTTAAATTATTGTTATTGTTGTTGTTGTTTATATTATTATTATTGTTATTATTAATAATATTGTCGTCTTTGATGCTTTTTGTTGGACTGGGAATTTCGAGACCCTTGAGAACATTCTGTTGATGGAGCCAAGCAAGTGATGTGAGATCATCATCAGACTGACTTGGTTTTGTCTTTATTGTCTTGCCATGCTCACCATTTGGCACCGTATTTTTTGCTATTGGCGAACTTTTAGTAGCGTCAGGCATGACAACATTGATGGGTCCACGATTACGTTTGTCGACAAAAGCGCTAGCATTATCAGCTTCTTTGAGCGCGAGCAATCCATCACCAATACTAAATACACGCGTCACTGTTAAACCACACGTGGTACCCATGCCCGATGCATCGGGTCTTTCTGGTGCCATTTTCTCGCAGTACTTTTGGGGTGGTTTTCACACTCCAGTCTTCAAATTAATCTTTGCAGTTGGCGTGCCGATCACTAAAAACCATCATAATACAATTAATATTCATGACTGATATACAACAATCAATGATGTTTAAAGAATGTGTTTCATTGCGTATTATCATTACAGTAATTGATATGATCTATTGGGCTAGAGAACCCATTTGGGCATAGAGACGTAAAAGGAATAGTATAGAGGTTGCCACCTCGAATTTCATCGGCACACGATTTCCTCTTGTCTCTCTTTCTCAATCTCTCTGTCACGACACATGAACATCTAATTTCAGTTAAGTCTCTGTCTAAATATAAGACACTGATGCGCACATGAGGAAAAAAGAGAGAAATTCTCTTGGTCGTAGACGTGTGTCGTCAGAAATAGCCGACGGTGGGACGCCGTATGACGATGATGCCTAGAGTGTACAGAGTGATATCCACTTCGCTCTATCTCTACCATCTTTTCTCATTTGCTCTCGTTTTCTTTCTTATTTTTATTCTTCATTGCGCTCACTCTCGCTCTCACTCATCCTCTTTGTCATTTCCCCCATTCGTTTGAGAAAAACCGGCGCATTTCGTATTTGCGTGTCAGTACCGTTGTCATAGTAACTCGAGCTCATCGCAATTGTAGTGGTTCCCATAATACATATACAATTTTGCATCCCAAGGTCTTACCCTGAATTTCGTCCCCCATTTGTGCTTCGAGGCGAATGAGGGGCTCATTCAAACCCCCTCATTCACTATGACTTTATTGACGTGCCCTTTCTATCGTCTTCACCACATGAACATCTATAAAAATCTAAATTAACTAATGGCATTATCAACTCATTCCTTTTTTCTCTTCTACTCTTTTCACCCTCGACTACATCCTACCCTTCAACCTACTCATGCAAATTTTGCGCAATTATTGCCTGCTGCACCCACGCGACAAAATAAAGAAGTGCATGATAGTATACAGACACATACATACACACGTGAATATGCAGACAAAATTAATGTCGCGAGGCAGGTAATAATGGAGCGACGATACAGAGCGTCATCTATAGTGCTTTCTCGTCTGCCGACCATAAACTAAGCGAGAGATGCTGTTGCCAAGCAACGGCCAACCGGCTGGCTGGTGCCTTAGCAACACCTCCCCCAACATTGGCTCCTACGTTGCGTCGCGACGCCAATAAACATTGTTTTATCAATGATATCCGCCAATGAATAATAATAAAATGAATTTGAATATAAAATAAACTGAAGAATATGAACATTCATCTTCTGATTTTCTCTTCCACTTCCAGTATAATTATGCAACAAAACTGGGAGCGGTTGGAAGAATATTTGAATGCAATATGCAATGAATATTGCCATGTTGTGATTGCAAGCTCATTCACCACAACTGATAGTCTCGAACCCGGCGTGCCAATTGCGTCATTTGTTTATCCTCTAACGAGGCGACAAAATGGCCGCACAAGTATTTGGAGCGGAGCTGCAATGTTGAGGGGGATGTTGCCATGATTATTCAGTGGACGCAACAGTAGGGATGTTGGTCCAAGTCATACGTATTCACTCCGACATTTTCATGCGATGCAGCACGTTATATGCATTCATTGGGGATATGCACGGACCCACGAGGCCAATTGTACAGAAGATGGCGCCGGAATTAATCTTTTCTTTTTCATTTTTTTCGCCTCCAAGTAGTGTAAGAAAAACAACACTCATGTGTAAATATGTATTCACGATTATTCCGAATCAAATCACAATAACCATCGTTTTTTCATCGTTTTTTTTCTTTCGCTCTCCAATTTTGCTGTTTCCTCTTCGTTAATGAATTGAGTAGCACGAATGTAAATATACCCATGAGGTTATCCCAATTGAACAACAATCCACTCGTTAATCACGTTACTGTTTTCTCCTTTTTCCAATTTGGTCAGCCAACACACAACATATTTGTGAGATTAATTGCGATTAATATGTGCACGTGTTGATGCATTTAAGCATGAAATAGAGAGAAAAAAATGATTAATTCATATTGTATGTTGGTGATTTGATATGTTATAATAGTTTCAATAGATACAATTGATAACCCAAAGACGTACTTAGATGCACACTACTGTGTCTTACTTGTTGAATTCAAATATGGAGTTGATAATGATTACGAAACTCGAGTAAGCATGAAAATGGCCACGGCATCACTTGCACACGGCTAAGAGGACGCGGATGGCGTTGTATAGAAGATTAACAATTGTGATTTACCAATACGTACTCGATAATTCGTGTACAATACCAACGGCATGAAAAATCATTTTTTCACCCAACGTTCAATTACAAACCGCTGCCTCATGGATAACCATATTTTTTTCCTTTTTCATTTACTTATTTTTTCTCGTCCTACTTAAACAATTCACGACCCGAATTTCCATCCTCATTTAATTTTCATTCTATACAACAAAGCAGGGAACAAAATTATTGAATAATTGATAATTGTTGTTGAATTAAAATTGTGATTGAGAGAAGAGAGGACGAATGAAGAAAAATAGGACAATATGAACACATATAAACTGATATTTTAACGTTTTAATTTCACGTTTATGCTTACGAATTTTTTTTTTGGTAATTATTGCATTTTATTATTGCAACATGTGAAATTCACACGAACACGACACATCACGAGTTATTATTTTTGTGGCTCTTGGACAACAGAGCACTTACGTGTTCACGGCGACAGACGGTGTCCTTAACGAATTTCACAGAGTCGAGCATTGCAAGCACACTCTACACAACACCCAGCTGATCGCGACGCCATGTTGCGACGTCACAAACTGAGTAACGTCACGAAATAGTTTTGGATATATAGCAATGTCATGAGTATACATAAAGACGCAACAATATAGAATTTCGTTGTGTTGTACGCCGACGCCATATTTCATTCTGTCGCGCAATGTGGCGGTCAATTTGAAATGTGTATTTGCACATGAATTCATTTTTATGGAATTTTATTACAATATATCGAATTATATAATGAATTTGATTGTTTCAAAGCATTTATCAACTGTTTGGATATTATATGAAAGGAATTTTGAAATGATTGATGATTTATTGCACATATATGTTATGAAGGGAAAATATGGAAATGAAATATTTTCACAGATTTATTGCAAACAATTTTTATTACAATTTTGAACAAAAGAACGCAACAGAATAAATTAGTTTATTTGTATGTAAAATCCGGAATGTGATACATTTGGATGTTTTTTTTATTTCAAGTTTTTGAAGATTTCACGAAAATGACCATTTCAATCAGACAATTCACAGCCGAGTAATAGATCGTGATTATGTTATATCGTTATGAACGAATTCAAAAGCGAACAGTTTTACTTTTTTTTTTTCTTTAGTTCTACGACTATTACGTAAATAACTGTATTCCCATATATATATATTCATTTAGTTATATTCCTACGAGATTATGTCGCAGGTTCTATAAAAAAAAAGAGGTCATTAATGTGAATATTCGAAAACTATTAATTATTTATGGTTGATATAAAAATAAATGGCGCTTATGGCACTGCGCCCAACACCTAACTGCCTTTTTATTTCCTCAGAACGAAGATGTAATAATAATGATAGTAGTGATAGAAGTAGAAGAATTAGATAGGGGTGAACATCAGAGAAGGGTAGAAGTTGTTTTACACATAAAAATACCGAATACTAATTCGCTATACAGTTATCTCTGAGAGGATTACGGGTCGATTGCGACAACAAAAAGGAACTTTAATTTTAAATTTTAAATAAATTCGAACCATATTATCCAGTAACAAATATCACTCATGAGCCAACGTAATTTCTATCAGTCAATTTTAATGCAATTATCGCATACGCGAACTGGATTATCCCATCCACGTCGTGGCACTGGTTTGCGATGCTGTGAACAATCTTGGCAGACACCACGACCACATTCTCTGCAGTGATGGAGTGGCAAAACATCGGAAAACTTTTTATCACATATGCAACAATTAATTAAGTCTGCATCGGGTACCCAATATGATGGCCGCACTGTATCCTTGATAAGTGCTGAATGAAAAGGAAAATATAATTATGAATGTACAATTCAAAATGAAGGACACCAATGCAAACAATTGAGGAATACTTTTACATTTGGAATAGGTGAGAACGGTGTTAACAGCACTCAAGGTCGAAACAACTTGTTCGCTGACCTTTCTCACACTGACATCTTCATAACGTTCCGCAACATCTTTATTTGAATTGGTATCTTTTGTAAAACAAGTATCGCATACGCGTACTGGAGTGAACCAATTTCGTGCTGGAACACATTTTGTGTGCGATGAACATTTAGCACAAAAACCTTCGCCACACGAACGGCAGTGATGTTTTGTATCGCACAGACCAAATGGTGATTTGCATTGGTGGCAGTGCTTAATTTCATTGTTCGGTCTCCAGTAAGTTGGTGCAACTTGATCAGCAACCCATGCAGTTATGGCTTTTGTTGGTTGAATTGATACATTTGTTACAGCTTCAGTAATATACGTAACACCATCGACTATTTTTTGTGCAGCATTCTGATTTGTTAGTGTCATATTTGTCTGAAAAATTATCATGAGTAGAAAATGGTTTATAGATTACATTGATAATTCACGATGGATGCTCAACTCACAACATTCCAGACGTGTGTGATTTCAGTTCGTACTGCTGCATCCTCTGGATTTTTATTTCCATACCAATACTGTCTACTACGGTAGATTTCGCCACAACGTGGGCACTCAATGACATAACCAGACCACGCATATTTAGCCAAACCATACCAGCTATTATCATTCTGTGGTAGCGCACGACTAGTCACAATGACTTCATTTCCATTTGCATGGCACTTTTTGCAAATATAAACCAAATTTTCGTATTGATGCTGATAACGGCATCTATCATATCGCAGAAGAAGGAATATAAATTACATGATAAGCTATTCAATAGTAAGATAATGATAATACAGAGTTGGTTCATTATATATACCTAGTGTCACTGTGGTGAGGCAAACCCTCTCGTAAATGCCCCATGCTGTTCCGACATCTGCAGTCACAACTGCGACATTTGATAGTGCACGTGAAATATTGGTCAGGGAATAGAACATTCGAGACATTCTCAACTTCCCCGGAAAATTTGTCATTCAATACTTTGAGAGTACCGTAAACATGATAGGGTTTCCTTGCTGAACGCACAGTAGTATTATCCAACTCATTTTCAATCGCAATTTTCAGAGGATTATAATCTGTCGGTGGATTTGGTGTTTGTACACCGACATATTTTATTGAGCTAAATGCTTCAATTTCCAAACGCATTTGAGCAAAACGATTGCGTAATATGTCTTCAGCACTTTCTGATGTATCTGAGATAATATTTGAATGTGAATTAGGGAAACCAAACTAAAAATACTGCGCAGAAATAATCATAGAGATATACTGTTAATGAGAGGTCGAGTGTGTCGTGTCTCATGAAACACAATGACACTTGGACCAAGTGCACTTGATGTACTTGGTGCGCCTTCCCGCCTGCTCAACGCCTGCAGTGCGCCTTGAAAGTGATGGGTGTATGCACGTGACGCTGCACCAAGAAAAGAGAAAAGATCTCGGTGCAGTCTTTCAGATCTCGTGCGATATATAACGATGTCAGACACAGCGAGAACTTTCAGTAATAGCCTTGTTCGTTCATTCTCATGAATGGTCACACCTATATCGCAAATATAGAATATACAATTATTCCAAATAAAGAATTGTCGAGGTGATCTAATACGATTTCATAACTTTTCCTTTTCTCGTTTACCTAAAAGTCCTTCAGTATCCAAACAAATGACCCCAAGTCTTGGATCAAATGCTGCCCAAACACCTAACGTACATGAGCTCTGTTCATTCGATGTTTGAAATACTTCTCTGCCATCGAAGAATGTCTGATTGAGCGTATGACTTTTGCCATCGCCGGTATTGCCAAATATTGAAACAACTTTTACTTTAGAATCATAATGCAAACAGCCCAGTTTTTCAATAAATTCTTCAACACTGTTTACTTTCAAATATTCCTTCCCATCAATCAATAAAAAACTTTGCGATTTATTATTCATATTCGAATTTATTTTCGTGTCAATTTTTGTCAATGATGACATTCCATTTATTGATAAATTCCCATAATTCGATGGTGGACCGTAGGGTAAACTGTACGTATCTCTATTCGTAATAGGCAAACAATCAAGACTTTCCATTATAGCAGGACTATTGCAATCGGGTTTACATCCTCTCCATGGATCTGATGTATATCTGCTTTCCAAAGCGCTCATCATTGACAAAAAAAAATGCAAATAAAAAAATATCCCAAATACTCTAAAATATAGTTGGTTAGGTCAGTTTCTATATTTGCATAGACGAATTTATTGGTATACATAGGATGATTATCAATGACTTACGTGATTATTCAATGCGAAATTTCTCTAAACCATTATTAAACTGTTGTCACTTTGCTGCCTGCGATTTATTTATTATAAAAAATAGAATGAAAAATATGGCGTTTCAATTTTGACAGTTCACCAACAATGTATTATGATAGCTCGCACAACTATCTGAACAAACTATGCATCGATATATTTATTTATTTGATGATATATATATATATATGCATATATTGTTGGCATCACATTAAATCATTTTATTTTATCGCACATAAATTATTTGTCAAGTGCGTAATACATATACATACACCAATCTACTAACAGTAAAACAAGATCATGGAACAACACGTCCGTGTATGTATTCACTCATATCAGCTACAGTCATGAAGAATAGTCAGAAAGGAGTAGGAAGGCCAAACACTTGAAGGGCGACGGGCAAACATCTGAACAAATATTTGAGGTGTTCTGTGATGTTCTGTATACGATGAGGTATAAGTTGAGGTTATAAAAGTTAGTTTGAATTTTTTTTGATAGATGATGCTTCCGTTTATAAACGTTAGCCAATCACAAACACGGAAATCACATGAGTATTCACCTTATTTTTATTTAATTTGAATAATGGAATGATCCTGAATTTTCGTTTGAGAATCTTTTAAATGTTTAAATTTTATTCATTATATTATTGACGAGATAAAATTAATCATCGGATAAATCGAGGGATTTTCAATAAATGAATTTGAGGTTATGTGATTTGGAGGTTTTTTGAGATTCGTCGATGTTACTCCGAGGTTTTTTAGACATGAAATGGTGAAGGATTTATAATTTTATATTAGAATTTAAATATTTAATGACACTTAAGAATGATGGATTGATTAATTGGATTACGAATTTGTAATTGGTTAGATATATTTGTTCTCATGTACAATTGTATTACTCATAAGGATATATGTGTTTTCTAGAATGAATAAAAAAACATTATCTTTCCAAATATTTCTTTATTCCTCGAAATTATTATCGCTTTAAAGTATACATTGTTAATCTATACCTCACTTTTCGTTCGTTTTTCTTTCATTTCCAAAATTGTATGGTGTATATAATAATTATATATTGCGATTGAGCTGGAGGAAAAAAAAATAATGATATAATATCGTCTGTATTGAAAGATATTGATGTTGCGCGACGATAAAACGTGACATTTTTAAATTAAAATATATATAATATATATGTATATGTATTTATATATAATTACAATAATATTAATGTAAACTTAGGAGAATGATAGTTATGCGATTGTGCGTGCGTATGCGAAATGTGAGGATGTGACTCCTGAGCACGTATTTTTTTCTTTCTACATGATGTTATTTTTTCTTTGTCTTACGTATAATATCGACTGCGTTAATTGATGGTAATATCGCTTATTATCTTTGGAAATAATATAGGGAAGAAGACAAAATGTAGTAGGTAATTATGGCAATTGATATGATTATCAGGCAGAGTGAAAGAGAGACAGAGAATGGATATTCGAACAGAAAAAAAAGAAAAAGCGTTAAGCCTCAACAAGCCAAACAAAAACATAAACGGTTACACTCTTTCGACTGATTGTTTAATAATTTTATGGATCGGTGAACTGATTTTTCATACCGCTATTATTTCATTTAAAATTATTCACTATGACAGAAAGCTCATGATAAATATCGCATAATTTGTATTTAGAAGAATCATCTAGACAAATCTTCGTCATTTGCGGCAACTAAAAGTTAATTAATAGATTGATAATTAATTCTGCGTTCACATATGTCATTAATAGTATATGTTTAGGACGTACTGTAGTTTACACTTATACAAAGTTGATTTGAGTGTCCCTTGTTTCAAAAATATCTATAAAAATAAATAGTCGGCGAAAAAAAAAGAAAAAAGAAATTGTTTTTTTCTTCCTTTCGTTACACGCTATGAGGGTCGACAAGTTACCATCATTATATCGGCACGACAAATAAATAAATCAAATAAATAAATAAATTTGCTTCTTACTTTTGTTCCTCCCCGATTACTTTTCAATATATAAGATTTATAAAATTACGTAGGTCGATGGCGGCGATTATTTCATTTTCACCCCTCCTCCAATTCCTTCCTTTCTTTCAATTAAATGTTTATATTCTAAATATATTAAGCCGCTTTTGATGATTCATTTTCTTGGTAGACGTAAAAAAATAGCTGTTATTGTATTTCGACTTCGAGCACAAATTCCTTTTTTTTCTCATCATTTCACGTTTTAAAATCGATCAATTTTCGTAATTATTTCATTTGATTTGGCCTCTTCATTCATATTTCTCGTTTTCTAATGTTCATTTATAGTCTGTATAATTAGACTTATTGAGAAAAAAAAAAGAGATTTTTATTCCATTGTAGTAGCCAAATGGAAGTATTTGGCTTGAGATATGGCAAATTCATGATTTTTTCATTACGTAGCGCTCGTTATTACTTAAAAAAAAAATCGTATGTGTATTCGTATATCATTGCGTATCACACCGTTATTTCATGGGCAGATATCTTGGAAGCCTTTTTTTTCTGTCCTGTGTAATATTCATTTACACAATTATAAATGTTGAAAAGTGAAATTCCCCCGTCCCTCAAAAAGTTAATTTATGTTAATCATCAACTGTTTTCGAATATGTCTTATATGAAATAATGTTGTCGTGACGTCAATATGTATAAAGTTAAATGTGGTGGGACGATTTTCAGGTAGTTGTCACACAATACGTAGCATGACTTCTTTAAAGGTCGGATTCGCCATAAAGTGCTGTCGAAAACGAGCGGTAATCAAGTGCACCAGGTTGAGCATTAGGTCCCTTGAATGGTGGCATTCGTTGAATGCAATATTCGGCCTGATCAGGTGGTAATTCTCTCCTCAACTCATCAGCCAGAATGTACGGCTGAATCAAAACATGTATCCATTGATATAAATTCATGAAACATAAACAATAAGAAATAAAATGAATAAGTAATAAACATTACCTTGTCACCAGCGAGAATGCGGAAGCTGTCGATAACCTGCTCGGCAGTGTCGGTATCTGTAGACTCGCGTGTCATGAAATCGAGGAAGGCATCGAACTGCACATATCCCGAACTATTGGGATCAACAATGGCAAGAATACGCTGGAAGTCAATGTCACCTTGTCTATCTTTACCGATTGAATAACCAAGCGAAACAAGACATGATTTAAATTCATCCGGTGCTAATCGTCCCGTTCGATTTTTGTCAAAGTGATTGAAACTGCTACGGAATTCACTTAGCTGCTCTTGCGTAATACCCTTGGAGTCACGAGTAAGAATTTGATTTTCAACTTCATTAATATTACGATTAATTGACGTCAACAATTGTTCCCAACCAACGCGCAATGTTTCCATTGTGTATTGAGTGTAGCGATTTTCGAATATCATGCCCTCTTGCACGGCTTGATGAATCTTTTCAAGTTCCTCCAAATGTGCCTTGTATTGATAAACCGCTTGTTCGTATTCTTTAAGACGATGCAATTGATCTTCGAGTGTGCCCTGCAGTCCAAGTCCAATAGCTGTCACTGCATCAAGTTGACGTTCTATCCATGGCCCAACTGCATTCGCTTTTTCAGCAAATTGTCGTCGTAATAATTCATTGTTTTGTTGTTTACGTAACTCGGCTTGCAGTGTACCATCGCGCTGTGGCACCAATTGCCTCACATCACTCCATTTTTTCGTCAAATCCAAGGCAGTGAGAGTCGTGTAAGGATTCTCAAGACCTCCAGGTATCTGGAATTGCTTGACAATTGATTCAACTTCACGAACGAGACCAACAATCGAGTTGTATTCTTTGTCAGCCTCGCCCAATGTTGCTTTGAATGCTGCATGAGCATCCATAAGACCTTGGATTTCCTCCATTGTATGGACGATGAACATATCGACCAAATCCTCCCTCGTTCCGTCCAGCCAGTTGTTGAATGGCTGTTGAATAATTCTTTATTATATTTTATCCATGAGTTATCAAACAATATTATTATGGTAGAATATTTACCGCAGCACGTTTCGCAAATTCCAAATGAAGTACGTCAATTTTCTCGAGAATACGCTCTGCTTCATCCAACGCTTGACGTCTGCGTTGAGTGAGTGTACCTAAGCGATCCCATTGATCGCAGATACGTTGGCATCTGCTATTCACTGAAGCGCTATCATGATACTCTAAAGTACTGCAAATGGAAATAAATATAATGTCAACAAGGTCTACATCATATAAGTTACATATTGGAATAGTTAAATTAAGAATGAATTTTTACTTCAACTCTTGAGCAATAGCAGCTATTTGTTCAACACGATCTTGATGAGCAGCAAGATCTGATTCAAAAGCCTCATGTTTCTTTTTCAGAGCTTTGAGTTCATTAAGTTTGCACTGACGGAAGTGTTGCGAGGTTAACATCTCCTCTTTACCCGCTGTCCAATCCTCATGAGCGTCAGCCTTGTGCTTGAATTTCTGCGCTAAATGTTCAAGACGCTCCAAACGCATCATTTCAGATAGTAGCCATTCCTCAAAGGCTTTTTCAGCCAATTCCAATCCCTTCCACGCCTTGTTGATGTCAGATACCATCTTGCCTTCAGTGGGCATATAAGCGGGCCGATTGCTTAGCCTGAGTTTCGTCTGTAGGGTATTGAAATTCGTCTCGAGTTTAGCTTTTTGCTCAACACGTGGTGGCTTATGTTTTCGACGATAAGTACGATACTCCTCCAATTTTTTTTGGCAACCAGCGAGTGAGTTATCAGTTTGTCGACTACCAAGCCACGGCATTGTTCGTCGTATCCATTCCAAAAGATCGGAAGCAAGTCGTTCATATTCCTCCATGAGACGCTCATTCTCTTGATTTACTTTCAAGACTTTGCAGATTCTATTTGCCGCTGTTTCAGCCTATAAATACGTTTTCCAATTTATTGCACAGTCATTTTGGGTCGACGTAAATTTTTTGAATCTCAATTATTCATTATCCATGCTACATGCATACTTTCAATGAATTCATTCTTGAATATATGAATAAATTCACAGATGAATGAATAAATTGCGGTTATTTTTGCTTTCTTTTTAAAGATATTAATTTCGTCACGCATTTGTAAGCCATGTAAACATCACTCACGCAACACACACCTTTTGTGCTCCACTGAAACAATGGTAGTACGAGGAAACATAGGTCATCACCGCTCTCTCGTCAGGCATTGCCGTGTTTCGCATGTCTATAAAAAAATAACATTCGAGAATTCACAACACCATGCATTTGTTAAAGAGGAAAAAAAATATCAATCTTGGATGTTATTCTTCGCATTATAATATGAGTATTAAATAATTATTATGTAGCATGGATGTTAAATGATGCGTAAAATAAAAGTGGAAAATGAAAGATCAATTAATTAATTGATTATTAGATTGGGAATGTTCAATTTTTATGTTTTCCAGTTCAATTAGTTGGAAAACAAACTGTAAGTTAAAATCAAAATCGAATGCGACACACACGACTGTACGCTGACCTGCTGTGCACCCTGGAAAGCGTGATAGTAACAGGATACATAGGTCATGATGGCTCTTTCGTCCGGTTTGGGTGTGTTGATCAAATCTAATGAGCGTGATGAATTGAAAAAAAAGATGGACAGCGCGAAAATTGGACATTAATATCGAACAACTGAATTGAATGTAAAGAGTACAGATGAATGAAAATAAAGAATTAAAAATATTGTCATCATACCGTCGGGATCCAACATGCGTGGAATATCAAGATATTTCTCGGCGACATCAAATGCTGTATTGAGATTCTCCAGTGGATTATCTTTACTGAGTTTATTATAATCAATAAGGTCAGGACGATGACGATGAATGAGTGCACAAAATGCAAGTCCGTCCTTGAATGACAGATGAAAGTTTTGTACATTGACATTTTTGTATGGCGCAGTCTTCCGTTGACACCATAACAAAAGACCTTCTTTTGCGGTCATTTCCTCTACGGAAATATCTTGAATGGCGAAACGAAGGATAATTGTCCATATCATACCAAGCGTCATTTTTAAATTGCCATCCACAATTTCTACAAACGAAAATTATTATTTCATTATTATTACTTGCTCTTTCTTGTTTTCTATCATTACGTATTGTTTGATAATAATTGTACAATAATAATATACCTTCTGCTCCAATTGAGACCAATTTCACGCCTTTGCTCGCGATGTAATCTAAAGCTTTGTTGACATTGGCGATTTTGTGGAAACGCATCTTTCCACGGTCTGGCCTTGGCAAAGTTTCGCCTGAAATTACTTCCAGTAACAACATCAGTTTTAAACCATTCCTGAAATCGTCCTCGATAGAGTCGATTGACGTGCCGGCTTTTCGAAGATGTGAATTGCACCATGCTGTGAATGTCTGTAAATATTAATTAATTAAAATTAAAACATTGCATTACATTTCACATTAAAGCTGATGATAAATTTGTATTAAGTTAATACATATAATAGTAAGAATTGGGCCTTCAGACTCGTGATGTTGCTCTTGCATGTATATTTTAGTAACGACCCCGATCCCTCTCTACAATTATACATATATATACATATGTGGCGTCCTGGTTCGTTTCTCAGAGACCAATAGAAAAAAATTGAAGCACGACCATCTAGATTAAATACAACGGAATGTTCTGCTGATACCTGATATAAGTATCATTATGAATATAATACTCTTTATAGAGTCTAACACCGAGACTTCATATTATCACATATACTGTATTCAACTCGCATGAATATAAGTTTTATTCTTGAATAGCTTTGGAACAAAAAAAAACCGTCCTGGAAACGTTGGTATGTGAATTGAAATCAACATCCAGGTGAATTTAATGATATTGGATCGCAATGAAGTATGTGGAAGGTCAATAAGGTGGCAGAGCATAATGGACCCGTAGAGAAATTGAAAACAATTCGTCAAATAAAATTAAGACACATCATAATATTCTACGGTTGTCATATTTTTTTCCTTGAAGGCATAGATTCAGATGTCTATGTTGATGCGATCATTCGACGTTAGGAGGGGAATATTGCCTGAAACTTAATACTGAGTAGACTTAAACTCGCCCCGCGCGGTCCAAAATTGGACATGAGCCCACCCTTACCTCAACCCGTGGGCTCTACGTTCTATTTGTAAAACACTCGTAGTCCTCCCGCGCGCACTCTGCTCTGGTGCCTCAACTCACACAGCTTTCAGCCATTAACTCATATCATCATCATCATCGTTATCTTCATTATCATCATCAACATCATCTACGGCAAAAGCTCATTGCACCTTCAACCACCCTATTATACTTCTCATAAATACATTTACGCCTTATTATATTATTATATGCCGAGTGAAATTGACCCTTGTCCGTATTAGTGAAGCGCTCATTAACGTCGCTAATTCATTTATTTCTTCTCATAATTAGCACGAAAAAATTATTTTTAGCTAATAATAGTGAGTGGTAGGTATTCTAACTCTTCTTTCATTCTCTTCATGAAATTTTGTGACCTTGAATGACAGGTGCTCTCGAGCCGGCTGTTCGAAGTCGTAAAACTGAGTACAGATAAAGCCATGAGTGACTGATAATTATCACACTTGATAAATTCCACAAGAATTTACGTCTCTCTCTTTATCTTATAATATGTAGAAAAAAAAAGAAATAAAAAAATTAATATGCATGAATGTATGATTTACACGACAATTTTTCAATTGGTTTAATGAGAATATGATGTTGAACATTATAATGTACGGTAAAATATGATTAGCTGACATCAATTTCAGAATTTATAAATGAATAAATAAAATTTTCATGCTATGAAAACGTGTTGGGTTTTTATTCTTTTTTCAAAGATATCTTGCTTGGAAATTAAGGCCATACGCCTAGCGGAGTCAAGAGCCCGTCAGCCGGTTTTATCTCTCGACTTTCTCAACAGTCTTTTTCTTTCTTCTCATCTCTCTCTCATACCGTTCACTTATATTATATATATTGAATGTCGTCTTGGTCTTTCATTCCTTCTTCATCGTTCACACATACATTCATCCACTCTTTCTATTTGTCTCAAATAATTTCCATAGACTTGATTTGACGAGCCGCGGTTACATACTCGCGTGTGTTTGATCAAGCACAACGTTCTTCACATATACATTGGTATAAAAACGGAAACGATAATACGTGAACGTATTGCCGTTTGCGGCACACCCTCCTTGGCTGTTTCGTCGTTCAATTCTCAAGAATTGACATAAAATAAAATGGAATCTAAAAATAGCAGGGAAAAAAAAATTTTACGCTCTTTTTGTCCTCAGCATGAATCATACTCTGAAAAATAATCAGTCGCATTTGTTTATGTGAGCCTTTATCCGCTGCTTGAAAGCAATATACACCACAAGTGAGCACACCAGAGGAAGAACGAGAGAGGAATAAATCTAGCGAGATATTTTTGAGAGACATCGGGCATCGCTTTTAGACGAGCCGTCGATGACGCAACGATGTGGCTTTACCACACTCTCTGAAGCCAACATGAAATACGACAGTTCTCGATTCTGTATGAAAAACGTTAGGGTTATTAAACGTGTTAACGTATAAAAATACCATAAACTTGGTCGGGCGGAATATAAAACGAAGAACGGAAAAGAGAATCCAAAGTGTCATACGCTGTTGATGACGATGTGAGTGCATGGTGTGATTCAAGATTGTAGTCATAATTATAATGAATACGATGAATCGGAATGGCATTTTGCAATACGCAACATCCCGTTTCTCCTTCCTATTTGTCATCTTCATTTACTGCATATACATATAGTCAATCGTAAATTGCATCGTCGTCATTGTGGCAAATTACAAGAGAGTGGGTCACCCGATTCCAATCCAAGTCGTTGGCGCGTGGCCTAAACATGCTCCCACCCAGAGGTTAACGATCCTGGCGTCATCACTGAGCCACTGGATGGTTTGTAATAGCAGTTTTCACTGGCGCTTCATCAGGAACAATGACGACGCAACAGATAAACTATGATGATGCTGCGCGAATGTATATACATACCAGTGAAAGAATGTTTCATGATATTCGAGACCTTGAAACGGTCACATTCCAGAACAGTTGTGACGTATCATGATCAACATTGCGCGGTCATTGCTTGAACCACTTTGATCATCATTACGCAATGCACAAAAATAATTTTGATGTAAAATCATCGAATCATTGTAGGAATTATATATCTGTTATAATTCTCAGTAAACAGCCTGATGGGTCCTCGACCTCGCAAGCTCCCGTGTATTTATAGGCCGATACATTCGTCTTGTATCCTGCATTTATTTATATACCAGTGTGGCTCCCGCTTATTTCACACGTACACACATCGGAAAACCTCATTTTCATTTTTTTCTTCTTTCCTCTCATTTATCTTCTCTTCGTTCCTATTCTCTTTTTTTTCTATCAAATTACTTAGAACGTACCCAATGAAGTTATGTGTACATTGAAAGTGATTGCGTGTGCATGAATTTTATGATGACTTGAATATAGTGTTTAAGTTGCTGAATAAATTTTTTTCCTTCTTTCCATTTCACCCAACGAAACCATATCGCAGTAGACTTATCTGTTTTCATCGATATGTACGATATCACTAATTACATTGTGCTATGTTTGAGAATGACTTCGAATCTTATGTTTCGGTAGGTGTATGTGCGTGTGTGTACTTGGTAATATTTCATTTGAGTCTTGACTCATCGAGTTATTATTTTTGTCATGAAATCCGAAAATACGTAATGGTTAAAGGGTATTCTTTACCCTCTCTCTCTTTCTCTTTTGCTCTCCACCTCGTTCTCGTTCTCACAAAACTCTTCTTCAATTGGTGGAACGAGTTGGGGGTCGTTCTGTCGATGTTGCCAAAAATTTGTGTGATATGTTCTCTTTTCACATCCTACGCACGACACATTAGGCACCCGCAATGTGTCTAATTCTCTCCCCTGACTCTCATCTCCCCACAACTCTTCCTCTTCTCATTCCTCCTCTTCTTTTTCGTTTACTTCTTCTTCTTCTTCGTTTACTTGTGTTCTTGACCTGGAATTCAACTTCAACAAACGATTTATATCGTACACACACAATATAAATAATTTTCGCACTGTCTACATTCCATCTATGACCTCTCTCATTCATCGAAAAATTGAATAAATAATGAGATTCAATTATACTCAGTGTAACGTGGCTCGTTATAATTATTACTTCAAACTGCGTTGTACTGAAAAACAGTGTGACACACGCGCTTGTCAAGGTCAACATACATTAAAGTCGAACCCGCCTCCGCCTTTACTCCAACTTTAATTTTTTCCCTGCGCTTCAAACTCAGCCCTCCATCAACACACAATTGTCTCTACAATATTTCAACAAATATACAATGCAGAATCATTAATTGAACATCAATACAAATGTAACTTTCACTCACTTTTTTCTGTTGTTTTTCCCAGGCAGGATCGAGTAGTCCTTCTCGTTCCCATTCCTCCTCTGGCTCCATATATCCATCACCGTACGCTTCCATGTCGTTCATCCTTCCGCGTGTAATTCAGCCTTGTTCCTTTAGATCAGAACCAAAACTTCGTATGACACTCAATACTTTCAATTATTATGCATTCGAACTTCTATAACGAAATACGCAAATGAATATTCATATACAGTCGAGTTAGTTATTCAACAAACAATTCGAATAATAATAAATATGTAGTTCACGTTTATTTTTTTTTATGTTTCTTTTAATAGAAATTGTATAATAATATGCAGCTGATTCATACGCTGTTGTAAGCAAAGTACAAGGATGAAATAAACTCCGAAATACACTGAATACACCGTGAATACGTACGGCGTCTGATATTGCTCTGTACAAGCTGGACAATGGAATAATAGGGCGCGAGGGAGACTGAACAAGAGGTGAGGGGGCGAGTAGTGAAGTTTTTGGTGCAAGGGTAGAGCACTGAATTCGTGGGAAATGATCTAGAATGAGTATGCAGTGAATGTGTGTACGTATGTGTGCGTGTGTTTGAAAGGGGGATAGGTGAATTTTCGATTGGCAAGAACGAGGATAGCGAGACTACCGAAAACTTGAAACGTACCCGCCAAGCCCAGAAAAACGGTTCGTGTCGTTCTTTCCCTCGCACTGACCCCTCTGCCACGAGCAGCCACGAGTCTGATCAGTCTGATACACGATTTGCTCGCCGGCGCACACCAGTCCCCCTTCTCTCAACCTCTCTTTCTCTCTCTCGCGATTCAGCTGCGTTAAGCCACCGTTGCGTGAACACACCCCTCTTTTCCCTTTTCACCCAACTCATGCATTCGCTGTATTTGTTATATACTATTTTTTGTTGTTCAATTTTTCAATTCATTCACTTTTCTAATATTATTTCCAGTCCATTGTCATCATTTTAATTAATTTATTGCCCAATTAGTTGCTTCTATCATTGTTAATCATCATTCTCTTTAATGTTTAGTTGTGGTTTTTAAATTCAAATTGCCCGCCACAATATGGCGGTCTGTATACACGCTTTGTCAGTTTTTTTTGTGCTTTATTATTTTTTTTATAGATAATACGAAAATGAGCTTAATAATACGATGATTATGAGTAGGAAGGAAATGTTTGATGATTACTTTTGTTAATTTTGGTTCCAATACCATAAAAACTAACCTCAATTCGTGATTTATCGAAAATATCGTCGTGGACGATGTTGGACACGACGGCTGATGGAACGCGAAAGTACAACGTTCGAAAATAGTAAAGAATGACGTTATTGGGGTGGTGTGTGGAACCTCATTCACCCACGCACGACCGAAATAGTGTGTATGAATTTGTATGCGAATCAAATGATTTTTTGGTGGGACGTAAATGAGTTTACGACGGTCCCGATACCCAACATGAGATATTCCATGTCCGCGCGAATAGATACAATCTTGTGTGGCGCTCGACTCCACAACATTTGCTATTTTTTAAAAGAAATAAATCGAGGCCATCTTGATTTTCTCAACAATAGATATTACGCGCGCAACATGGAAAATGGCCGTTGTGCTGCGCTCTGTTGTCACAAAGTTGAACAATTGAGTATTCGACGATACAATTGGGTGCTCAATTTGAATTATCTCTAACGTATGCCGTAATTTTAGGTGGATTGGGGCATGAAACTTTGTTTGTAAACATTATAAGACTCCGCAAGAGTAGATAGATGAATCAAACACTACAATAATCGATTGAGGTTATTGATTGATGTTGAATATTTTGGAGCAAAATGTAAGTTTATCAAGAATAGTCTTGAAAACCCACGATTAAATATATGTATAATGTCGTGGCGGCCGACTGAGATGAGCAAAAGCATTAGCAAGTTACAGTCAATAAATGCATCTTCCGTATCAGAAATGATGGACGGATATGATTATGACAATCTAAATGATGAAGAATATTACGGTACACATGAATCTGATGGCAATGATGATGATAGCATTGATGTCGATGAAAATATGCAACCAAATGCCACTGACCGAACATTTGGCACTCAATCAGAGCATACGTTTGCTGTTATCGATGAGTTCAGACAGCGGAGAAGGGAAACAAAAATCAGGATGAAACATATACAATGGATGGATTGTATTTCAATAGTAATACTATTGAATCAAACTCAAAAAGTTGAATGAATATTTCATTTATTTACCGCTAATTAGAATGGATGCGAAATAGGGCAGATTGTAAATGGGAATAGTAATATATCGATAAATAATCATGTCGTGCTGCCTTTTTTCTTTCGTCACATTCACATATATATTATCGCATCGATTCAATCACGAACAAGATTAGAATGAAACACATTGTAGGAATATATGTTAAATGTAGATCATATTTCATGGGGCGTTTAATGGAGGTGTAGAATTCAGTCAAACGTAAAAGCTTGTTTCGTTCATCAGTCGCAAGTAGGACATTCAGTGTGAATCATGCTCAAGATATTAGCTATTTTGTTGTTGATTAACCTTCAGAGGTTGCAATGTAATTCAGAGTTTGAATCAAGTTGCAAGGATGTTGAGAGTAAATCGGTGACATTGCGATTAAAGAGACACCTTTTTTGTGATTATGATCCAAGTATTCGACCAGTAACTAAAACTCAGGGTCCATTGAGCGTTTATATCAATTTCATGCCGAAATTCGTTGAGTTTGTGAGTGTTATTTCATTTTATATTAATAATTGTTAACAACTATTCAATACATTTTTCAATGGTACTATAGAATTTATTCACATCACAATTGCGTTCACTATTAATCATCCTACTGTATCTAATAAACTCTTACAGTACATTAGTAAGCAATTGAATGAATTGATTCATTATTTCTACTAATTTCCATAATATCGAATATCTTCTTTACATAATTATTAATAACAGGTCTTCTTATTTCAGAACGAACACTCCAACAGCCTCAACTTCCATACATGGTTGATACTCGTGAGTATTTTATGAATTTTGTAATTGTATTTATGAACAAATTCTCAATTCTCAAACAATCTTATGATATTCTAGACATGGGACGATTCTTTTCTTCATTGGAATCCCGATGACTTCGAACATGTTGAGGAGTACCATGTTAAAAGTGAAGAAGTTTGGGTACCAGATTTCGCAATTTTTAATTCGTAAGGAATCATATAATCTTTAGCAATAAAATTTTCAACATGCGGCAAACTTATCATGATGATAATATTCTGCTTTATTTCAATTTTATTTCCAGTGGCGATTTAAGTTTCGATCAAACTGGGATAGGATCAGCAACATGTATTCTCCTCCACAATGGTACAATCCAATGTGCTGCTGCACGCGTATACACGAGCCATTGTCCTGCGGATTACGCAAACTGGCCGTACGATTCGCATAATTGTACTTTACATTTTGGGTCCTGGATGCATTTCAGTAATGAAATAGAGTTTCATTTTGGGTCTGAAGGGGTACTTGAATTCATTTTCACCTCCCATAATATCATTGTTAAATATCGATGCTATTATGTATAAGCTATGAGAATTAACATATTTGTTATTGCAGGTGATGATGCATGAATTTATTCAAAGCCATGAGTGGGAAGTGGAAATTGGGAATTTTACAAAATCCACGGAGATGTATCAAAATGATATGAATGCGATGGTGTTTCTAGGAGTTGGTCTTCAGAGACGTCCTGCAGGAAATAGTGTGGTCTATGTATCACCAGCGATCGTGCTTTCAATTCTCACGTTGGCCGTTCTGTGGCTTGATTCCAGATCAATAGAACGAATGGCTGTATCATGTTGCAATTTCGTGTGTCACATGCTCTGTATTTTTGATTTGCATTGGTATTTGCCGTCAAATGGTGCAATCAGTTCTCCGAAAATATGTAAATATTGTTGAAAACAATTGGAAGTCTATTATTCATCTAATATTCATGTATTCGATTTACATTTTATCCTAATCTTTTAGTGATATTCTACGAAACTTCCATTTGCCTTGCTGCGTTCACCCTGATATTCACGAGTTTCGTACGGAAAATTGATGCAATAACTGTTCCAGCACCACGATGGATCGCATCAATGACATCCCTCATCCTAAATTGTCCTGCCAGTCAATACTTAGGTATTCATGCTTTGGAACGTAAAACACAGACTGGTATACTCGATGAAGCTGAGAATGTCGAACAATTGGCAACGAAAAAAGATCAAGTCTGGCGAGAATGCGCTATTGTCATGGAATGGCTGGCATTTGTTGGCGTACTTTTCACATATATTATTTTACTCGCTATCTTATTACCGAGAACACCCCCATCGCCGATTGAAAAATATATCTTTTAATTCTATTTCATAAGGATCAGTATAACAAAATTACTGTGACTAACAATTGTCACACATCAGCATTACTATGAGAATATATTTATTTGACGAAAAACTTTATTTTGTATCATTTTCTACTTTCAGTCATTTAAACTATTGAATTATATCCTTGACACAATTTTATGAGTGTTCAATTACAATCAAAGCTCTCGGGGGTATGATATTGAAAATTGATGAAATGCATTTTCGAATCGCTATCATATCGTTTATCATTACTCACAACTATGCGAGAGATTATTCATGAACTCTAATTTGATTGCATAAATAAAAAGGTGTGTTTAAAACGAAACAGGCGGACATGACGCGAGTGGGCGTGTGGTACATGATTTATCAACAGTCTCAGCTTTCATGGGGCGTTTAACAGAAATGTCAATTCTATGACACTTTTTGCTTAGTTCAGTTAGTAAATCTTCTGCCAGCAAATCCATCGGATCATGATGCTCATCACAAATATTTTTTTGTTCATGACAGCGGGAGTTTTAGTTAATGTCAATGCAGATGAATGCAACATTATGGAAGACAAATCACCGAGTTTGCAACTCTTCCGATATTTGTTTTGCGATTATGACTCGAGTGAAAGACCGACAAGGGATCCAAATAACGCGACAGTTGTTAGTGTCATGATAATTCCGAAGATAATCGAGTTTGTAAGTAAACATGGTTGATTAACATGTTCGAAGAATGAAATTATCGTACTCGGAAGGAGAAATTTTAATACATTCATGAATTCGTTATCGCGCAGGAAGATTACTCTCAAACTTTACGCGTGCACTCTTGGATGTATGCCGTGAGTAACGTTAAAAATATACAGATAAATGATTTTTTCTATCTGATTATAAATGGGATCAATAAAATACTTCATAGACATGGAGTGATGATCATCTCCACTGGAAATCATCTGAATATAGTGAAATCGAAACGATTCGAGTGCAAAGTCATCATATTTGGACACCAGATTTTGCTCTTTTAAATGCGTGAGTATTTTCCTTTTGCACAAAATTGAGTATCAGAAATTAGTTGCATTGGATGTTCTCGAAATTTAAATATCCAGCGCAAGTGCAGATTCAGTTCAAATGGGAATACCCTTGACCAACTGTATGCTTTCGAATAACGGAATGGTTGCTTGCATTCCATCAGTGCTTCTTGAAACCCAATGCGACGCTGACTACACATATTGGCCATTCGATAGACAAAGGTGTAGCATTCAAGTTTCATCATGGTCATACAGCAGTAAAGACATCACTTTCCATGATAATTTTGATGTTTATCTGGATCATTATCAAAAAAATGGTGAATGGAATGTCATTACAATTGAAATAGAGTTTATGAATAAATCATCGAAATATTCAATGTATGACGATTTTCCCACGGTTGTTGCGCATTTTGTTCTTCAGCGCGCTGCGAGTCAATTGTGGCGTGTATACGGCACCCCGACAGCAAGTATGAATTAATATTTATTAAATATGCATTTTTATCATACTCATTTTATCGTCCAAGAAAAATATATGTCATTTATAATTTCCTATTTCGAATAAGTATTGGCAGCGATGACATTGAGCACTTTATGGCTTGATCCTACATCACATGAACGTCTGATGCTTGGATGTGTGAATTTGTTCTGTCACTTTCTGTGCATAAAGCATCTTCACTGGATGCTGCCAGAAAGCGAAGCCATCCCAAATATTTGTGAGTCAACAACTAATCATATTAATTAATCAGAGAATTAGCTACACACTCCTACATGAATTATTCTTTCTTTTACAGTGATGTTCTATCACAATTCAATAATACTCGCAGTAGCGGCGTTAATCCTAACTGGATTGTTCCGGAAAATTGTTGAAGCAGAGGATTCACCACCGCCATGGATTTCGTCTTTAGTATCAACCATATTGTCAAGTAATATTGGACAAATTTTATTGTTGAGTATTCTCGATCCCAAAGCTTCTGCATCCTTGGAAGACGATGCTGATGATAACAGCGATCTAGTCAATAGCCAGACTTCAAGAAAATCTACTTGGGCTTATGTTGCAATTATTTTAGGATGGCTATCATTCATAAGTATTCTTCTGACATACATCATCATGTTTGCAGTTTTTTTCCGTTTCCCAGATTTGACAGAATAATCAATTCGATCCGTTATTTCAATTGCTAGAAGTAAAATTACTTCCATAAATGTTCCGAGATACTATCATTTATAGTAAAAAAGTATTTATTCTGAAAATGTGTCTATTTAATTTTTTTCATGTGAGCCATGTGTGAAAGTTTAGTTTGAGAAAAACCAAACCTTCATCAATTTGGGAAATATCAAGTAAGGTGGGCGTATGTCATGTATTATCTGATCACTCAAATTTCACAGGGCGTCACATAAAAATTTTCGTTCTTATATCACTCTGCTCAACTCATCAGTTAGTCTCTTTCGCCATACCAATCTAAGTATGAGTCCCATTCTCTATATTCTTTTCTTTATATCGTCGAGTGCATTCATCAATGTTCACGCGAAAAATTGCAACTCTATCGAGGACAAGTCACCAAGTCTACGAGTATATCGTCATTTATTCTGTGATTATGACCCAAGTGAGCGACCTGTAAGTCATCCAAGGAACACAACGAGTGTTATTATAAAATTATATCCGAAGATAGTTAAATATGTAAGTATGATTGAATTTCCTTGCATTAGAAATTCTTTCTTCTTAACATATCATATAATTGTTCATTGTAGGACGCATCATCGCAAACTATGCACTTACACACTTGGTATCAACTCGTAAGTATAAGTCATGATGAATCATCGTTTCACTTTATCTTACTAATTCAAAAAGTATTCCATCACTCTGTAGATCTGGATGGACGAATATTTGAAATGGAACGAAAAAGAATTTGGGGGAATCAATGAACTGGTGATTCCGATCCGCAATATGTGGTCACCTGATATTTACATCGAGAATGCGTGAGTTTTTTCGGATTATTCTCTGATAAAAGAATATCAGCGATAAAATCATTCGATTAACCAACCTGTGCAATATTGCAGGGCGAGGGCTGACCGAAGTCGAGCAGATATTTCTAATAATCACTGCATTCTTTATCAAACGGGTTACATTCTGTGTGTTCCAGCAATTATGTTCTCAACTAAATGTGATGTCGATTATACTTATTGGCCATTCGAAAGACCAAATTGTCGGGTCGAATTCTCATCGTGGACATACCATCATAATGAAATTACGTTTGACATTGGATCATTCAACGTTATAACGAGCAATACTTATGTTAATGTTGAATGGGCTCTTGTTTCAGTCAGTAGTTCATTTTTTGACAAGAAATCGAGGTACTGGCCATCTGAAGAATTCCCAACAGTTACGGCAAATTTTATATTGGAACGGAGAGGGAGTCGATTGTGGGAGATTTTTGGGACTCTTACTTTCAGTATGAACTTCATATTATGATTCTTTCAGTTTGAAATATGTAATTAAATTAAATTCTTGTTTGTTACCAGTTCTGGCTGCGATGACATTGACCACGTTGTGGATGGATCCAAAATCAAATCAACGCCTTCTAATAGCATGTACAAACTTGTTCTGTCACTTTCTGTGCATCGGAAGTCTTCATTATGTTGTACCACAAAGTCACACTGTTCCCAATATCTGTGAGATGATTATTGAATAGTTATGAACAAAATAATTTAAAAAGAGAAAACTTCATGTTATAATTTTTCTCAATTTTTCAGTAATGTTCTATCACGATTCAATAATACTCGCAGCTGTTTCGCTCATCCTAACGGGCTTTCTACGACATATTGCTGATGGAAAGGATTCACTACCTCTCTGGATTTCACCTGTCGTGTCAAAGATCATGATGAGTAAATTAGGACGCATTCTTTCATTGACTATTCTTGAACCGAATGTTTCTTTGCGACTGGGAGATGATGCGGATTGCAACACTGATCTGATGAGTAGTTCAACGCAAAAAAAATACAGCTGGATCGATGTGGCAATCATTTTAGGATGGATGTCGTTCACTAGTTTATCAGTAATTTATGTTATCATGTTCGCGAAGTATCTGCATGTGCCATCAATGTGAAACAGCAGGAAAATTATCTGGTAAACTCAATTTTTTTAAAGTTATTGTACCATATAAAAAAAGAGTTTTTATTCAGAAAAATGCATGATTTTTTTACGTATAGAACATACGTACTTTTGAAATACTCAGTTGTAATAGTCTATGCGAGATTCACCAGCGTTAAGAAACGCAAAGAAAAAGTATTATGCAATTTACAATATACAATTTACAAAGAGATTAACTCTAAATCGTCAGGAATATACTTTTGATCATGTGTATACAGTAAATATGTATCACCACGATAACTTGATAATTTTAATAAGACAATCCTTCATTAGAGGAGAAAAGGTAAATGACAAAAAGGACCTGCCTGAATTTATCATAGTAGGAAGGATTATATCACTGGACCATCATCGGTTTTCACTGTTTTTTGTTTCTATTTGTCTCCGACATCCATCATTGAGATTGATAGAGTAAAAATTCCTTCAACATTTGTGGCAATGGCAACGAATTAACAGCATTACGTTTTATGTACTGCAGGATTGCGTCCCGACATGCACTCTGTAGTGTGGAAACTGTCGCAGAAGATAACAAACAATATAAATTCAATTAAAGAATTGTGTCTGCAAAAATACAAAATAAAATTTATGTAATCATTTACCACCATAGAGTTGAACAATTCTAACTTGCTTTGTAGCCCCATATACATCAACAACTGCATGGATCGGACCATCTTTATATGGAATATTTTTTCCACATACGCCTTGATCTTCTCCGTTAATAATAAAATGCATCTCAGCCAAATTTGTACCGGCTTGTGGCACATACATGACACCAATACGACTCCCAGTTTCTGTTGGCAGTATATTTTGTGATGAACCATCTGTATTGGGCCTCAAAGCTCCGTATGGAATTGTTCCTCGGGGAGTGTGTACAGAAAAACCGTCTGTGATTAATTTTTTCTCCCTGTGTGGAACTCTCTCACCTTCAATGAATACATATATTTTTATCTCTATTCTTAACGAACGCGAGTCTAGACATTACATTCCATTTACTATTCCGATCATTCTCCTGTACCTTCACAATTGAGCCAAACAGTGTGACTCTTGGTTATTGCAAATACCCAACTCGATCCCATCTGCACTAAATTAGGCAGGGCATACTGGGGCAACCCATTTTTATCAGCAGTAGTTGGATCAAGCTGCGTTAAACCCAATCTCATATGACCACTCCATCCTCTCTCGTGTTTCTCAATCTCCAGGAGGAATATTTCACCAGGTTGCAACGGTTTTTCACTGAATGCCAGAGCATTGGAAAAACTTGCTTTACGATATGCCACTGTGTTATCATCACATAGAATGATGTTTTCTCCATGACTGGAATGAAATCTAGTGATAATTCTACGTGACTTCTCAGACATGGCATCAGAAAATGTTCAGGTTATTGTGCTCACACAATTCTGATATTGAATTAAACATCCACTGAAAAAAAAGAAAACAAATACAACTCATTTATCCATAATATCTCAATATCATCAATCATTTAGAATATAAAAGGAATTAATATCCACAGATTATACTACAGACATTCATAATCATATCATGAAATATACCTATCATGTTTTTTATTTAGATATTCCCACTTTTTATTAAAAAAATGAAGAATACAACAATGTACACAGGACGAATACAAATACCATCCCACAACATATAACCTCAATTGAGACGGATGCAATACAATACGACACTAATTTAACGCTCTATATTCTTCAATTCATTCGTCTCAACCCTTTAATGTTGATTACGCTTGTATATATATACATAAAATAAGTGAACTGAATAGATCGGTGATAAAAGAAGCAGAACAAACTGTTGCGCCTGCGCAGAAAATTGTCGCGAACTTGCACAAGATAAGAACTCGAACGAGTTCTACATTGCCGACACACAGTAACAATCAAGAAATATTCATTGTTATGGAATAGAGATTTTGTTATCATTCATCGCTGAGTAACTGTCGTGAATCATTCTTCACTATCACCATATTTGTAGATATATAATCATGCATACATATATATATGTATGTCTGTATACTTTTGTTTATTATTGTTATACATCATATTGGACAAAGTATGAGAGCAGGGCGAGTGTCATGATTTGATGCTGCTGACGCGTATCTATCACATTGCTCTAGAAAATTAGTAGGATATATACGCTCTATGTAAATTACGAATCGCCAGTTTCATTGTGTCTATTGTTAAGTTTAATTATCGTTTTATTAACCAGAGCCAATGCTAAATAAACGAATTTTTACATCGTCTGTAAAATTGTTTCGTGTCTTTATGTATTCAATATGTTGATTTTGTATGTTGATTTAGGAATATTATATAGAAAAATAATAGATTGAATGGTATTTATTTATTGTTAGGCAAAAGTAACAAAGTAGATAGTAAGATTATTTGAGGGGCGTTATGGAGGGCGGTATTATAGAAACACCGGACACAACATTAGGGTCATCAAATAGTGATGATTTGGAATATCAAGGATGTTGTAATCCCAAAGGTCGTCCTTGGAGATTCCTTGGATTGGCACTGATGTGTTTCCTTGGATTTGGTTAGTACTTGACATTTTTATCCCATATTGATGTGCTTGCCAATATTTAATTCTTGCAACTTTGGTTTGTAGGCTCATACTTTTGTTACGATAATCCTGGGGCACTACAAGACAACTTTAGGGATGACTTGGGAATAACGACGAGCAATTTCGTACTACTTTACTCGATTTATTCCTGGCCCAATGTCATTCTATGTTTCATCGGTGGGTTTTTATTGGATAGTGTATTTGGAATTCGACTTGGGACAATTATTTACATGGCATTGGCAATGGCTGGACAAGTTATTTTTGCTACTGGTGCAATGGCTAATACATTTTGGATGATGATGCTTGGTAGACTGATTTTTGGGTGAATATACTGGACTATGCATTATTATGAAATTACCATTGAAGTCTTCATTTCCTCAACTGGTATCCACTCATCAATAATACGATGACATGATTTTTTGCCAATAGATTTTTGTTTGTTTATTTTTATTTTTCATAGATAATTCTTGTATGTAGATATTCTTGATGAGGAAATGATCACCGGAAGCTATAACATAATGATGAAATTGTTTTCATTGACATGGAATGTAAACTTAATTGCAGCATTGGTGCAGAATCTTTAGCAGTTGCACAAAATAGCTACGCTGTTCTCTGGTTCAAAGGGAAAGAACTTAATATGGTATTCGGCCTGCAATTGAGTTTTGCACGAATAGGCTCTACTGTTAATTTCTTAGTGATGGAACCGATATATCAATTCGTTGCGAAAGAACATTCAGGACCAGAGTGCATTGGTATTGTTTTGTTTTTGGCAGCACTTACGTGCGTATTCTCGATGATTTGTGCATCTGCATTGGGATTTATGGACAAGCGTACAGAAAGATTATTGAGACGAGGTCACAATGAAGAGCCAGAAGTAGTTCGGTTAACAGACATGAAAGATTTCCGTGGAGTATTTTGGTTGATTGCAGTAATATGTTTCACTTATTACGTCGCAATATTTCCGTTCATCGCATTGGGAAAGTAAGTCGAAAAAATAATAGTACTCATTGTCATGCAATAAATTAATTATTGTATTTTTCTTTCAACAGAGTTTATTTTGAACGGAAATATCAATTCGCTCCTGATGCTGCTAATACAGCAAATTCGTTGCTGTATTCGATTTCAGCTGCTGCATCTCCATTCTTCGGATATGTTGTTGATAGAACTGGAAAGAATGTACTATGGGTATTTATCAGCATTGTTGGGACGACTATAGCACATGGTCTATTAGCATTCACATTTGTCGATCCCTATACGTGCATGACAATTATGGGTTTGTCCTACTCGATGCTCGCCGGCAGTCTGTGGCCATTGATTGCTCTCGTCATTCCTGAATATCAATTGGGAACTGCATATGGAATGTGAGTTCACCTTCATGAAAACAGATAAAACAATATGAGGAAGGTGTCTTGATACGGAATTTCTATATAAATATTTTTCTAGTGCTCAAGCGGTGCAAAATCTTGGACTGGCTGTCGTTTCGATAATATCAGGAAAAATTGTCGACAAAGGTGGATATTTCATGTTGGAGATGTTCTTCCTCGGTTGGTTATGGAGTAAGTAGATTCTCCTGAATGTCACGTATTGATCATTTCTATTAACCAAAGTAACAATAATTAAATCAATAATCATCAATGTTCTCAGTTTCATTAATAACAAGCGCAGTGATTTGGATATCGGATTATTCAAGTACAGGCGGTTACCTAAATATGACACCAGGACAACGAGAACTCCATGACGCGAAATGTTCGAATATGGATTCATTAGAAAGAGAAACATTATTATCAGCAGGCTCGACATCAGATCTATCCGCGGATGATTTACTGCAACCTCAATCCGACATTAATATAAGGAATCGTTATTTCTCCCGCATTGGTCCAATTGTAAACACCCATTAACCGTCAATGACAAGACCATATTTAGTACATTTATATTCACTAAATCTAACAAATATTTTTCAGCTACCAAGTCAAGCAAAATTAACGACATATCGTGCGCCGCGATGACTGTGTACTTTGAGTAAGATAATTAACCAGTTTGTACATAAAAAAGTTAATGTGTCCGGTTGGAATTGACATTGCTCACTGTGTCTTCCTGTTGCACAGTATGAATCTGTGATACGTTTAATACCATTTATTATTGAGGGATAATATATATACATATATACAAAGATAGAGACACTGCATCTATAATGTAACTTGGAATAACAACATGCATAATAATTTTATATAGATCTTATTATATATAATCTACAATTCATATTATTTCTCTTGCTATTGAGTTATGCATTACGATAATTTTAATTTTCTCTACTTCTTTTTCGGGTCCTCCAGTGTGTTCATATACAAATGTATACGAGTGGTACAAATCATATTGAAAAAGCATAATCATTCCTATAATTAAATAATTATACAATATGAAAGACGAGTATAATAACATTTATTGAACAATAAAAGAAGTCGGATACAATATGAATTTATTCCCTGATATGATGATGTGCTCGAGTTATCAGTATGAAATATGGGTCGCACGTGCGAAAACATTGAATTTTGAATCTCGCTACATATGTATATATATATATATATATATATGCATGAAGTCATTGAGCTCTATGTGTATGTCTTATACTTGTGTTGAGGTTATGTATCAACGCATGCAACAGCTGTGCGCAGTTGTGATTCATAGTTGTTTGAACACGTGTGTTGCTACGGGAAGTGGCAAAAAGTATCTGCATTGATTCTTTTGCTTCCAAGAAAAATGGGTGTTCATGATAATGCTGATTCTAAGTACAATGTGATTGGCAACTCGAATATTTCACGTCTTTCGAGACCAACTACTGTGATATTCGGTGAATTGCCAACTAATAACAAAAAGCATGAGCACGAGGTTAACCAAAATATTGGTGAAATACCCGAAAAATCACATCAAAGCATTCAACAACAACGGAAGTCATTGCCAGTTTACAGATTACGTAAAAGGTATATCAAGAGTCTTCTTGTCTCCTTATTTATAAAATTAAATCAAACGTCGACTGCAAAAATATTTACAATTCATTGAATTTGTTATGTCAAAGTTACGCCGTCAAAATGGCCGCGTGTCTGTTTTATCGACATAATTGTTTTATCTCACAAGATGGCGTGGGAATGCTCGATTGGATTCAAATTTATAAAACTTTTATTGTTGCATTTGGTGGATATCTCGAGGAACGGTTATTCGAATGCCATTTTATTTCAGATTGCTGGAAGAAATACGTAAACACGATAGTTTGATTATAATTGGCGAAACTGGGAGTGGAAAAACCACACAAATACCACAAATTCTCTTATCCAGTGAAGTTGTTGGACATTCAAGTTGTATCGGCATCACTCAACCACGTCGTCTAGCAGCAGTCAGTATTGCACGCCGAGTAGCTCAAGAGCAAGGAGTACAACCAGGCAAATTGGTTGGTTATTGTGTACGATTTGAGGACGTAACGAGTCCACAAACTCGTATTAAGTTCGTCACAGATGGTATGATGGTACGTGAAGCAATGACCGATGAGAATCTCGCTGATTATTCCGTTGTGATACTTGATGAAGCGCATGAGAGATCAGTTCACACAGATGTGCTCCTTGGAGTTGCCAGGCGAGCACAGAAATTACGGAAGCTTAAGAATCTTTCGCCGTTGAAGCTATTGATTATGTCCGCCACGATGGATGTCGATAAATTTGCAAAATATTTTCAAGCGCCTGTAGTTTATCTTGAAGGACGTCAGCATCCTGTGAAAATATATCATTCAATCAAATCACAAGACGATTATGCTTTTTCCGCACTAGCCACAGCATTTCAGATCCATCGCGAAGCACCGCCAAAGTGAGAGTCATCATTATAAATGATTGATTGTTCATCTCCAATTGAAGTATTGAAATCCAATAGAATTTTTTTTCAGTGAAGACATTCTTGTCTTCCTCACTGGTCAAGAGGAGATTGAAGCTGCTGCCGTCGCAGCTCGACAAGTTGCGAAGCAATTAGACGGCAAGGGCGTTCCAAATCTTAAAGTATTTCCGCTCTACTCGGCATTACCGACTCATCAACAATTGGAAGCATTCAAGAGCTCACCACCTGGAATGCGGAAGTTAGTTTTGTCCACAAATGTCGCGGAAACCTCAGTGACAATAGGAGGTAAATGAGAAATTCACGTGGGATTTCGTTCATAAGAGACTCAATGCGTTTAATTAATAAATAAATTCATTCTCGTCAAGGAATTCGACACATTATTGATACGGGAGTTGTGAAAGCGCGAACGCATCATCCAACAACAGGGTTAAATGTTCTAAAGGTAGAAAAAGTGGCAAAAGCGCAGGCATGGCAACGTACAGGAAGAGCCGGACGTGAATGCCCGGGAAAATGCTATCGGACTTACACAAAGGACGAGTTTGAACAGATGAAAGAGATGCCGATTCCGGAAATACAGCGTTGCTCATTGGCTGGTGTTGCTTTGCAGCTTTTGGCCATCGGAGTTGATATTACGACATTCGATTTCATGGATAAGCCGCCAAAAGAATCTGTTGATGTTGCGGTCGCGTGTTTAGAAAAACTTGGCGCGGTCAAAGGTAAATTTAATCATAAATTCGTAAACAATTGATTAATTCAACCTGTTCCAATCTTAACATTTTTTTTTCACACTGAAAGGCTCACCTCCACAACTAACGACATTGGGAAGAACTATGTCACTATTCCCGCTAGATCCGTCATTTACCAAAGCTCTTCTTGCTTCAGTGGAACATCGATGTCTCGAGGAGGCACTCACAGTAATTGCTTTACTCTCCGGGGAATCGGTTTTTACAGAGCCCCCTGCAAAACGCGAACAGGCGTACGCAGCAAAAGCGAGGCGAGTGTATTCCATTGATGAACAAAAATTCATTCATCGTATTATAAAAAAAATGCCCTATTGTTATTGAAACGTATAAATTTTGTTCATCTATAGGTTTGCTTCTACCGAAGGTGATCACGTAACGTTACTCAATGTATATCGAGGCTATACAAATGCAAAACATAAGAAAGTGTGGTGTCACGAAAATTATCTTCACCATCGAAATCTCGAGTATGCATCGGATGTGCGTGCACAATTGGCAAAACTTGCGCAACGTGCAAATTTAGAAAAATCCAGCTGTGGAGCGAATACTGAATTGTTACGAAAAGCATTACTCGATGGGCTTTCCGATAATTTAGCTGAATTGCAACGAGATCACACCTACATAACTGTAATAAACTTAAGAATATTTTACTCCTTCATTTTCCAGAATATTTTTTGATACTTACACAATAATGATTGCAAATGAATTTTTCTTTCCAGCTGAGTGCGAGACACCCCGTAGCCATCCACCCTTCATCGACACTTCACGCTTTAAAACCGCCCCTTGTACTGTTTACCGAAGTTGTCGCTACGGGGAAATGTTATCTACGTGGCCTCTCCGTTATTGAGCCCTCTTGGCTCAACGCAAAAAATACAACTGACCGATAATTTTCATATTCTCATTTAATATCTAAAAATTACATTTGCGAATGATTTACACATGTATGAGATGGTTCGTGATGCTTCGAGTTTTTATTGAAGAAAGACAATTAGAGCAGTGACTTGGCCAATAGTATTGACACGGGGCAAGTGGCAGTTGTCTACTACTCTCAAGAGTCAAGTACAACAGGTGGTTCCCCCCTATACTGGTACTACCATAACCATTGCAATAATAATTATCTTAATCATAAAGCTAAGGTACGTCTGAATAATTAATAATACGAACGACCGATCGTTGAATGCCTACAAAGGCATATTGTTTTTTTTTTTCTTGCTTTCATTAATATACAAATAAAAAAAGAAGTATTTTCATAAACACACATAAATCAATTTATTTAATTAATATGGCAAGTTATACATAATTATAAAGTAAAAGTTCCGGGATATAATATCTACATCAGACAATTTCACAATGAACTTATTAAGGTAATGAGATGATTTTCATAGCTGGTTAAGAGTTTGTGTTTTCAACATCTTCAATTGTCATGAGTGAAATATGCTATAGTGGTAAAATGAGTTATTAAGGTGATCGCTGGGGAAAAGTTAGGGTTTTGAGAGATTTGCGGTTATGATAAAGAAAGTAGTCTCTCATTCTGTCTTATTCTATTTCTTAGGGATGCAAATAAGGAGAGAGGACGATGAGGGTTCGCGAATGAAAATGGGAAAAGTTTACAAGAGCGCTCCATGAGTTTGAGCAAAGTCTCTGCGAATGAAAGAGAACTACTAGAGAGGCGACTATACACGTAAAATAGTGTCTACTTTATGAGAACAAGCAGAAAAAAATGGATGAATAGATAGAAAAAGGGAAAAAGAGTTTTCGTTTACCCTCTGCAATTGGCTATTTAAATATTCACGAATATATCGTTCGCTATCCATGCGCACATTCATGTGCACATGTGTATATTGTTTTCATCTTATACCCAAAGAGTTTACACTGTTCTATAGAGTTTTTAATTGGACATGGTGCTGAATGAATAGACTCTTGTTTCTTGTCGATGAAGACGCGCCACGCAATGAAGTCTCTGGAGATGAATACCTTAAGCTTTCAGCGGCTCCCTCGGACTATTTCTTGACTGAATAGGGTACGAGAATAAAGACGCTTTTTGATACACTCAGTGATCACCAGAACTCACTTTTTACCAAAACTTGTGTCAACATTGCTGAGAGTAAAATCTCCCTTCAACATGGATGATTCATGACTCTACGTAAACATCATCTAACGTTCACCAAAGAACTCTGTTTAATTTCGGTTTCTGGTTTGATCTTCCATCTAGTCCTGTTTTTTCTTGAATCCATACAGCACACATTCACAAAATGACGATGAGCTTTATATAATATATGTATTTATCGTTCAGTTCCAATATGATCGTGAATTTATCAACGATCTATTGCCATATACTTTCAGTTGATCCCTGTCGATTTTGCACACGCAACAGGTAGCTTGAAAAATTGATCCGCTTTATGTCTCGGCCTTCACTTGAGACGATTGCTCTCGATATTTGTTTGCCGAGTTTCGTAAGTCTTCTTACACTTATTCTTATTCTTCTACGTTGTTCAATTTATTGTGTTTGATATTTCGAATTGTGTTCCTTTATCTCCTTCATTCACGCAAACTCAAAATGGAATTAATTACAGCGGTCAATTATAATTCTTATTTGTAGTTTTTAAACATCGAGGTACATGAATTCAGAACTTCGAGCATATGTATAGTCGGAAACACAAGTTAAAACCACTGAAGATTTCATAAATGCCCAAATGCTGTGAATGAGATAAATGATATTACCGAGAAAATGAAGCAACACGTTAATTATTGGATTGCTTTTCGCGAGCGATTTTAAGATGGCTCTTTCCAAATCACCCATTTTCACATCATCGTTAGACGTTTTATCTACGCTTTTTTTCACACGTAGCAATGTACGACCGTAATTTGAATAGGATTCTTCGCTCGTGATGCCAAGTAACGACTTTACTATAGGCTCAGGCACTTTTGGTTTCTTCGATCTCGAATTTCTTGCACTTCGCTTCAAACGTGGTCCTTCAGTAGTAATGTCGTATTTTTCCATTGAATCACTATTAGATCCTCGAATAGCTTTACGCGTTGATGTTTCTGAATTCATCCGAGATTGTTCTATTATATGATCACGAATTACCTTCCATATACCATTGATAACACAAAACATTGCATCGCCCTCGAGTTGATACTGATAGTAGATTTGTCTACCGTATGTCAGCCAAGATGAGAATAAATCGTCCATATTTTCAATATCTGACAGGTCCCATGCTTGTGAATTAACGCATTGTAAGCCCATTGATGAAATTATCAGGACAATAGTGAGATTTTTGATGATGGACATTTTATTTTCGTTCAATTGTAATAGAAAATCTGAGATATGAAACAATTTTCTTCTTCTTTTTCGTTCTCTTTCCAGATTAATTTACTTCAACTAGGCAAAGGTTGCGACGTGACTTGCATGGAAAACTGTCTACAACTGACCTGCTCCTTGCGACCGTCCTTGCAATTTGAAACGTGTCTTGGGAATATATACCTGCACGAAAAAAAGACATCGCAACAGGAAAAAGAGGGTTGATGCGGACCGAATTGTCAGTTAGCGCAGGTTACAGATGGAATGTGCTGATTGTGTCTCGAATTTCTTTTTTTACGGTCCATCTAGCTCACTTAAAATATTCGTCTAATGCCCACACAAACCACTGTGGGGTGAAAAATGGTAAGACAGCTATTCTTCATTCTAGAAACGATCAATGTGAAAATTCTCTTTTAGATTCTCATATACATGAAAAAGAATTTGGTTTTCCCATCTGTTGTTTTTCTAGGTTTTTGTTATATGCATGACGATCTGGTGCTTCAATATTTTTTGCCGATGTTGTGGAGGGTTGATGGATTGAAAGTTTTAATAATTTGTAGAATGCTGGTGGTCTAAGCGAGAGAGTAAGAACTGTGTTAGAATTGAACAAACATTATATGAAAGGAAGAGAGAAGAGAAACGAAGGAGGATGAAGGACAAAAATTGGCCAACAGCCAGAGATTGCTCGAGACGCATGCCAGAATTTTTAAGAGTCGAGACTTTTTGTTTCCCTCGAAGGTTAGTATACAAATAAAAATAAAAAATTGCAGCTGGTTATTTTTTCTTTCCTCCAGATATTTCTTACTCTTTTTTTTTTGTTTTCAATACGTTTTTACTGATGAACAAGCATTGTATACAGGAGTGAGCCATACAAGCTTAGAGAGAAAGTGCACTTCCAAGAGAGGACACAAGAATGACGATTGCAATGTGGCAGCAAGATGAAGTAAAGACGGCAGGCGTGAGCAAGATAGAGAATAAAAAAGGAGCGAACGTAGAACTACAATCGAAGAATGGAAGAGTAGTTGAAGAGGGATGAAGGTGGGGTGTGAGAAGCGACGAAACGACCGGGGTTGCTGCCGAGGGTTGCCGTGGAGTTATCGATCGTCGCGGGGGTGCTTGGTAGTATGCTACTGGGGGTAAAGTCCCGGCGTCGGCGTCGGCGCCGTCATGTAAAATTGTACTCGGGTTGACTGGTGAGAGAGAAGACGAGAGGCATGAGCATTTTCGCGGTAGTACAGCCCGGGACGCAGTTATCCACACACAAGATAACGTTTTGTGCGAGAGGAGGGCGCCAAATTCATGGGCATACTTCGGAAGCGATGGTATAAGTAATCGGCACCGTGCTCACGAGGGCTTAGTCGTCATTGAGGCTTTGGTCATCACTCATCTTCAGCTTCACCACTGCCTCTACTCTTCATCTCATATTTTGGATTATATCATTGCACACATCATTCAAGATAAAATGCGATATTTTTGAAAATAAAAATGGATAGTGCAGTTGATAGTTTGGGTGTAATAGGAAGTATGGAGGTGAATTCAGTATGAATTATGAGAAGAAAAAAATGAAGGAGCGAAGAATTGAATGTTGGTTGAGAGTTTCGTAATGCGGGTATCAAAATAGACGTAACGGTGATAGAAGTACATATTCATAAATGGTGTTGATGACTAGGACAAGAATAAAATTAAACAACACGAATGCAAGATCGCACTGATGAATAATCGTAGTGAACAACTGGATACTGCGGCGTGGTTGGTGGAGCAGGTGCGAGTGTTGTCATCGTTATCATCGTTATTGTCGTCGTCTTCGTTGTCGGTGAAGTCGACGTGGGGAGAGGAAATATCGCGCTGGCGGACTTTGTCGGATGATGGAACTGAGCTGGCTCAGGAGAGTCGTGGAAAGTTCAGTAAGGACGAGGACAAAATACAGTCGCTCGTCGTTGAAACGAAATCAGTATCATCATCATCATTGGTGTTGGTGGAGACGAGAGTTGACGTGGACGAAAAGAAGCGTGGGTGAGTGTAATAAAAGCAGTATCAAGGAAGAAGGAGGAACAGGAACAAATAAGCAAACAAGAAATCGGAGAAAGAAACGGAAGCGAAAGTCAAAGGAGCATCATCGTCGAGCAGGTGACAAAGTGGAACCGAAACAAGAAGGAACACCAGTGTCAACCAAATCAGTATCACAAACACCAACGAGAAAAGAAGAAGAACGAGGAGAAGGCACTTACAGATGCGGTGCCCGGAGGGGCCGGCCCGCGGCGGCGTGACGCGATGCGGACGCGCCCCTCCTGCACGATTCTTGAGAGAAAGAAGAAGCGACGACGCAATCCAATCGTCGTGCCAATTGGAAAAGTCTCATTCGAGACACGCGGCGACAGAACTCGACGATGCGCTGCAGCGATACTTTTTGTCGCATTGGTTTCATTATGGACAATGCAGACGTGCAATGGTCTTGCAGCACCTACTGGCTCCCAATCACAGCAGCAACAACAACAACAGCAACTCAAATACAGCACGCGTCAAGTTAGAACACGTTATGGAACATTGCGCGGCATTGTTGCTCGTTCAATGTCTGTTGAAGGTGTTGAAGTTTATTTGGGTGTGCCATATGCAACACCACCATTGGGTGCTTTACGATATATGTCACCGGTCACACCAACTCAATGGCGTGGTACCAGACTCGCCGACACATTACCACCCGCGTGCCCGCAGAAGATACCAGGCATGGATTCAAATCAACCACGTCGTAGACGTGCATACATCGACAGAATCGCGCCTATGCTTGTTAATCAAAGCGAGGATTGCCTCTACCTCAATCTTTATGTGCCACGGCCGCCTCACGGTGAGTCCAACACACAAAATATACGCATGTACATTCACAAATTGTTGCTATTCCATATTTATAATCAATCGAAGATATTGAACTCTAACCGATATCTTTCAATTTCTATTTGAATGGTTTAGATATAATAGCGGGGTTCTTTGTATATAAGTATTTGCTAGAAAGATATATACATATATTTACATAGGTGAATATGAATATGTATATAAATTGTGGGTATAGTTGAATATATGTATTTGTATAATGGGGAGGTATAGATAAGGCTAACGGGAGGAAAGCACGCTGGGGCACCTGAAAGACGCATAATATGGCGTATTCAGCAAGTTTGGTGACGGTTGACTGGTTTTCTATGTGCAGTCTTCATGTCCCACCGTTCGATTCCCCCTTTCTTTACATTCCATCCTTAGTCTATCGCATTCTCCTTCCGTATATATATATATATATATATATATATGCATAACGCTTCAATACAGCAATCCCAAATGAATGATATCGAGCGAGAACGTTATGCCAAGCTTTGAATAAGAGGCCATCGTGATTGTTAAAATGCACCATGCCAGGCTATAAGATTATTTTAAGGTAACAGAAGAAGATTATATAATACAACAGTATGATGGCAACGTGGCTGTGCACAATTGTAACGCGTTGCCACTTCAATTCCGTAGTGCATTGTAGTCGATTCGATGCTACGATATAGAACCTGCAAGCACCGCGGGAGTGAGGTGGTTTCGCGTCAAATCGACGCTTTCTTCGATCTTCAAACATCGATCGCTTTTTCTCTGCATTATTGTCTTTATTGTGAACATCATCAGCATCTTCATCAGCATGGAACAATGGGCTATGGCAACCTCAATAGAATTATTGTGAATGATAATTAAATGTAATTGGGAAAGTGTCTGCTGCGGTTAATTCACTGTCTCACACTCACATTCGTCCTCGGTTTTTGGTCAGATCCTTGGCCACTGTGGGTGTCAACAGAATTCATCTGCAACAGGTGGACGAAATGTCTCCTCTCATCACTCTCCAATTTTGTCATTCTATTCATCATGTTGCTCATACCTCCATTAACCGCCATCGGATAATTCTGATTGCTGTCATGTTTTGATTCAATTCATCATCAAAATCCATTCCGCACTATATAAATTTCCAGGCAGTAGCGCGGAATTGCTGCCCACCCTACTCCTCATTCACGGAGATTCTTACTCGTGGGGAGCGGGTAATCCCTTGGACGGAACAGCACTGGCTGCTCACGGACGCCTCATCGTAGTATCAATTAATTTTCGTCTTGGTATCCTGGGTAAATGCATTATCCCTACCAAAAAGGAGTATAACTGAAATGAGAATAATCTTAATGTGATGGAAACGAATTTATTATTTCATTTTAGGTTTCCTTAAAACTGGTACGAAGGGAAATGGCCAGGGTAATTATGGTTTAATGGATCTTATTGCGGGACTCCATTGGTTACGTGAAAATGTTGAAGCATTTGGTGGTGATCCCGAGCGATTGAGTGTACTTGGATTAGGTACTGGTGCAGCGCTCGCCAATGTCTTGTCTGTTTCACCAATGGCTAAAGAACTCGTTGAGAGAGTTATACTTTTGGGTGGCTCAGCTTTATCCCCTTGGGCAATACAGCGTGATCCATTGGCTTTAAAACGACGTGTCGCAGAGCAAACTGGTTGTATGGGTGATGTCGAAACTGATGACATTGCTATATGTCTACGATTGCGGAGTATTGAAGAGTTGCTTAATGTGCATTTGGACTCGCCAAGATTTACTTCTGGATTTGCGCCATTCGTCGATGGCGCTGTATTACCCATTGCTCCTAGCCAGGTTTGTTCTCACCCAGTTATCTCACGTATCATTTTTCATCGATTCAATCCATTTTCGTCTACATGACGATCAATCATTTCAGGTAGCTCAACCTACCGCGTCGTCAGCGGGTGTTTTACCACTTGTGCCAGGTCCAGGTAGTGAATATGCTACATTGGGTAATCGCGATCTTCTTATCGGATTGACATCATGTGAGGCATGGTTGGACCTCAGTGAAGATGATTTAATGGTTTGTTGTGATCGCATAAATGGTGTAGAACCCAGCGTCATATCTGGACTTCTTGCAGTAATAAAATTATGAATTTTCTCATAGAATGGACTGAATGAAACTAGAAGGGATAAAATTTTGCGGACATATGTACGGAACACTTATCGCTATCATCTTCACGAAATTTATTCCACCCTCCGGAATGAATATACAGACTGGGAAAAAGGCGAACAGAGTCCAAGTATTATTCGCGAGGGTCTACTTTCGTTGCTTGGCGACGGTCAGGTTGCTGCACCACTTCTTCGACTTGCATTATTGCACTCGGCGTCTGGTGGACGTGGTTATTTTCTTCATTTCCAACCAAACGATCGTCCGAGCCAACGGGGCGAAGAACTGCCATATCTCTTGGGCATTCCACTGTTACGTAGTGAGCCCAGTCGCTATTTTTTCTTCGACAATTATACACTTGAGGACGAGAATCTGTCGCGCATGCTTGTGCGGTATCTGGCAAACTTTGTACGGCGTGGGTGAGTTTATTTGCATTCATTACCTGTTCTTCATTTTCCCTCTTCTTGTTTTTCTCTTTTTTTGTTGGAGATTCCATACTCGCTTCTGTTTATCTACATAGTACAAGGTGTATGCTTTCAGAGATCCAAATGAAGACTATTCTGGTCATAAAGATTATTTGAAGAATCCACCGTTTTGGGACTCGTATGATTCAATCAATCAACTCTACCTTGAAGCCGGAACATCGACGGAAATGCGGTCGCACTATCGCGGTCATAAGATGTCTCTGTGGCTCAATCTATTACCGCAATTACATCGTCCCGGTTACGAGATTAATATGCGTCATCATCATCTAGCTGAGAGTCCAAGTCTGTATGAAGGTGCTGTAAGACCGCAAAGTATGGCTTTACCAATTCCACCACCACCTTTATCAGCTCCGATACCCACTGAACCTTCAATGTCATCAAATCCTATCGACAGTACTGAATGCACGCCGAATATAACGACTACAACCATGAGTACTGTGGCACCAACTCGACCACCACAACAACCACATCCTAAACTCTCACCTGGACCCAATAATCTTTTACGTAAATTTGCCTCAAACCATTATCAAAGTTATACAACTGCATTGACAGTCACTATTGCCGTTGGTATATTCCTTCTTCTGCTCAACATTCTCATATTCGCCGGAATTTATCATCAACGAGACCGCAACGCAGCAGCAGCTGCGACTGCTGCGGCTGCCGTAGCTGCTGCTGCTGCTGCAGCTGCGTCGTCGAACAATTCAACAGCGTCATTGGGATACGTTGAGCATAAGAAGAAAGAGAGATTACTCGAGGCAGGTTGTTCAGGTATTGATACATTAAGTGTGAGTGGTAAATTATCAAGATTGTCGTCATTTGTGCTCACTGATTCATCATTATCATCATCGAGTCCACCAAGTCATAAACACAAACTCGCGCAAGAGCTTGAACTGCAATTGCAAGAATTCCAGTGTTCCCCACCGCCCGGCGGTAAACGAATGTCCCTTGATCCACCGTCATATGCTATAAGTAGAAGTCCTGGTATGAAGCGCAGTCGCACACCATCACCATGTGTTGACGTTGCCGCAGAGAATAATAAATTGGAAGCACACGATCGGGGGATTATCGATGATGAGGAAGAAGATGAATATTTACCAGAACCACCGCCACCACCTAAAGCTCCAGCACCGAACGTCTGTCCAGGTATTTTACGACAACCTGGAACACCGGGTAGTGCTAAAAAACGCGTACAAATACAAGAGATTTCGGTGTGAATACATAATAGGGGAACAGAATATCTTGGTTGCGTCAGGATTTGATAAATGCTTCGAGCATTACGACCATCAGCAGCAAAAGCTGCATCAATAAAGACACATGCAGCTCAGGGTAGAGATAGACTTTTTTGAATGCAATTTGTGTTCGACCTCAAACGCCATGCGGAATTTTAAAATGACTGAGGAATTGGTATTTGCAGTATTATTTGTCCTTTAAGTTTCCATTCATATTCCTTTTCTAGTACAAATAATGTCTATTTGAATCATTTCCACCAATTTTTTCTCATCATTGGGATGCTTACCTAGAAAAAATAACAAAAAAACATTTCTATCAACTGTGCTAAAAGTACGTCCGCGAGGCGTCATATTAAGTGAACGCACAATGCATCGAAATGTAGTTAGGATGATTGTATTATCGGAAAACTAAACGAGTGAACGGGCGAGAGAAAGAGAGTGCGAACGATTGTGTGAAAACATGAGAGAATGATATTTGCGGTGAAACATATTAACTTAAAATAATTGACGAGTAAGCATCCCTTTTTCCAATGGTATATGACGATAAAACTACGGCATACCGCCATAAAATTGATTAAATACAATTAAAATATGTAAGTAAATAAAATAATAAAATGGAGAAGGAAGAAAAAAACCCACGTGTGGGGCCATTCATAAACCACTACCATAATAACTAGCCAAATAAATATAGTTCGAAATAATGCGCTATGCGCATGTAAGGAAGAAAATAAAGAAAACAAATTGTAATCGCTGATTATTGTGTTTTCAACAATTGATCATACTCCTGTGCATCAATCAATTGTATTCTGCACGATAAGGAAAAACAGGAGAAAAAAACCTAAAATAAAATTTATCAATGTTTCAAATGTTGGCATTTGGTTGAATAAATAATTGATGCATTTAAAATATGTGTTATGTATGCATATATTTACCACCGTACCACTTTTCATTTCACATCCAAATAAATTCATCGTTTTTTTTTACTCCAATCTAGACCACTCCGATTATATTCTCCAAGTGATTATGTCGACATGAAATAAATTGTAGAAAAAGTAGGAATAGTTACTGATTTCTCAGCGGGGAAGTTTGAACATCTCGATAAAACTGGCGCGAGCGGTAACGACGCCGGTTACAGCTGCCAAAGTGGATTAGCCCGTTGACTATCCAGAGCACTGCAGCGATAGAGGAGTGTCTCAGTACATTCATATAGGTACATATATATTCGTATATATGTACATGAACCCATATACAACATCAGTACACGTTTATTACTACAGTAGTGGCGCCCATTTCACATTGTCCTACAACCTCGATTCTGATCAAATCATTGGTATGCCACAGTATGTATCCATCTATATAAATATCTATATGCCTGCACCATCCAAGTGTAGAACACATCGCAAGAAATAAATTATGCCACAAGCAAGATGACTACAGTATATCACAATATCACAGCACGTGATTGATGTTGATAATTTCGATAATTGAACAGCGATTGTCATTATCATTTGTCTATTAAATATTATAAAATAACTTAATTATAACAATTTTTTCTTCTTATTCATTGAACTCGTCATCAACTTACTAAATATTTATCCAACTTCTTTCAATCATAATTTATAAATACGAATGATGTTACTTCGATTAGAAATTTGACACGGCAATTATTCTATATACATTCGGGTTGTAAACTCTGCATGCATGTTGTGCCGATGGACAATCGTGTACGCAAGGTCGCCTTAATTGCTCAATGCTTCTCTTGCATACATATCCATCCGGATCTCCTTGCTTGCGAACAACAGCTCGCGCATACTCGAATTCGTATACGTAATGACCTCGCACACGCAATTGCAACGTAACCGTCATAACAATTTTGAAGATAAAAAAATATATATATACGGATACACAAACCATATGACACCATTGATCAACCCGTTTGGAGTTAATAGTTTTATGATATGAAAAGTACTTAAAATTTTGGAGCAATCTAGTGTAATCAAGTCACGCGTTCACTTTTTTTATGGCATATTGATAGCTATTACAACAACAACTCATTTAATGGCGCTTTCAATCCAAAATTTCCATGAAGACATTCTACTCATGAGTCACTTACACACAAGTCCTAGAAATACTCACATGATCCCATTCATATGAATGCCGCTACCTTGTACCGAGGTAACTTGGATTTGTTGACAAATAACTTGGCCAGATATTACTGCTCGTTCGGAGCCTATTCTTCATACTCACGATTGAATAATATAAGAGTTATCAATTAAATGAATAACACGTTGCACATGAATGATAAGTTAGAGGTGTATGTAGTCAAAAATTTCATGGCTGATACGATTAATCTATTATGTCAATGGCAATTTATGTACCATATAAAGAGCAATATAGTGGGGACGATGCACAACCACGCATTCAGGGCTTCTTCAATAATTCCGGACGCGTGCGTCGGAAGAATCGGTGTCTCTTGTCCCCGATGACTATGTATACATATATTAAATCCACATATATAGACATGTTCATGAAGATTATCTTGCGTGTGGCAATGCGTACAAACTCTAACTGAAGTTATAGATATACTAAAAGCACACTATATCGTCCTTCTCCTTCATACAAATTACCCCCTATAGCTCTGCTAACGGGCCGAGTGTACCCGAGGATTATGAGCGTTAATTGAGAGAGGAGAGCGATGCGCTATACACTGCGGTCCGGGACATTTGTCCGCAGTAGGTCGCGAATAATCATCCAACCGGACCATTTATATTTATTATTATTCCTATACATTCCTCTTCATTCTTCCTTACTTCCATGTATTGCTCGCTCTCATCCCGTCATTCCATTCTCTATTCTTTCCTTTTTTCTTTTTTCCAACTCGCTTCTCCTTTTTCTCTTTCTCTCACGAGTATTGGCCAAAAATAGTTGAGTTTATTGCCATTACATTCCTCAGGTGCGGCGGATATTGAATCGTGTGATTGTCCGGTGTGTGCCCATCCTGTGTCCAATTTGATTGTTGGATCTACAACATTTAATAATAATAATAATAATAATAATAATAATAATAATAATAATAATAATACAATTTCACATAAGCTTCAACCATCAGCAGACGCAAATGTGTGAGATTATATATCCCCACCAGGAGCAATTGTCGATCGACTCGTTGAAACTATTGTGCCATTGCTGTGCGCGTCAATCAGTCATTGACTCGTCAACGACTGTTGTCGGACGATTTAAAATTTAACGTTTTGCATTACTGAAAAGTTGATTTGTTGAATTCTCAGACTGGATTTGGTGTTTGCTAATCCATCACTTATAGGTGAGATATTCCATGTTGATATAGAGCTGCTGATCGTCACTCTGTTGTCATTGGATATAAACTGATTATCGTTCAAACGCGCACGGTGTATATAGATTAAAGTAAAAAGAAAAACAAAAGTTTAACCGGAGAAGGAGAAAATAAAAAACGTAGTGGGGGTGCTAGAAAAGAGGAAGAGGAATAAAGTCTTTAGCACGTTGATGTCTTCGCATTCTCATAGAGACGTCATTTGACGTCGAATACTTTCGGACAGACGTTATGGATTCCACTGGTGTTGAGTGTCATATTACAAAAATGATCAGGCCCACTGATGATGCGACAAGAATCAGACGAGTGTCGATAAGCGAACAAGTTGGTATTGATAATCCAGTATTTGAACATCATCGTCGGATAAGCGCCAGTTCGGAGCACAATTCTGAACCGGTGAGAAAGAAATCGATTCTTCATCACAACAGCAACTGTGGGAGTATTGAGAATATAAATCAGCATCGATTTGATCTTGAGAATGGACGAATTAACGGTCAAAATCGAAAAAAGTCAGCATTGAGTTTGTCCAGTTCAATAAGAGATAAAATTGAATTATCAGATGAGCTGAAAAAGTAAATATTCCATTGATAATTAAATTGCCCTATGTTCTTATTCGCTTCTCATTCATTGTGTATTCTCTCACCTTGGATTTATTATAATTTTCAGATCATGGCTGTACGTTTTATGCGCACGCTGTCATGGTCCAGAAGATTCACCATCATGGGAGCCACCGGGTTGGCGACGAGCGTGTCCACGACCTTTCTGTCCGACTTATCGAAAATTCGCCAGGCTCCTCTGTCTTTTTTTGCTTGGCATTATGATTTGGGGCATTACCTATGCAATTATAGGCAGTGATGCAGCACCAGGTGGTCCATTATTCAGTTTGGCGACTTTGGCGATTGCAGCACACTTTGGTGGTTGGCTATTTTCTTTGACAACACTTCCAGCCCTCATAGGAATGTTACTCACTGGTATTATTATGCAAAATTTTGGACTCGTTCATATCGAGGGATATCATGGCGTGGTGAAAAATCTGCGGTGAGTGTTAATACGACAGCTAAGTTGTGAAGTAATGAATAAAGTATTTACCTGATTATTCAACTTATATATGTATGAATTGATGCATATATAAAGTAAAACTGCTGCATATATTTGAGTGTAGCCTGCTTTGATGTCGCCCTATATTGCTGATGCTTTTAGGGTCGATTGACTTTGTGCATAACAAGTAAGTCAAGAGCAATTGCTACTACGGTCATTATACAAGTAAAGGGTCTAGTACTTCATCATATATAAATTCACTACATACTCGTATCGTTAGATAAGACAATATATAATTGGCTACTCTGATTGCTTACTCTAAATTATTATTTTCCGTTTTGTTTTTATATACCCAAGGTTGTGTACACTCGTAAATTTTTTTATTATTTTTGGATTGCCATTGTAATGTTATTTCTCGTCATATGACATTATAAATTCCCACGTGAGTGTGTTTATTGTCAATCCGCGTGACAATAACAGTATCGCGATGTGATGATACGAAGATAAAAAATTTCAAAGATATCAAATAATAAAAAATGAAAAAAAAAATGGATAAAAAAAAACAATGAAAGGGAAAAAATATAGAGTGATGGAATGAGATTGGATCGCAATTTATGCTGGTATATATTGAGAATGGCGATGTGTCACAGTGGAATTCACCGTATCAATGCATGAACATTCACATTGTTCACTCATCACAATATAAATTATCGTTCGATAAATCTCTTACGCCTTCTTATCATTCCACTCATCATAATCATCTATCATTTTTGTTCAAATAAATTTCTCGAATTCACCACTGATTTTCAATTGAGAAATTACTTCAGAGAATTAATACACACAATACAGTCCATTATCATTTTTTGTTTTCGCTATTTGCTTCTTGCCACTTTATTTGATCTGTAGTAATAATATTTTATGGAATGTACATAAATATTTATAAATGTTGTTATTTTATATATATTTATTGGTAGCACAACACCGCGTGACATTATAAACTTATGTTGGCCATTAATTCTCTCATGCGTCATCTTCAAACAATTTAATGATTGACAGTTGCAAATTTTTTGTTACCGACTTGGCAAATGATCTAATATTTGTAGCCTCCGTATCCGTATGTAAACAACGTAGGAAAATAAAGAGTAGCACCGAGTTATGAGGAAGATCTTGAAAAGAAAAAAAAAGCTCATAGAATACATAGTGACCGGTTCAGTATTACACAAGTGATAATGCGCTTGCAAATGTTACGCAACGTGCTGTGGTCGAGCGAAAATGAATACGAGTACCTATATGTACATATGTGTGTATACAGTGGGCGAAGAATACATCCACAAATAGATATATATTCGTTTCGATACACATATGATATGGACACGTGAATACTCTGGTACTATTCTCGACATCCGAGATTATTCCACTGACAGATTGAATGAAGGGCTTTGCTACATTATGTCCTTCCCACGCGCAATGTATCATCAAATGCTTGACATAAATTATATAATAATATTAAAATTTATATACATTAACATGTGAATGTTAAAATAAGGAAATCGGACAAAGCTTAATACAATGTCTTGATATGAAAAAAAAATTCATTCATAAGATTTGGACATAATTCCATTGTGGGAATATGTCTCTGCTCAATAAAATATATAAATATCGTCATAGAAAATAATGTTACTAAAAGTCTCGTGACTTTTAAAACATGTATGAGAAAAGAAGAAAGAGGGGATGTCCCCCGCAAGTGATCCCCACAGCGTGTTAATTGGTTGCTCAGTTGACGGGTCTGAGCAAATATATGAATAAGCAGTCCCGTGACTGCGGTACGCTGTCCCGTGACTGTAATTTCTCTTCGATCGTGTCCGATAATTGATTGTCATTTGAATAAATAAGGCGACATTAAGTCATGCGATACCTCGTGCTCACTTCGTATCATTGTCTTTTACTTCTGCTTCATCTTCCTCTTCTTGCTATACCGATTCATCCTATTTCGTACTCTGATATTCCCCACTCAACTTTCGGGATATAAATCATTTATCATTCTATGAGTCATAATGTTTTCGTCCCCAATTAGTTTTTGCTTCGTTAATTGCCTTACATCGCTATGATCATCACAAAACGCCGACATATATTGAGTTGTTGATGATGATGATTAGACTATTAGATCAGCATCTTTGCAGTTCACGCGTCTGGAAAAAAAATGCTCTTGTTATAATCACAGGAAAATATGCGCATAAATATGCATGGTATTACAATATTTTTACAGATATTATTGGTAAAGTATAATACTTCGTCCAATTCTGATTTGTATTTGTACATTAAATATAAAGAAAGCAAAGATTTATCGATAAAATAAGATTAGTTGTAGTTAGATACTGATAGCTTTGATCTGATTTATAGCAAAATGGCCCTTGTGATAATTCTTACACGAGCTGGCCTCGACCTAGACCCAGATGCTTTGGGAAGACAGAAGATAACGTTACCTAAAATAGGGCTGATACCGTGGTTCATTGAAGCTGGTCTGGTTGCAGTTACAACGACGTATATACTCGGCTTACCATGGATATGGAGTTTCCTAATCGGAAGTGTTGTAGCGGCAGTCTCGCCGGCAGTAATTGTACCATGTCTGTTCAGACTGCGTTCCAAAGGATACGGCGTGGCAAAGGTAATAGATAGAACGTTTATGTGTAGTTGTTATCGATACTCAAGACACGATGATAAATAATGTTAAAATATGACTTTTAGGGAATACCAACACTTATAATCGCAATAGCTGGTATCGATGATGCCGCCTCAGTCGCTATTTTTGGTATCATCAAAAGTGTTATGTTTTCTCATGATGCATTGTGGTATCAAATTCTTCAAGGTCCAATTGCGATAATTGGTGGTCTTGGCTTTGGAATTTTGTGGGGTTGCCTAGCTAAATATGTTCCTGAAAAGGGTGACGTGAGTATGCAATTTGTTCCCAACAACATTCTGAGACATTTTTAGCTAACAAGTTGAATATGTACACGTGTTGTGTGATAAAGAAGGCCAAGGACATGTATATAAATACCTTCTATTTTTCGCTGAGCTTTTATCGTCAAACGGATGTATGAACGCAATTAAAAATGTTTTCAGCCATTCATGGTACCTTTGAGAGTGCTGATGCTTCTTGGTGGTGGTCTCATTGCGGTCTTTGGAAGTGAGGCAATTGAATTGGGGGGCGCTGGTCCGCTCGCCGTTGTCGCCGCCGCATTTGTCAGCTGCTACTTCTGGCAAGAGGATGGATGGGAAGTTGATGACGTGAGTATATTTCCGCACAAGTTTATAGTATGAAAAGGAGATTGCTTGATGCAAACCCATATCGCCTTCTGAAATTTCCGGAAGATGCTAGAGTAGAAAGTCTTTTTGGAACTTGTGCAGCAGCATCACACTTAAATAGACCCTATACCAGAAGAGGGAACGAACAAAAGAAGAAAGAAATTATGATATAGTGTAAAGAGTATACATGTAAATAGGGGTTGCAACGCAGGAATAAAATGAAGGAGAAACGTGTCATAGAAAAAAGAGGTCGTCATATAGGTATATAAATCCTGGGTTCAATTCGTGTGCGCTCTTCTACAGTTATCGTTGGCGTTTGATCATTTCGGGTGTAGAGGGGGATGGGTGGTTGGACTACTCTTTCATCCGACAAAGGGTCGGCCTGAAGTACATTCAGTAGTGTGAGAAGGGAAGAAATCGAGGGACGCGCGCGTGGTTCATAGAGAGATGTTTTTCGCGAGCGCGACAATGTTACTAGTATAGGCTTACTTTTGCGCAAAAGAGAATGAGGAAGAGAATATGCGAGAGTGAGAAACAGGGAGTGTGAGGAATCGAGAGGAAAAAAATGAGGCCGAGGGGAAAAAAAAAATGGGGCGAAAAGACGGCGTAACGATCCACCATCAGTCGGGAGAGAGAGAGAGAGAACGAGAGCAAGAGGGAGAAAGCTGGCAAGAGCTTTACTCCAGCGTGCACTATGCCCTGTCGGATGCGATTATTCTGATGTTAGATAGTAATTTTTCTCATCCTTCTTTTTATCCATTTTTTTTTACCTTTTTCTCTTTTTCTCTTTCTTTTTTTTTTATGTTATGAATGAGTGGGGAAATTTTTCAAAGGCTGGGAAAAGTTGATCACAGTGCACACAAATTGTCTAAAAGTATAGAATGGAGTTTTGTGCTTTATGTTTATGTAATATTCAAACTGCAACGATCTTTAATTAACTTGTTCGATGCGAATGTTAATTAACACATGGCCCCACTGCGGTCAACTCGCAATCCTATTAAGGAGAATTAATTAGAGCCAACTGTGGTGACGCCTCGACTGTTTCACTGCATATTTTCTCTCTCACTTGATTTTTTTTTCCTCATCCACTCTCTACACTGTATCTTCCGCATTGCTCTCTCACCACTTCCCTTTCACTATCTCTCACTTCACGTTATCTATGTACGTCTAGTTCTGCTCTCCCTCTTGACGATGTCCTCATCCCACATAGTTGAGTTGAGCGGAACTTGTCGAATTTCTGCTAGCTCGTTCCGAAGGACGTACGAATAATCACGACCAGCGGCGGCTATTAGTCTATGGAGGCGACGCGGTAACTATTTACATGCTTGAGAGACGTCTCAACGAGATCCAATTGTAGATATAAATCTTCATATAGCCACATGCATACGTACATACATACAGATTCATGTAATTCTTTGACGCAATAAGATATTTTTGACTTGTTCCCATCTAATTGGAATGACCAATTTTTATTCATTCTTATGTTATGTTTACAGAATCCGGTGGCTGTGTCTTTCGAAATTTTTTGGATGATTTTCGAGCCAATACTCTTTGGTCTTACGGGTACACAAATCCAAATAAGTGAACTTGACGGCTCGACTGTTTACCTCAGCATAGGTTGTCTCCTTATCGGCATTGTTATACGTATGATAATTACATTCCTCGTTGGAATTGGTTCGAAGCTCAATGTTAAAGAGAAAATATTCATTTCACTTGCTTGTATGGCAAAAGCAACTGTTCAAGCAGCACTAGGACCTGTCACCCTAGATGAAATAGAAAAGAATAATCCTGAGCAATTGCGTTATGCAGAAGCAGTTCTGAATCTTTGCGTTCTGTCGATATTATTGACCGCACCCACAGGCGCGATAATAATCTCCCTATCTGGCCCGAAGCTCCTTACTAAAACTACAGAGCCTGTCACACCACCTGATGGTTGGAGAACACGAAGACCATCAATCAGGGATATATCAATCATCACTGAAGATCCTGATCTGGAAGATACTGCTATTGAGGAGTATAAACCTTATTGAAGACGTGCTCGTACAAATATACATATATATCTTCATTCCCTCATGCCGTTTCACTCCGTCAAAGGAACCTGTACATATTGGAACGTAACTTTATACAAATAGTGTAGATAGTCAATGTATTTGTTCTCTGTTTTTATCACTCAGTTTGAAAACAGATATAAGTTGTCAGTGCGTAAAAGTGTGTCAGCGTGTATGTCGTGTGTATCACCCAATATTTGTGTGATGTCTGTTGATAAATAAAAATAAACAAACCATTTTTATGTGGTGGTGTTATTTTTTCCCATTTGCATAACTCCCATAAGTTGTGCACTCCTCCGGAATTTTTGTGTTTGAATGAGCGTAAAAGTGGTGGAATGAAATATGACGAATATGCCGACAGGGAAAGTAATGAAAGGACTCGAGTCAGGATAACTGTGAGAAATACGTTTGAACTAGCGGATAATTCCCAGGACGGGAAATTGCCAACTAACAAATATATACGTGTTCTATGTATGTTTACATATGTACATGTATTTGCATTTACGGTGGCTTTATCAACAAAATAAAATGAACACGCGTACACAGTGTATACATGCAGTCAACTGTGCATATAAAAACTTCCCTTTTAAAAGGAAAATGTCATGATAATTAGGAACTTGATGGCGTAGGGTTGACGGGGCCATAAGTTGACATGAGTGTACTACAACTCGCACTCTTTTTGACCCTGTAAGGATCCTGAAGGCTCATTCCACCGAGACTCGCTGGTATATTTGTTCTCTCCCGACGCCCGAGTCGATGCATCAGAGCATAATAAACTTTTGCTTTTAGCACAAATAAAACAAATATTAAAAAACCTTGAAGACAATTGAATGCATCTGATACGTAAAAAAATTCATCTCGCCAACTAAAATTTGTTGCATAATGATTGAGGAAATAAGATGCAATCTCAAGTATCCATGAAACTCCCATGATAATGAAAAGTTTGATATTCAAAATCAATCTGAAAAGATAACATAAAACACAATTCAAGTGGTTGCATGATTGAACGAAAATACATGTGATAGAAATTAAATATCGATCGCATACTTGGTTCTGTCTGCACGAAAGCGTCGACTGCTAATATCCGATGTGGTCGTCATAAGTCTCGATATCTCAGCTTTAACACGATTATAATGACGTATTGTCAATACGAAAAATATAATATTAACGATCAATTGAATAGAGATTGGTCCGATAAAATAGATCATTTCGCCATAGTTGCTTGCATTTTCTGTAACATTAATTACATATCCATAATTTAATATATCATAATGAGACAGCAAAAAAGCACCGGTGCTAAATTTTAAATAAAATTAAAACAGCCTACGTTGAAACCATACTGAATCGATGGCAATGTTGGGACGCAGCTGCCGTGCCACAGCATCAGTGTGGTCTGCTGCGACCGCGAGCGATGTAACCAGCAGGGCAAAACCCCAGGCATACGCTGAGTAAATGAGAAAGCGCTTTAGCTGAGCGCGTTTTCGACCTCCTGTGCTGGCAGCACCACCCAACCCTCTGTAAAAATTTTAACGTTGACAACACACGTACATCCACATATTTATATAATCACTTACTACCGTGAAAAAAAATAAAATCGAACATAAATTTAAGTAGATCTTAGGGCCTGGCATTTTTACTACTTCATGTTCTATTTCCAAAATATCTATTACCCACGTTCATTTCGTTCAGAGAACACCATCGAAAACAAAACAAACATAAACATCCTTACAACGAAACCCGGAGACACTTTTATAGTCACAGCGGCGCAACATGAGAAACCCGAGAAATAAAATTTAAAAAAAAAATGGAATTAAATAAAATAAAATATATACATAACAGAAGTTAGAGATGACGGAGACGATAGTGAAGCTATTTTCAACAGCGAGTGAAACAATAGATCTGTTCGCGTTAAAGTTACCCTATCGCGAAGCAGCTGCCTCAACCGAAGTGGTTTCATCGTAACGAACGACAACGGGAACGACGACAACGTTCGCTCGTTCGTGAAGAGGCGGGTGGGTTTTGCCTCGCGGCAGCAAGAAGAATGTCGTTTCGCACCCCTCAATGGTCATGTCTCTCTTGTCGTGCTAACACGAACATTTCTCTCACACTTCGGTTAACATTACCTCATTTTGTACCACACATATATACTATTTTGTTATCTTCTACGACTCATATATTATCTAAAATAATTGAAGTAATTGTATACTCGCCCGAATGTCCACCAAATGTCGAAACACATGACATTGAGCCATGAAAAACATGCAAGAAATGCAAATAACATTGTATAACCAAGAAGTTTATACAAGTATCGTGACTGTGTATCTCCTTGGGTTGTATAGCCGTCAGGGGGTGGAACGAGTGCAACTGTGGCGAGACAGCCGTACGCTACAAAGAGACTGGCTACGTGACACATGAAAGTCTTGCCATGTAGATTTTGTACAAGTGGCAGACAAACGTAGACTAAAAATGTCACTAGAAGGAAAGCACAACTTGTCAATTCCAAAGCCGCATTTATTCCCAGTCTGTGAGAAAAAAAATATACATTGAATGACATATTTATACTGATAAAACTAAGTACAATCCGTTGTATTTGTTGGTCGTTGGAGGAATATATTAAGACTTCCATAATTATAAACATACCGTACTGGTGGTACCTGCGTTGGGATATCTTCAAAACATACGCATGGATAAAGCCCGTCCGTATAAAATTCAGTATCGTAAAGCATTTCCATACAATATTCGTGATGCTGATATATTTGGTAATCAGGCACATCAATGTGTCCCCGACTAGTAATGTGCCAACTTTCATTTCCCAGAATTGGATACATGCCATCCGGACATGCGTGTTTCCCAACCAATAGACCATATTCTTTAATGAGGAATAAAAATAACGGGTTAATTAGCAGTAGTCGGTCATGCAATCGATCGTGCGTACAATGCAATTAGGATCGACCATGAATTATATCTGATATTTGCATACTTGTTGTATTCAAGATATCCATTTGAATAGAGTGATGAGTTGATTTAACTATTGTTTGTACTTCTCTGTGGAATTGAAGTGCCTTGTTCTTCTGTGACCCTAATTTCTGGCACCCATGTCCAATCCATGCCTCATCTTCATCACAGCATTTTCTTATGCATGGATTTGTCTCGCAAAACGTTGAACTACGACATAATCTCACCACCATGAGATCAAGTGATGGTCCCACGTCCACACATGAATTATTCTCCGTCAACAATACATTGTCTTTGTCACCGAGGCCATTCGCCGATGGGACAACTACCTGGAAGAGAAAAATGAACACATGAGACTATACCTTCAGATTATGAATATTCAGCATCATAGAGCAAGTGATTCGTCAGAGAGAAGATAAATCAACAATATTATAAAATAAACTTCGGCGTCACTAAACAAACGTTAACACGCAATTTCCCGTCTTGAACACGGCTCCAAGGATGGAGCCATATGTACCGCGAGTGTGGTCGAAATATATACAGGAAACTCCTACAACGTGATAAGATATAAAGTCAATGGAGAGAAAAAAAGAGGGAATGATACGATATTTCTGGTAGTAAAGAGACGAACTAATAAAAAAGAAAAGCCAGCAGGGAATAAAATAATAAACAAGATAGATCAATTCTAGAAAAGGTTCAGTGGGTCGTTATTTTTTTACATTCTCGTACATCTGTACCATATATATCAAACAAGTTATACCTGGAATGTGCCGTTATGTAGTACTCGAAGATCATGTGTAACGTTGATAACATAATCGACTATTGAGTGATCACAGTCCAATGACCCTCGAACAATCGTTGTGAATTCAACAGTGTCGTGTAGAAGATCATGAATATTATTGATGATATTTCTATGATGCTGTGTTGCATTATTAATTGCGATGCACTCACGTGTGTCAATATCGAAAACCTGTTTTTTGGGACAGCATGTTCTCAACGTAGCCAAACGTGGCACTGGTACACTCTCATGATCATTACTACTACTGTTACAGTAGAAAATGAACGGTGTATATTCAGATTTTCCATCGTAAAGAAGATCGATACACGCTATTGATCCAGGTATCAAATAGTTGGCAATATCACTGAGGCTCTGTACTGTTCCATTTGAAGTCAGACAATCACTTGAATTTTCATATCCCCAGTGATTGTTTCTCACGTCATGAAGCTCTCGTAAATTTTCATCGTTGGAAAAAGCACACGTAAAGTTCTCGGCTGCAGAGACAACTTGTCCTGGGGGACAACATGTACCATAGGGACTTGATGCTTGTGGATCTGCTCCAAGAACTACACTTAATGTTATCAAAATTAAATATGATTTGGCAGGAATCATACTGATATGAAGCAACAAGTATCTCTTCTTCTTTCGTTTTTCAGCACACACATATACACTTCAATCCATTCTGCGTAGAATTAAAATTTTCACTCAATATTGGTGATTCAACTTGGGATTATCACGCGTAAAAAGCACACAAACGTTGGGTTACAGTGGTGGCTGAAATTACAGTGAAAAGATTCCCACACGCTGCCTCTTCGATTTGCCACCACCATCGCGACCAAACTTACACCATTATAACATCATCACTATGACGTTAGTCTCATCCAATATATGTCCTTGAGAGATAATTCCGATGCGTGTATCATTTTCCTTCCTTTATTATCAGCCATTCATTTCTTGGAGCGAATGTCAATCAATACATGTGCGTAGTCCATCGAATTATATATGAAGAAGTAATCCAATCAGTCAATATTTCCCAATACAACATCTATAGTCGAAATTCTGATAAATGTTTCTAATCACTTAAGTGACACAAGTGTATTTGCGGGCAAAACCCACGTCTTTATCATACAAATTAGATTATTGTTGGCTGACGGTAATGTGAAATAGCAGGATACGCGCGTAAAATTCCAGGCAAAAAAGTAGAAAATCGAAAGTAACTGGGGAAAATGCTATTAAACGAAGATTAATTAGATTTTATTGTTAATGTTGATCCTCTTGAGACATTACCGGACGGTGACAGCAAATTAATACGATGGGTATATCGTGTTACGCGAAGGTACGGGAGGAAGAAGTTGCCAGTGGTTGCGGATGGGGAACATCGTGCCATATCGAGTTCCAATTCTCTTCTTTACTCTCATACTTATATTCTTTGCTATCGTTGATGATAACGGTGGTGGAAGCAGTCTTTTCCCTTACTGACGTCGTTCGGCTTCAGCCCCATGGTCTTTAATGAGAATTTATCGATACTCCTTCGTCGTACACGCTTGACTTCAAGCTTTCTCGTGCACGCTCAATTATTTTTCGCCCACTAACTGACTCTATGTACCACCAATGTAGCTTCTACAATTCCATCATGTGACGTAACACCATCCATTTCATACCAAACTGCTGTGATATACACGTTCATATGTATACTTATATAGATAGAGATTGATTGTTTACGACTGAAATACCAGAAATACTCTTGCCTGCACAGCACTCGGGCTATTCATTCTCTTTCCAAAATATCGTTTGCTTTCAATTATTATTCCTTCACGCTCGGAAACAATGTACATTTGTGTTTATTCGATGATTCTCGAAGATTGTTTGATTCTTCTAAATTTATTGGATTCATATCTATTTGCTTTCATAGTATTCCAATTCTTCGAACATTGAACGTCAAAACGATACGAAAAGATTAAGATTTGTCCGACAAACTTCTAACCTTTATGAGATGAATGGAAAAAAGAAAAATAGAAGATATCTGTGATCAACTATAAATACACATCCGGGTCTTGATATGAATTATACGAAATTTATGTAGACATAATTTTGAATAATACCAAGACACCAATAAAACATTATATCAAGATAGTTATGTACACCCGGTGATCTGGAACAAGAGTAAAATCGTATAAACTCCTCCAATATTGCTCTTAAAGAGAGATAGATTGAAATAGAGATATAAATTTTGGGCAAAGTATACACTTGAAGAATGAGTAGAGGCAATGTGGGCCACTATTTGTGTAGCGGTAGTCATCTATACGACACATCAGATATATTGTAATATCGACTTTATCAATTGATTTCTCCAAATTCCAAAATTACAACTGATATTTAGGTTGTCTGGTCTTGATCCTTCTCGTTATTGTTAGCATCTGGAATACATAAAGAACATATCTATTTTTATGAATTTTGATGTGATACATCCGAAGTAGGGTCGAATTAAGATATGTTTTATATATATGAGTGTATACATTTCAATTCATTCCAATTCGGCGTAACATGAAGAGCTATCATTCTATTATGAGTAATGGTGATATATGATTGATTTATCAGAGTGATTCCCTCCACTATCTCACAATAGATAACACAAAACATATCGCAATATTTTTCTTGAATGAATATTAATTTCTGAAAACAATAATTAGACAAAAACTTCATATTACCGTTCGTACAATAAAATCATGTTTTTTCCACGATATGCATTCAAACGTTGAAATATTATTTGACTCTTCAAGTTGTAAATAAAGTAAAGCTATTCAATATGAACGCATCGATATTTTATTGGCTATAAAATCAATGATTGACTATAACATAACTCTAACGGTCAATCGTTGCTTTCATGCCATAAAGATTTCGCCATATCATGTCGGACGCGGTTATGAGAAATCCTTTCCAACGATCGGCTATGCATCTTTGCAGGAATTTTTTATATCGCCTGTGACATGAGTAACCATTTGAGGGTCAGAGTAACCTACTATTTCTCATGTACGTCAAGTCGTTTCATGTATTTAACCTTTTGATGACTACGGGGACACAGGTGTCTCAAATAAAAAAATTAAACAAGCCTCAATAATTAGGAAACAGACGTGATTTTACTTTTGATTGGTTTTTTAACGTATCTTTTTATTTTAAATGCATATCAACATACCATTCCTAACATCCATCAAAGAATCATCCTAATTTCACATAAAATTCACGAAAAAATAACTCAAATAATTATTCTATTTCCTGTTCTCTTATGGTTCTAGAAGGATCAATTTTCTTTTGGATGGGAACTGCAGCCAACGACTTCTAAGAAAAACGGGCTGAAATGGACATCATAACAGATATTATCGAAATGAAATTTATTGACCAATAACAATGGAACGATAATTAAGCATAATGTGATGTGAAATAATATTTCATTAATAAATGAGGCGCTATAAACCGTTAGTTGTTGAAAAGTGAATTTCGAAAAGTTATTCAAAAGAAAACAGACATGGTCGAGACATGAGTATTGCAAACAATGCATTTTACAGACAGGGTCCAATATAAGTACCTTTTCAAGCATCTGATTGCATTCACAAGAATTCAAATGAGATAAAATTTTAATCGCATTAAATTTTCATGTCTAGGGAATGGCCGCCCGCATGATAATATGGCAGGATTCTAATTGAAATTACGATAGCTTAATGATCAAACTCATTATCGCATTAAAATTTCCCAGACAAGATGTTAAATTTGCGCAGGTATCAAAATAGCGTCAACAACATGAAAGGGATGTGATGCATGATGATTTGGGATTAGACTTCCAATATTACGGGAGGTATTTGAATATTTCTCGACTCTGATTGGGCAGAATATTTCCGTTAAGGCGTTAAAGGTAATGCCCACCGTACATAAACTGTAGAGGCAGCACTACGAATGATACTATTTGCTTTCGGGTGTCAATCTTCTGCACTTTTGTGACGCATAACGCATCTGAATTCCATGTGGGTAAGACGTAGCAGTACCTTCAGAGAATTTGTATGTGATTATTTAGTCTATGAAATCATAGTAGACAAACAATTTGTATAATAAAAAGCATCATATTATACAAAACGCGAATCGAAAAACATTTTGAATCGTGAATTTTGAAACATGCCCATTGGTAGTTCTTGGATGGATAAGGAAACTTCGCCAAGAGACATAATGGAATCGTCGAGGTTAAGTGGTAAGTGAAATCATTCGAAAATATCTTTCGTACTGTCTTGACATTCAATTCATGCTATCAAATTCATGGAATTTATTATAATATGATATAATTTCTCGGTTGTAGATGATACAAGTGGTAGTGAAACAGAACAGCGACCTTCTTTTACTGAGAATTCATCAATGTTCAATGAAACTCCGAACGATGGTACATCCAATAAACGTCGTCGCTATGATTCAGATGAGAATGATAATCATCAAGACGATGAAGCGGATCAGCCTCCGCGAAAAAAATTGGACATTGGTCAACGTTTGATGCAAAAAATGGGGTTTACTGAGGGTAAAGGTTTGGGCAAATATGGCCAGGGACGTTTGGAACCAGTTGAAGCATTTCATCAAAAAGGGCGACGTGGTCTTGGGCATCTAAATGTGAAGCTCGCAGAAGCTATACTCAAATGGGATCCTTCGGAAGAAATTGTGAGTGTACAAGAGGATATGATGTGGTTATCAACTAGTCAAGATGTTCTTTTCAAAGAAGAGTTGAGCCATTGGATGATACTAGGTTCGAGTAAAGAAACAATTGACGATGAAACTTTGTTTTGTGATCCAAACATTCTCGATCAAGTTCTAAGTTCCAAATCAATTTTCGACTGTTTGCCCGAGATTGAACTAAGACGTGCGCGAACAAGATCGAATCCATTCGAAACTATCCGCGGTGCATTTTTTCAAAATCGCGCAGCAGTGAAAATGGCAAATTTGGACAAAGCATTTAATTTCATTTTCACCAATCCCAAAGATTTGGATGACAGTGAACCACTCTATTTTGCTGATGTTTGTGCGGGTCCCGGTGGTTTTAGTGAATACGTATTGTGGAGAAATAAATGGCATGCTAAAGGCTTTGGTTTCACATTAAAAGAATCCAATGATTTTAAACTCGATGAATTTTATGCTGGATCACCTGAAACTTTCCACGCATATTATGGACCAAAAGATGATGGAAATGTTTACAACCCTGATAATCAAGCGGCATTCAGACGTTTAATAATGCATCAAACGAAAGGACGGGGAGTTCATTTCATGATGGCTGATGGCGGATTTTCTGTCGAAGGCAAAGAGAATATACAAGAGATTCTTTCAAAACAATTGTATCTTTGTCAATGCCTTGTTGCTTTAATGATTGTGCGTGAAGGTGGACATTTTGTCGTAAAATTGTTCGACTTATTTACGCCATTCAGTGCGGGGCTAGTCTACTTAATGTACCGGTGCTTTAAACAAGTGTGTATCTTCAAGCCTAATACCTCAAGACCTGCAAATTCCGAAAGATATTTGATTTGTCAAGACAAATTACCAAATGTTGATGATGTGATAAATTATCTCAATCTTGCAAACCATTTGCTCTTAGAGCAGAATAAATCACGTGACGTAATGGAGCTAGTCCCATTAGAAACTCTTCGAGGCGATGAGGATTTTTATCTATATCTCAAAGAGTCCAATGAATCGTTGGGTAGAAAACAAATAGTAGGCTTGAAGAAGATAGCTGCGTATTGTGAAGACGTAACGTTATTCGAACGCAGACAAGCAGAGATGAGAAAGCAGTGTCTTATATACTGGGAACTTCCTGATCAAAGTCGAACAACACCACGAATTGCATTCCCCGAAGATCGATTACAAACAATTCTCGGGTCGTCAATGCAAATTTTGTACAAAAGTGAATCGAGAGAACTAACATTACAGAATATGAATGATACTATTTTAAATCGCCCATGTGATTGGTATTGCGTACCGTGTGAATACAACAAATCATTGGGAGATCGTGACGCACCCACATTTTATTTTGGTATGGGCCGTACCAAAGTCTTCCGTTTGGTGAGAGGTGAATGGGAACGAGTTGTCAATATTGAATTGCCACCAGATACTTTGGTATATGCAGAAATTGTCACTGAGTACCGCGGACAGCACAAGACCCAAAGAAAAACTGCTGCCCTACATATAATTGATGCTTGGATACTCGGTGGTGAAGATATTGGACGTAAATATTTACCAGAAAGACATGCACTGATCAACAAATTCTGTAATGCTTTATGGAAACCGATAAATAATGAATTACATCGTGTGAGAGTAAAAGAATTGCATTCGTTAGATGATAATTTGCCCGAAAGACTTAAATTAGAATCACGCGTATTGAAAAATGGGTGTAATGTATTTGCCCATTATCCAGTGGAAACTCAATATTCACGAAATGTGGACAACAAAGAGGAATCATTCTACTTTATTCCATCCAGTGTCATGTTTCTCAAGAGCACTAATCCACCATGGTCACTCCACTTGAGTCGTAGCACCGGTCATCATTACTTTTTCAATCCTAAAACTAGTGAGACAGCTTATAGCAACAGAAGGCCAGATTCTACTATAGCGACTTTTCCTAGAACATTTGAAAATCGCTTCGTATGGCACTGGCTTTCCGATCAATCGATCAGTATCCAATATCTTAATGAACAAATCAAGAAAATATGCCCGAATATTAAGGCTCACTAATATATATTGAAAGAGTTTACTGCATTACTACTAATTGAACATTGATTTTGTAAGATGATTCAAAGTGATTTATTGTTATTTTTTTATTTAATTCACTTTACGGTTATTGATTGCTAAAATCAATCGCTCTTTTTTTCTTCTTCCATTTCAAAGTTGAGGGACTGATTACCGTAGGTCAAATGAACCGTGATTTTTGTAAATAATGTACATTCGTTATGTATAGAGAATATGTTTGTAAATTACAAATGACGAACCAAATTCTTAATAAATCAAAGTAATTATTTAATTACTTTCAATTTATACAACTTGTCTCTTGTCAATATTATTATATATTCATCTGCTGCGGCAGCACCCATAATATGTGTTGTATCTGGACCTAAATCAATAATTCTTTGTTTTGCAACAGTCGCAGAAGCTGCAGGTTTTTCATAAAGAAATCCATGTCTCTGATGTTCAACAATTGCGACATAACTGCAATTAGGTGGTGATATACAAAACTTTTTATTCATTTTACTAGCTTCGACATACCCAAAACCTGGATATGTACTTGTATGTGTCATTTGCCATTCATCTGATACTTCTTCAACTGATTTCCAAACGCAGCCATCACTATCGTGTCGCGTGCATAAAACTTGACACGATTCTAATTTGTGGGTGAATAAAACCCGATTGTGTGAGCCGAGCATCACTAAATGCGTAGTGGAATGAGAAACTAAGTTAATTCGTTGGAGCATATTTTCTTTTCCTTGCAAATCACACTCTTCTAATTGTTCGGAATTGAATCCTATAGCTGGTTGACTAATGCCATCGTTACCTTGCTGCTGATCCGTACATAAATGTGAGAGTCTGTAAATGACGAAACAGTCAAAGATTGGATTACTTGATTTCTCCATATGTATTCTATGCATCTGAAGACATTACCTGGTATGAATTTCCGCAGCCAAAGTTTCATTGGGCAACCATTCACCGTCAGTATCACCATTGATCAGTTCATTCCACATTTGTCCACTCTCGTGCTTCATCAATTCCAATTTTAATGTATCTTTGTCATAATCCCACACCGCAGTTTCATGATCAATTCGATATTGCAATTCACCCTGAATCAAAATCTCATCCATCACCGCTACTGATAATCCACTCGATGTAACATTCACCTTCGCTTTTGTGTCGCCGTATTTCTTTGGAATCTTTATCCACACAGTTAGAGATTCTTCGTCTTGAGACCATGAATATTTGGGAATTTTTATTTCTGAATCATTAAGGAGCGACTTCTCTTGCTCTTCTTGGATCTTATTCAAAGAATCATAAGTGAATTTCGCTGCGTCCTGACTCAGAATACTTATATAATTCCCACTAGGCTCGATTGACACGTACTCTATTGATCGTTTAACTGTTAACTCTTGTTTCTGAATGCATTCCAAGTGATCAGCAGTCGTAATATTATTCTTCAGCAAGTACGAAAGTATCACGAGCTTTGAATGCTTCTTTCCATTAATATCCACAATACAACACATAGCTATTATGATTGTAGATTTTTCTTGTACATAACGTGCGTCCAACAATACTCCAGGTTCAATGTCTTGGAACAAGTGGGTCTTGTTTTCATCAGGAGTAATCATTACCAGAATTTCTAAGGTATTGTTACCTTTTGTGAGGACAACGATATCATTTGATGCGAACGCAATTGATGGATTGTAGACAGCTTGAGATTCCTGCGAATTGAATAAGTGAACATTATGTAGTGTCCCATCATTGTTTAACCGCCAAACTTGGTAATTCTCATCGCAAAACCAACATGATGAATCGAAAGGATTTTTGAATAGATGATTGTGAAAGGCAAAAAGTCGAGCTTCCAGCCAAGATTCTTGTCCCGGTGATGGTTCTTGTCTCAATACATCTTGAAATTAAAAATTAAAATTATTCCATGATATTGATATTGAATGAGGTTAGGAAATGAAAACTTGAGTTTCTCCATACTTTTTGAAAGAGTTTTTTCGTCAGTAACGGCAATGATGTCGGAACAAAATTGATACTTCTCAAATTTAGCGTTGAGAAGTTCCTTTTTCGGTCGCAGGTCAATAATTTTTGTCATTTTTATCACTTTGCTGGATTGAGATCTGATTTAGATTCCCAACACTCGTCAATATACAAATAAGAGATGCTACTGTTTGGCAAGATCAATCTGCGCAGCTTGCCATCGCACAAGTGTGTTTGGGGGAAATATAAAATTCTAAGCGCGAGAAAATTTTTAAACTGGTCGAAAGTTCAACGAAAAAATATGTTCTGGAATTTACTGTTTTATCCAATTTTTCTTGCTCACGCTCTATTATTCCCTGAAACCTCATGACAAATCCAAGAATGATATATTAAAAATTTCACTTACAAAGTATAAATTACAACGTGTCAATTTTTATTACAAACAGTATCGTTACACTATAGATATTTACATATACGTATTATATAGAATTAAATACTTCATCTATGTATAAATAATCTTCAATATATACGTTAATGATAAATGTGAAATATACGAATGTAACGAGTGTACAACATCCTGCATATGATGAAAAAAAGAAGAGAAACATTTGAAAAAAGTAAAGATACAAATGAAAATAATAGTTATCAGCGCACAAACAACAATCAGACGAATATAATAACTATAATAGTCTTCGATTCTTCAGTAAAGCTCAATACAACAACTGGACAATGTTTATTTAACTGTTTTCTCGATCTCTCGACTAGTTGTGCTTTTTCAATGATTTTGTTGTCAATCCCAAGACTCCTTCTTATACACCAAAAATTTCCTTGTTCACGGTCAATTTTTGCAAGCAACATGTCAAGTATCATCTATTATAAGAAAGAACAGTAGCAGCCCATAGAATACGTTGCCATATCCATTGTGGCACACGACATGGTCCAAGACTTGCCATAGCTCCAGCTAAATGTCGAACCCAATCCCAAAGACCCCACGGTGCATGACCACCATTTACGTACAAAACATATGTGAATCCATCCTTACATTTCCCACGAATAGAATAATAATATGGAAGAAAACTGTGTAATCTGAAGTGGCATCTTTGGTAAAATAAAATGGCTGGTGCATTGCTTGATAATACATGAAGGAAAACAGCTTTAACTGTTGATCTCTCTGGTGCTGTGACGTGTGCTAAAAGTTGCTCGAGTAATAATGAAGCAATACCATTTCTCCTATATGCCCGACGTACTCCAAGACTTAATATATACCCTACTAATGAATCTTTCCCCAAGCTAGAACAGAGTATTCCTTGATCCTCTTTGTTTAATGTAGCAAATGGCTTAATCTCAGCTACAATTAAACCAATTATAACACCACCAAATACTGCGGCCAAAGCGTAAAATCGTGATGAACTTGTGATGTCCTCATACCAAGAGTAAGGGTAATCTAAAATAAGAACAAATAAATCAAACAGTTGCAAATTACAATGTATAAGTCAAGCAATTTAAATCAATCAAAAGCAGCATGAAAAATAGCTTTACCAATGGGAAACCAATCCTGGCAGAGTGCACGTACTTCCTCCAAGTCCTCTGGACAAAGAAAACGTAATTGAACATCACCAAGAAGGCAGAGAGGAACTGTCACAGGTGTTGCAAGGTTATTCGGACGATCATATGTATAATTATTATTTGGACGGTCGCTCTCAATATTTATATTATTTTCGCAATCATATTTATTATTCTTGGATGAATTATTGGCATATCTATCGAATGAACTTGCCATTTCGTAATTATTTTCATCGCGTTTTTTCTTTTTTGTTTCAATTATTCCAATGAGTTCTTCATCAAGCAACAATATTGTTTCAACATCCGGACTGGCACCGACTAAAATCGAGCCAGCCATTGCATTATTTCATGCATTCTTAATTCCATACTGCATTCTTCATTTATAATATCTCGTCTCCGAAATACCAACATGTATATATAATAATTATATACAACAAATCTCAGGAATCACGTTACACAGTGATCGTCATCTGTAAACATACATACGACACACCACGACTCAATATAACGAATCATTTTACTCCAATCACAGTTTTCAGAGAAGAATAAATTCTCAATTATTCTTATGTTGTACTACACCACAATTTAATGAAGGAAAATTTGTGCTAATGTAATTTAAATAATTCGTACTTGAATATGAATACATATTTTGAGTATCTATCGTTCATCACACATTGACAAATCATTCATCATGTCAAACGAGCTTCAAGCTAGCTGATGAACTAATGTATATTTGGTAGAAGTGTACTCAAACGACACACAATAGACGAGCGCCTCGTTTTTGGAACAGCCAAAACAGCTGTTCTACGCCGTCGCGATACGTTTTTTCAGTGTGCTGTGGATTTAACACACATAACTCTATATACAACGCACGCATACACACGCACAGCTATATAAGATCAGCACAACATGATTCAGATTTTCAGGATTGTCTAGTTACAGAATATTATCAGCGATCATAAACGTGCTGGTCATGGCGGCTAACAGGAGTGTTACCGTCCTCGCACCTAATGGTCGACGACAAACTGTTAAAATAACACCAAATAGTACAATTTTACAGGTATTCATTCAATATGTGTTACATATTATTAAATACGTTTATTTTATATTCATAACCTATTTAATTTTTATCATTTTTACTTTTGATTATTACTATTTTCAAACGTATTTCGTATTATTGTTGATCATAATTCAAGTCATTTTCAAGGTTTGTTTATGGTATGTTGAAAATTTCAGATACTGGAAGAAGTTTGTCAAAAGCAAGGTTACAGTACGCAGAAATGGGATATCAAGTTTGTATTTAATTTATGGCGATTATTTATTGAGAGACGATTTGACTGTTTTTTATGTCATAATACTTTATTGATTAAACATTTTGAATAGGCACTTCAATCAAATTATGGACGTCAATTCTATCATACGTTTCACTGGATTGCCCAATAATGCGCAGTTGGAAATGACACCTAGATCAAGTGAACGAGAAACGTCTAATGTGACAATAGGTCTTCAATTAGAGAGCGGCGATAGGTTGATGGGTGATTTTGCACCGACAACAACGCTTAACGAAATTGTTGCACAATTATGTCCTGCACAGGAGGCTGATAATACTGTTGTTATTTATATGCACCAAGAAGTACATGGTAGAGAAAATTTGAGCAAGACAACGTTACAATCACTCGGGTTGAACAATGGCCGAGCAATGCTCCGTTTAATTCATCGTGATCTAGATAAATTAAATACCCAGGCTCACGTAGCTGGTCAATTAAATTCCAAGGGCAATAAATCCAATGAAACATTGGGGAAAAATTTGAGTAAGGCTGGCGCCACGATATCCACACAGATAAAGAAGGCTCTCGATCCACTCGCATTGTTGCGAGCAGAGAAGAATAATGGTGGAAATAAAAATGATAAAGGAAAGAAAACGTCGCAGAAAAAACCATCGGGTCAAGGCCATGTCTTAGGCAGGGGGGAAAGTAAATCGTCAGTAGATACAAACATTCCACTTATGAAGGATGAAACAAAATCAGAGAATGACAATGCAATGGAAGCTACAGCTGAAAATGATTCAGACATTGACTTTGTGAGTGAGGAATGAATTGATATTTACATCCTGCAATGTTTCTTTTGTTGACAACAACAGTTCAATGTTAATTAAATATTTTTACTATCTGATCAGTTAGGCGAGAGGAATGCTCTGATATTCAATCAAGCCGGAGCTAAAGCCATTCCACGGGAAGATCTACCAGATAATTTCTTCGAGTTAACCGTCGATGACGCAAAAGCCCTTCTCCGTGATGCCAAACGTCAAAGAGAAGAGTACGATGAATCACCACTAATAACAAATGCCCAACGCGAGTTGGAACGGAATAAATCAACGTTAAATAAGTTGCACAAATATCGTCGAACTATTATAAGAATACAATTCCCAAATCAGATGGTATTACAGGGTATATTTGGTCCACTCGAGAGTGTACAAATGTTGAAAGATTTTGTCAAGGAATATTTAGCTGATCCGCAACAGGAATTCGTTCTCTGTAAATCTAAATCAAATTAATTATTATTTAATTTTTTTTTATTTCCGCAAAAGTGAATACATAATGATATGTTGATTTTATTCGTCCATAATAGACTGCACTCCACCAAGGAAGGACTTATCACCGGGAAATCGTTTGATTGATGAAAATCTTGTACCATCAGCTATTGTTTATTATTCAGGCGTATCTGATCTTAAGTCTGAGCTACAATCAAAGCTGGTTGATCCAAAAATCGCGAGTGTTCAAGCCATCAAGTCACGGTAATTTGTTTGCATTGTGCCAAAAAAGAAATATACGATTCAATATTTTGAACCTGTAAATAATATATAATTGTCATTTCAGGATGACAATGACCAGAAGTGACGTGCCAAGCAGCGACGTTTCCAATGCAAACATAGAAATTGATAGCCCTACAACCAGCGAAACATTCACAAGCGACCCAAGCCCAAGTTGTAGCAGCAGTGGTGAAGCGTCCGGTGGGTCTAATACAAATCGAGTAAAAAGTTATGCACCGAAATGGTTCAAAAATGCTTTCAAATAACACATACCACTTTCGTATTAATTGATATATATACCCTCCACACATGTGCATAAAATCATTCAGAAGTTGGAAGTAATCAATTAACTTATAAATTCTGCGTAACTTGGTGCATTTTTATTAGCAGATTGTGTGTACATCTGCATCACAATTGCTTATTGTTATTTACAAAAAAGTAAAAAGAATACAGTAAAATGTAAAACGCATAATAAAAAGAGAACGTATCATGTGTTCCCTTATCAATAAGAGACTTTTTTAAAGTAAACCCCCTCAATAGCACGTCTTTTTCATTTAGGCTGTGTGTCATTGAAGTGAAGCTGTTTTTAATGATATTGCATCAGCGATTGTTCGTGCATATGGATAGAAAAGGCGCAAGGACGAAATTGTCTGAGTATTAATTGATTGTTGTACACGCACATATGTACCACATGAAGATTAAGTACAGTTTAGCGTCACAAATTGTCGATGTATGCAATTATAGCATTTAATTTTTGTCACTTTTCATCATTATATTAGCTTTGAAGATCAGGCGGGACCACTGTGGTTGGTGATTGAAGTTGTAAATGCATAAGACGACGAATAGGACCTCCAATAATATTTCCCGCTGGTCCAGCACCACCCGCTTCTTCTTCAATACTCTCTATTAAATTAGACTCAACTGAATCTTTGAATCGACTAGATATACTGCTGTTTGTATCTTTCGCTAAATCCATTTCCAACTGCGAATCTAATAGCTTCATATATTTATCCATCTCGCCACCCCGTTCATCCTCCTCGTCACCACCGAGAGATCCTTCCGAACTACCGTCAAATTCTCCATCACCACCTGGCACCACTAAATCCAATATATCACGTAAAGTACTATCAAACACCTCTGGATCGAAGTCGATTCGACCAGCATCTTCCACGTCTTGTTTTGCATCATCTTCGCGAGATCCATCTCCGGGAAATTCAACTCCCTCGATGTCACTGGTGCGATTTAAAAATGATTTTACTTTTTCCTTAAGATTAAGAGTCTCCTGCTGCGGCTTTTTGTCACCTAAGCCCCAATGTTGCCCCAACATCGCTTCAAGCTGCATCGCATCAACATTTAACCAGCTATCATCATCAGGAGGGCTCAATGACGCTTCATCTTGTGCATGCATTTCGAAATCTTCAGTTTTCACGTTTTTCCAAGCTTCCAATATTCTTGATGCTGCACTGTCGTCTGCAGAATATGGTGATGAGATGGCTAATGGATGAGACATCAGATAATCTTTCGCCCTGGCTGTTAAATCATCACGCTCTTTACTACCCTCCAATGTATCTTTGAAATATCCGGAGATCTCTAAACGTCGAAGATATTTCGACCATTGTTCATCAGTATTTCCGGATTGTTCTCGTTTCCGCAATTGTTCATTCGCTCGTGCTACTAACATCTCCAGCCCACAGGCTATTTTAATACCAAGTAAATGTGCGTTATACTTTGGACTATTTGCTGGCGGAAAATTCCATCCAGTCCTTGGATCACCTGTATATCGACAGTGCGAACTCATTGCATATAAGCATTTGGTCAATTTTACGTTCACCATCGCACGCTGTTCCGGTGGAAAATATCTCATACCACGACAAACCTGTGAAACAACAAAATTATTGAGTAAACGAAAAGGACAAAAAGTAATTCATATATACAATTGAAGATAAATATATTGCCACAAACTTTTCTTTCAAGCGGATCGGAGTGAACAATTGTGCGAATCGCTGGTGCAATAAGTCCTGGCTCGAGTGCAAGTATCGACGCTGCTTTTTCCGGAAGAAATGCACGAGCTTTGTGCTTCCTCTTCTCAATCTCATTGGGATAAATGACAAGACGTTTACTTATGCATTCTTGAACATCTCTGGGCATGATGTAATTTTGCGAATTCTCCGAAATTCTCTTCAACTGCTCAAGTGCTGATATTCTCTTATCTTGAATAACATGGATTTTTCCATTGAAGACATAGACACGATCTTGGCAGGTCTCAGGCTCAGCCCAATTCGGAAGATAATTGGCAGTTTCAATTAGTAAAAATTCACCATCTGTATCGACTAATCGTGCAATCAATCCGTCGAATAATTCAGTGAGTTTGAAAATGAGAAATACGATGAACCATTCATCCCCTACATCTTCGTCAAAGCAAAGTGATGCATGAATATGCGGCAGCATAGATGATTCTGAAAAACAATATTGATTTTAACAAACACCAATAGCAATTCAATTAGAATAATCACATGATAATTAATTCGAAATAGCCTCACCACCAGGTACACCAGAACATTGAATAACTTGATCAAGTAATAAAGCTTGTTTGGTCCTTGGACGTAATACAAAAGAATCTTTGTGCCAAATGTAATCTTTCGTATATTTTCCGATAACTTCGTTGTATTTGCTTATCTCCTCATTGAGCAATGATTCAGAAACATTCTCTGGATTCATTGAATAACAACATTTTGGATAGAGAAAGCACTCAATGATATCTTCGTCTTGAGGTCTGGTTGCAGGTGTAGCCATTTCAGTTTTCTTTATCTATATTTTGAATGGTATAATTTTTCTACGTTTATTAATGTTTTTGTCAATTGTTAGACTCTTGACATTCTTGAGTATAACCTATACGATATCCTACTCAACTATAGTGTTCCTATATGCTGGTGCTATATTGATATATATATTGACTGTGGGCGGGGAGTGAAAGAAGAGAGGGGAATTTCTTGGGTGGTTTATTTCTTATACAGAATATGTTTGAAATTCGCGCTGCATTCGATGTGCCTCAAGGTGATTATTCAATGAGTGCAAACGACCTTGCGACAAGGTCACGTGATGACAAATTCTCGGGAAAACTACATTCTCGAATGATGATTGGCATTGAATGTAACGCCATTGCAAGTTTCACAGCCAATCATTTTCTATTATTGCAAGAAATGGAATGTTGCGCACCTTACGGTAAAGCATGGAACTGTAATTCAAAATTTAAAAACCGTTGCAAACAAAATTGACTGAAATAAAATGATGAAACCAATTAGATGGAGAAGTGGAAAGAATGAGGTTATTCGAGAATCAATTTCAAATTATTCAGGAAGAATATGAGATATTATTTGTAGGTTACCGTTACAATATGTGTTGAATAACGAAGAAATTGAATTCGTGATCCGTTCTAGAGTATCTTAGCGCCATGAGTCGATCCGCCATATTGCGGAGATCAATCGAAGAAGTAAATCTTCCCCCGCCAGTTGAGAACAGACGTGGAAAATGGCGAGAACAAAGGGGCAGCTCGAAGGCCGGTTCACCAATTGTTTGAAGAAATATCGTATATTTTTTGTGTTTGTTGGGACAATATTGTGTGTGCAATTATACCTGGCATACTCATTCTTCAAACTTGAAAGCCAAAATGATGCGTCAATTAGAACGTTATCTGGAGAGGTATGAAAAGTTTTTCAGTTCACATTTACAGACCTAGACAGTAGTTTACCATAAAATCAATGAATAATAATAAATAAAATTATTCAAGGTTGGTTCAACAAGGTTGGAGAGGAGTGATGGTCTACTTCAGGGTTCCAGACAGTTAAAATTACCACCTGACAAACATGTCAATTCGAATAAAATTCAAACTCAGCCGCATCAAAACCGAACAATAAAAATCAAACTCGATAAGGAATTATTAAATTTTACGCCTATTTGTGATGTTGTGGGTAGAGAAGCTGTGAGTGCAGTAACAAGAGCTCATAGCCAATTTTGTAAAGAATTAATTGTCAACGTATCATGTTTGAGTCAACAAGGTAAACTCTACCCAGAGAGATTGTATTCGTCGTGTCCACACTCAACAGGTTTTAGTGGAATACCAAAAAATTTTGGTTGTTTCAAGGATGACAAAACACAAAGGATACTCTCAGGTTATTATGCCGTCTTCAAAACAAATAATTCGCCTGAACACTGTGCCTTCATGTGCTTGCAATCGGGATATCGATTTGCTGGAACTGAATATTCGTAAATATCCCTTATTAGCCATTATTACTTTCTCATTCATATGTTTATAATTGCAAAACTGTTTATACTGTTTGTATTTCAGGACAGAGTGTTTTTGTGGAATGGATGAACCACCACAGTTAAAAAGAATATCGGACTCCAGCTGCTACATGAAATGTTCTGGAGATCCGAGGCAAACTTGTGGTGGACCTTTCACTATCAACGTATACCGGACTGGAATTCGAAGTAATAATTCAAGATTTACTGATAAAATATGTCCTTCGGACATATTTTAAATAGCTTTTTCCTTGTCGACAGAATTTAAACCACAAGAAGCTCGAAACTCCAGTGTCAGAGTCGGAAGGGCGAAGCCAGCTAGAATAGCTTTTTTATTAACAGTGAATGGTAGAGCGAGCAGACAAGTGAAACGTTTAATCAATGTACTCTACGATCCACTGCATTTTTATTACATTCATGTGGACGCAGTGAGTTGAATTGTTTTTCTCATTTTCTATACAATACCAGGTGTGAATGTGAAAAGAATTATTATGTATTTTTTTTCAGAGACAAGATTACATGTATCGTGAAATGCTGCGGGTAGAAAGAATGTGTCAGCGGAAAAATATAAAAGTAGCGCGAGGCGAAGGCTTGCGACACGCAAGTATTTGGGGTGGCGCAAGTCTTCTAACGACACTTCTCAGTTCTGCCCGACAAATGCTGCAATATTCTCAACATTGGGATTTCCTAGTCAATCTTTCAGAATCCGATTTTCCAATCAAAAGCAATGCTCAACTCATCGACTTTCTAACATTAAATAAAGGACTCAACTTTGTGAAATCACATGGCCGTGAAGTGCAAAGATTCATCACAAAGCAGGGCTTGGACAAGACATTTGTAGAGTGTGAGGCACGTATGTGGCGATTAGGTGATCGAAAATTACCCAAAGGGCTACAAATTGATGGTGGAAGTGATTGGGTAGCACTGAGCCGTGATTTTATTCAATATCTCATCAGTCCAGAGCCGAATGAATTAGTTTCCGGACTTTTGAAAATATTCCAATACACATTACTGCCTGCAGAATCATTTTTCCATACTGTTTTGAGAAACTCTAAATTTTGTGACACTTATGTTGACAACAATCTTCATGTAACAAATTGGAAGAGGAAATTGGGATGCAAATGCCAATACAAAGCTGTAGTTGATTGGTGCGGTTGCAGCCCCAATGATTTCAAACTTGAAGATTTGAATAGGATTCGTAATACAGCCGAGCGTAACTTATATTTTGCCAGGAAATTTGAGCCGGTGATTGATCAACGAATTATTGACAGAGTAGAGGACTGGCTCTATCCCGAGCGAGAGAACCGAACACAGATGAAGGGCCACGATATGTACTGGCAGAATTTATATCACCATGCCGATTTAAGTCCAATGAATGACGATACCATGTTGACTGTTTCAAATTCATTAGCAAGATTGGTTTACACACACTTTGGTTTAAATACCGGTCACATTCGACTCTTAGAAACAACCGCGTACTTTCTAAAAAATAAATTCAGAGCAATTTTAATAACGGTCGAGGTAGACTTGAAAGCTTTTGAGTCATCGACTTATCAAAATGATGTTCCCGAACGGGTGGAAGCTTTGGTGACACTAAAACGTAATTTCTCTGTGAGCAAAATGTGGTCAAGTAGAATTAAGACTTTATCAGTGAATACAGATTACGATCAAAAAGAACAAACGTTCAGGAATTTTCTTGGTGGAATCGACCCCATGTCAAATTTAATGCTCGCATATGAATTCGATGCATCACTTGTCACACCTAGAAATATATCAGTTCTATGGATTGATCCTCATGGCATGTTGGCAGATGTTAGTCAACTACAATTGGAAGAAATGTCTCTGATAGGATCAGTGAAACCACAATTAGAAACACCTTTGCTTATTGGCAAATGGCAAGTGTTCCTAATTGCTGATACAGTCATGGTTGGAACATTGTCATTTATTGTAAACCCATTATCATACTGGAAAAATCGTCAAATCCCAATAAAGAAGGCCAGGGATATTCACAATGGGCCAACGTTACCTCGGCGCGTACGTGAAATTGATCCAAAGTGGGTCCATATTTTGAAAAATTCTGGCATATATCAAAAACAATATGATGATAATACGGTGGTTGAAGAGAGAACAGGTCCGGAATTGAATGCATGGATCGATGAACTCGTTGATCAGTCTTATAAAATAGAAGAAATTTGTATTGCCAGTGAAATGCAATCCAACAAGAGAAACAAAATTGATTTACGTGAATGCTCTCAAACAAGTTGGAGCTCTTTGAGTCCTGATCCAAAGTCTGATCTTCATAATTTATGTGAAACATAACTCTTTTATTATAGTTCACTCACGTGCCATCTCAACCACAATAAATAAACATAATTATCATTCATTGTTGAAGCTAACGTAACATAAAAAAGGAGCGAAAGAAAAGATTAAAACTCCATGACGCCTTCATGTAAACATCAATATCATGCATATTTTTATATGGAAAACACAATTGTACATATACAGCCATATATACATATATATACAATATAAATTGTATTTGTATTTATTAATATACATTCTAATGTGAATTTCATTTGAACTACCGTGATCTATCATTCCTAAATAATCAAAATATGCGCCGAATAATTTAACATATTTTTTCATTCATCAACACATTCGCGTCGTGTTTCAGGTTAATATCAAATTTATAGATTCATTCTCATTTATAATTCATCCTTAAATGATTCTCATATTATAGATTAAATCCCTGTTATCACTATCATCATAATAGTGAACATTTATGAATAATCAACAGTTGGTAATACGTCAGAAGTGTGAAGAATGAAGTTATGACCTATAAATCAGTGATGCCAATGTTGCAAAAAAATTAAATCGAGATTATTCTCATGGGCTCCTAGGAAGTTTGTCGCAAGATGTCGGGGAATGTTTTGTGCGATAGGCCGCTGTGGATGCACTCTTTATCGAAATGACTTGCTTGTCGTGGCGAAAAGTTACGAGATTGCGGCCTAAACAAAATCACGCTGTGTGGTATAATTAAACATTGAAAAATAATAGCCGTCAAAATTGTTTGAAAAATACGTTACAATTATTTGTGCCAGGTAATAACACACACAAATTCACCGATTATCTCGAGCACAGTGTTGCAAGTGTGTGTGCTACTATTATATATTATATATACAGATATTGGAGAAACAGTAGGGTCACACAGCATACAAATAACAAGTCAGACAGTTTTAAAAATAAAAAAAAAGGCAAAGGAATTATTGTGGCGAAATATAAGGAGGAAAATAATCAGACGATAATAGTGAGATAGAAAGACAAAGCAGATATACTCCTTGATCATATTTGGAATTTTTACGTCTAATAACAGAAGAAAATAAGTAAAGAAAGGAAGTGATACATTGGGCATGGGAGCAAAAGCAAGCACCGTAGCACAAGCTGCGGGTGGTAATGGCCAATCATCCACCGGTGCCAATGAGACAATGCAAGGTTTCTCAATTTTACGTTCATTACCAGGCGGTGTTAGTTTATTGCAGCATCAACAGAGTGGTCAAACACAATCGTCGAGAGTTTCGGTAGACAGCAGACAAAGAGCTAGATCCTTAAGTTCTGTACCAGATCTCTCATCAGGAGAACAGGGTACATTAGCTAATTCTGTTGGTGTAAATGTTGGCCAAGCACTTGGCTTAGGAAATCTAGATTCAGATGATGGTGATGAAGACAGTGGTAGAGTTTATGCTGCGCATAGCTTACCATCTCATATCTGGTCACTCAATGGTGAGTATTTTTCATCAATCAAATCATTTTTCTCATTCATAATAGTGTTTAAATAATTTTATATTTTTTCAATAAATCAGAAAAAATGAAATTATATTGACATTTTTTTCAATAATTTCCCCACAATACCAAAAACAGTAGTGATGACAAGAATAAATGTTATTTCATTACACAAAGTATCTTTCCCTCTTTCTTTTTCTCTCTGTAAAATTGTTCTATTTACGTCAAAGCACTAATTCTATTGAAGTTTTATTCTAAATAACAGGATTACTCGACGTAGCCAGTTAATAATTTTTTTTATCTCATCCGTGAGAAGTCAATAATGTTGTCTAAATACGGATAAGTTTATATAAGTATTTATCTATTTATTTATTTCATCATTTTTTTTATTAGATCCAATTCAACTTCATATCTATAATGTTTTGATAATCATAATAAGTGTACAGTTGATAATAACAATAACGCAGAGATTTTTTTCAAGGGTATGTAGACAAAAGGTGGTGAAATAAAAAGAAACGTGATCGGTGGATGGATAACCTAGCATTAACTGACAAAAACCTGAACCCCAAGAGTTGTATGAGGTTATGTACGCAATAATGAGACAGATACGCAGTTGTATAGCGAGACAGTGGGCGCCGTACGGTTGATCTATAGGTTTTCTGCTCTCTTTGTGCAATACAAAAGAAAGGTGGTGGGTAAACGTGTAGAGGTGTGGGTGGCTCCGGGGTATTTGTTTTGGCGCGTGTTGCTGAGGTGGTTGGCCTGGTAACCATGTACAATCGATGCCGGCAATGGCCCGGCACACGGGGTAGCACTTATCAATGTAGATGAAGAAAAATTATGTATCAGGGCCAATTGCGACTAATTGTGCACATGAAATAATCAAGGTCCAATGCTCTGCTTGTGATAACTGTTGTTGAAGATGGGTGACATCATGTTAGGATAGGTCGGGTTGGCTATTGCGATATGGGAATAATTGTGAGCTCGTGTTTGACTGAAACCGAAACCGAAGTTGTACCGACACATCATCATGCGCGACGAGTTATTTATGGTTGTCAATTCTATCTACGCATTGACATCAAAAATGAATCATCTTCATTCTTACAGGAATATTATTTTCATTTTATATTTATTTGTGTATTATTTAAAATTGTTAAAGGTCTTAAATGTCCTGTATGCTCGAAATTTATCCTACCTGATGACATTGAGTGTCATTTGGTGATGTGCCTGACTAAACCACGTCTAAGCTACAACGGTAATCTTTCATCACTTTAATTCATTCCACTTTTTTCCTGCTTCTATTTATATCTATTTATTTATCTTGGTATTTACTTGTATTGTGGTTTTTTTCAGAGGATGTGTTATCGGATGAAAAAGGAGAATGTGTTATTTGCCTGGAAGAATTGGAACCAGGAGATGTCATAGCCCGCTTGCCATGTTTATGCATATATCACAAAAAGTATGCCGGAATTAAATTAATTGCTGTGTTATAAAAGTGATAAGAATGAACAAAGAAATGAGGAGGTGATATATAATAAAATATTCTATTTTATTGCAGCTGCATCGATAAGTGGTTTCAAGTGAATCGTAGCTGCCCTGAACATCCTGGTGATTGATTTGCACTTTACTTGAATCTGAAAAATTAAAAAAATATATAAACAAAACAAAACAGTGGAACAAATTGATGGACCGCGCAGGACAGCGAAGATCATTGCGAATCGGCATTTTGGGGAAGGGAATGGGATTATAAACGACACAAAAGTGAAGACAAAAAAACAGATGAAAAAATAATAAAAAAAATAATAAAATAACTAGTCATGGTGGCCGCTAGTCTGCAAATGGTGGTTCGTAATCGTGGCAATCGGTCGATGGTTGAAGTGAACTCGATCGATCCGAGATAAATAAGGACGCAACACCTAATTAAAAAAAAACAGAAAAAACAAGGAAGGAAACAGAAAAATCCTCAGACTCTAATAACTAAGCAAGGGACTTATATCGCCATGAAAAAGAAATTCAGCGATACTATGCTATTATCTATACGTACCTATAATTATTCTATCAATGCTCTATCGCTTATTATCAATTGTACCATATTTATAAATTTTAATTAGTTTTACATCATGAAGTTGAAAAATAGCGTTAAGCGACAAAACCACAACAATTGAGGTGATCACCGTTATTACTATTTTATTGCTATTATTATTAATTTTCATGTGTTGAAGAATGGGAAAAGAAAATATCGAGCGATATTTAGTCGGAGAAGACGCCTGCTCGATAAGCAGGTGAGCTCTATATACAGAATTAATTAGTTATTAATTTCAATGATTTTACAATCATGACGATGTATTGTTTTTGTTGTCTGTTGCGCGGGGAAAAAGATAAAGTGGAGCGGGCGGGGGGACGGGCATGAGTGCTAGAAAGGATATTTTTGATACTTTCATAAATGGGAGAGAGCCATGGATGTATAAGAGAATGAAGAAAAAAGGACTTGTCATAATGCTGTTGACGCTGTAGTAACAATAAAGGTTCTAATTTAACCTTCATCGATTTATCAAATTATATACTTGTACGATATTGTTTTCATTTCTTTTATATTAATGTGTGAGAAAGTAGTCGTGTATATATATGGGTGTGCATGTGTGTGGTGAACTGGAAAGTTTTGATGACTTTTCGGCCTTGGATAGGTCGAATTAAACATCGTTATCGGGTGAGAATAGAGGTCGCCGTATTGGTTTGCTTCGCGCATGCGGCCTATAGTGCACAATGCATCCATATAATATGTACATATGTACTCGTGTTGAATATTCTGGTGCGGTGTCGTTACTACCGTGTCTCTCTCTTTCTCAATGGTGACTTTGAAACTTTTGAGGTTATAGTTGGCGAGTAGACGGTGTACATATCCCAGGTGGTGTTGTAACACGAGCATAAGTGATTAATATTTCGATATTTAGGATTCTTAAGTATTAAATTCGGGAACTTAATTCCTCATTACGATTATGGAAGCGACAAGTAGATTGATTTTGTGATTTTTAGCGACGATTAATGTCGGCGAAAAGTATGTTTAGTAGGGTATTATGGCAACATGGAATTGCTGATTTGGCCGTGTGACGAATAGTCACGACATTTTTTTCACCGTTTTTTTCATCAGTTCGATTATTATTTATCATGGTAAAAGAAAAGCCCAATTCGACCCGTATTTATGATTCGGAGGGTTATAGATGTAGAGCAGCGTGTATTTGCGTCAGGAGCGACCTCGAAGATGAGGTAAGCCGTTATAGAGGGCACTGTCCACCTTCATCATCTTTATTTTGATTCTTTTACCGGTTTTGCAATTTCATTATTCATCCATTCTTATGTTAATAAATGTGGCTCAATGTAACTTCCATGTCGTTGAATGATATCTTATTCATACATTAATTATTTTACAGGTGCTTTTGGTAACATCGAGCAGACGACCGGACAGCTGGATAGTGCCTGGTGGTGGCGTAGAACCCGATGAAGAGCCGGCTGAGACAGCACTCCGGGAAGTTAGAGAGGAAGCTGGTGTCCAAGGTCAGCTTGGACGATGTCTCGGCATTTTTGAGGTTAGCATCAATTTGATAATTATTTTATTTTGTGCATTAATTACTTGTGTATGATAAACATATATAAATATTACCAAAGGAAAAATTCCTACAGAATGTTGAACATAAACATCGCACTCAAGTTTGGGTGATGCAAGTCACCGAGGAATTGCCAGAATGGGAAGACTCTCGTTCAATTGGACGCAAACGCAAATGGTTTACAATATCCGAGGCGTTGATACAGCTTGCCCAGCACAAACCCGTCCAACGCTCTTATCTTCATAGCCTTCGTAATACCAATCCTAGACGTGGTGCATCATCAAATCCCACATCACTTCATTCTCATACTTTATCAACTCCGATTCAGCTTGTAACTAATTCAAGCACCGATTCTCATCTCAGCAAACACAGCTAATGTCAAGCAATAAATGTTGATTAGAAATGTAACATGCATGCAGATGCATATATACATATGTATCCACAAATATACATATGTATATGTGGTCATTGAAACTCCTTTTTTTTTTGCACTGCGTCTTTGATGTACCGCAGTGACAACGATAACCAATTATCACTTGTATTTTATATATCAAAACTAATGAACTATGTCATAAGTCTTAACTATCATCATTTGGGCAGATCGATAGGGAAATCGTGCAGAGTTGTGAGAGTTGAAGAATGAAATTATCTTTGAGCATCGCTCGAATATAGGGGACTATCATGCTGAATAAAAAGAAATTTATATGCCATTTATGAATTCATTTTATTTAAAACCTTATGAATCATATAGACATTAAGGCTTTCACATTAAATATATCAATTGTATTGCATCAACGAATTTTTTGAGCATCAAAAATCATGAGACATCAGCGTGTAATACTCCACAAAGGCACGTACTCTGAATATTTGCCAGTAGCACTGCACAAGCCCTTGTGAAACGCAGGTCAGACCACGTGAGAGTGACAAATTTGGATATGCATCAGAATTGATAAAATCATATAAAATATAGAAATTGATTAATTCCCCTTAATTTTTTATTTATGATGAAGGAAAAAAAATGCTTTCCTGTGTAAAAACTCCTTCAACTGTGAAGATAAAAGAGGTAATTTTGACTTCCACGTTGCATTCATATTACCTGAGATGCACATTATTCATTACTTTGTATGTACGTAGCCGTAATTAAAAAGAAATTAGAAACGACCGCTTTTGTCAATGAATGTACGCATGAGTGTTGTACATGGGAATTCGCCAATGAGGAATAGCCGTGACCGGATGTACGCAAATTTACTGTTGTATTGTGTTTAACCAATCAACGTTTCGAATGTTTGGCGCATCAAGTTACGATCACGTGATGAAGTATGGCGGCTCCATCTATGCCGCCATTTTTCATCGAAATTGCATTACAATATATATCTATACAAAACACTGCCATGCGTCCCACCAATCACGTTAGAGACAATATGGCGTCTTGCATGTGAGCCGCACATGTTCCATTCAGTTTATAGACATGGAGTTGGACAACACAAATGCTGGTGAGATGGAGAAAATGGATAGAAGCAGCGACGAAGAAGAATCAATGGAGGAAGAGGTAGAAGAATCAATTGGAGAAGAGGGTGAAAATGGTAATGCACAAGAAGAGACCGAGAAAGAAGTTTTTTTACCAGGAAAAACGATGGAAAAAGATGAGAAATTGGTTGTGGATATGTCAGCATATCGAATGTTACATCGAGCTCAAACCGGTGCGCCGTGTTTGAGTTTTGATGTGATCCAGGATGATCTTGGTTCTGGTCGTGAAACATATCCATTGTCGATGTATCTTGTAGCTGGAACACAAGCACCCCAAACACATGTAAATAATTTGCTTGTGATGAAAATGACAAATTTGACTAAGGCTTCAAGTGATGATAGTGATGATGATGACGATTCAAGCGAAGATGAAGATGAGGATGGTGAGAAGAAAAAAGATGATCCAGAAATGCATGTAGCGACAATTAAACATCAAGGGTGTGTTAATAGAGTACGCTGTACACAGTTGGCTGGCACAACATTTGTTGCAAGTTGGAGTGAAATGGGTAGAGTCAGTCTATGGAATTTAGATGAACAATTAAAAGCATTGGAGAGTCCTGCGACATTGTTAGCATACAATAAGAGAAAAGAAAAACTTGATGATGCGACAAAACCAGTTTTCGTATTTAAAGGACATTTAGCTGAAGGCTATGGTCTTGATTGGTGTCAAACAGAATCTGGAACACTTGCTTCGGGTGATTGTAAAGGAAACATTCATCTGTGGCGATATAGTAATGGCTCTTGGATTGTTGATCAACGATCTTATAATTCTCACAGTCCTCACAGTGTGGAGGATCTTCAGTGGTCACCGAGCGAGAGGAATGTGTTGGCTTCGTGTTCAGTAGACAAAACGTATGAAATGTTCTTTTCCTATAGTTTAATTGATGTTATGTACAATTCTCATCATATCAATAATTTTTTTTCTTGTTTCATTGCAGTATCAAAATTTGGGATACCAGAGCTAGTCCTGCATCAGCGTGCATGTTAACAGCCACTGATGCACATACTGCTGATGTCAATGTTATTTCATGGAATCGTAAAGAGAGTCGTTTCCTCGTATCGGGTGGCGATGATGGAGCAGTTAAAATATGGGATTTGAGACAGTTTGGTTCAGCAACAAATAGTGCAGTAGCCACATTTAAACAGCATACAGCTCCAGTCACATCAGTTGAATGGCATCCTGAAGAAGGAACAGTTTTTGCATCAGCTGGTGCTGATGATCAAATTGCTCAATGGGATCTCTCAGTAGAAGTTGATCAATCCGAACCAGTCGATAAAGATCTATCAAGTCTACCTCCACAATTGTTATTCATTCATCAAGGTCAATCAGACGTCAAAGAACTTCATTGGCATCCTCAGTGTCCTGGTACTATGATTTCCACAGCTCATTCCGGCTTCAATGTATTTCGAACTATCAGCATCTGAATATGTTTGGAACACTTTGATGATATATTTTTAATAAACTTCTAGAATAATTGTATCCGTAAGTCATTTCCATTTCATTTCACTTTTCTAACAGTTTAAGTGACAATAGATGTCTTATAGTCGGCCTGCCATGAGGACAATTCCATGGATTTTGCATTTGACCCATTTGTTTTATTAAACGATACATTTCAGAATTATTTAGTGCAGTGCCAATCATCACAGCTGATCTACATGCACGTGATGCTAGCATTTGTTGCACTCGTGATGGGCGTAAAATGTTTCCATCTGGTAGAGTTCTATTTGTTCCTTCCGAGCCACCTTCTTTTATTAAAAATATCAGTTCTTCTATGTCCTCCTGTCCAAATTGCCAGAATCCACTTACAGGCATTCCTATTAATTGGATACGTTTGCCGACAGTTTCTGCAAGTGAATCATGATATGAATTAATGGTATTTATTCTTTTGAATGTCGTGATAAGGTAGTGAACTTATTTTACCGTCTGCATTGACTTTCAGAGAAAAGCCATTGGCATCGAAGAATTCCTGGTGTTCGATAACAATTGTTTCATTAACAGCTGTGAGATTTAGCAATTTTGGTACTACCAGTTTTTGTGTCTTTAATTTTGTTTCATTATTCAGCTTCTCGAATCGGAATTTTTCATCACTTGCATGCTGATCAATGATAAATAAATCACTGTTCAATTGGGCAACTATGAAACCTAAATTAAATTGTCCAATAACTTCCATCTAGTAAGAAAAAAATCTGTGATCAAAATACCAGCATGTGAAAAGTGTATTCGTCATCTTAGAACAGTTGAATAATCACCTGCATGAAACTCTCTTTTGTCAATTGCTTCTTCAACTCATTTTCTGCATCGGAACTTTTGGTCGGTTCAATTCCTGCCCGGAATTTTATTTGATGATCTTTTTCCGTTGTCATGCACATCGATTGAACTTTCGATGCTAACGCTGCTTTTATTGATGTAATACTGATTTTCATAAATGCATCTGGCAATTTATCTATTGGATTCAAATTGTTGCCTCGATTATTCTCTCTCATTCTTCTGATAGCAGGTACTGGAGTTGCTTCTGTCAAATTATTTTTATCATCACAGTTATTGGATGATGAAGATGAGGAAAAAATTCTTTTAGTCGGTGGGGATGTAGGACTGTTCTTAGATGATGAAAAACTTCGTTTGAGTGAATTTTGCAATTGATTCAAGTTCAATGTTGTATAAGTGCCATTCATTCTTTCCCATTTCTCCATCAAACTCATTTTTACTGTTGCCAAAATAAATTTTTCTTGAGTTAAAAATATTGTCCGCTTATCAGGTGTAACATTGACATCAGCAAGATGTGGTTGATTGAATTTTATATCCAGATATACAAAAGGATATTGTCTATTATTAAATCGATGATAAACATTATTTATCAATTTTGCAATTTTATTCAAGTTACACGGTCGACCATTGACAAAGAAAAATTGTCGATCCGGTGAAGCACGTCCCATTGTATGCTCACAACTGCTTGTATAAAATTCCCAAGAAAATTCAACGTTGATATCGTCTGGTAAATTGAATTCCTTCAAAGTTGATTCATCTGGCAATTTCATGTCTACTGTACTCACGCCATTGCATGACTTCTTACCAAAAACACAATAAACATTATTCAAAACATTCTCTTCACCCGTTGTTGCTACAATAATATTCCCTGATTTCCCTTCTATGGTATTTGTACACGTAATTTTGATGCCAGTTGAGACCAAACAATAACTGTATAATATTTGGATAGCCTTAGCATATTCTCTTTTCAGATTCCTCTGAAATTCTTTAGCTCTCACTGGCAAAGTTTTGAAAATATTTTTCACACAAACGGTAGTTCCTATTCCTCTTGCGCACACCTCCTTCTTCTGAAGCAATCCATTTTTATCAAATTGCAATTTATATGCGTGTTCACTAGTTGAATGTTTCGTTATTATACTCAAATCTGATAGTGCACACAAAGAGCTGAGTGCCTCACCACGAAACCCAAATGTTATCACCTCTGGAAGATCATTAAACTCTCGGAGTTTTGATGTATGATGCTTCAGACCTGGTAGAAAAAAACATCAATTAGGATTTTTCGTGGTGATTATTATATATCATCAATGTACTTTATGATGAAAAAAAAAATTATGAAGATGTACCCAATCCTTCAAAATCTTCTTCCAAGACGCCACTGCCATTGTCGGTAACGGTTATTGATGATTTTCCATAATCTACTAGTTTTACATCAATGCATGTTGCTCCACTATCAACACTGTTCTCCACTAGCTCTTTTATTGCAATCGCAAGATCAAGAACAACCTAACATCAAATTACACAAGATGAATTATCACAAAGTTATGTGTTGAATTTAATCATCGTTTAACCTTACCTGGCCTGAACATATTTGATGCACTGTATCTTTACTGATGCAATTAATTTTCTTAGATTGTTCATTAGTTGGTGGTGGAATGTCAATATCTTCATCCATCGTAAAATTTCAATCATTAATTAGTTATACGATAATAAATAACGATGAATGATAAACAAACAAGGCCGGTTCAATCCTTCGGGAACATAACCTCTATCTATTCTGAATTGCTTGAATATATCGTCGATAAATCGTAGACAGAATAATTAGTTTAAAATTTATCAATTTTTCATTTGTTTATTCATTTTCGAGACATATTAACAATAATTCTGTTGGCAAAAAAAATTTTCCGGCCTCCAGAATCATAGGCGCTGATCAACGTATTTCTTCATGAACGAATATTTGAATTTTTGAAATTATCTAAAGCAGCAGTAGCGCCATCTCCATTTATTGCTTTTTCTTTCAGAACTAAAATATCGACTTTCACCACTTTTTGGGACTGGCAGTGTCATCTAGCGGAATACCATGCGAACAAAAAATGAGTATATTTCACAAAAAAAACATCAGATGGCGCAGGTATGCAATAATGGTGACATTGAGCAATTAGTTCCCAAAGAATTCCGACCGATGGTGCCACCGGTGTCTAAAAGCATAAAAACTCCAAATTCTAGTTACAACAAAAGTTACGAAAAATTGAGATGGCGCTACCAGTCTTCAAAAATATCCGAGTTCCGAAAAAAAACCCAAAAATTGTGGTGAGGTCACAGGAGTTTCAAACCTGCAAAAATTTCAGATTCACACAAACTGGAATTTGTCTATAAATAAAAAAAAACATCTGTATAATATGTGGGCGTGAATTTTCGTGTTCCTCAAGTATCGTATAACTCAATCCTATTTTGTCACATTATTATCGTATTATGGCATAGTTTTTCTGATATTTGTCGCTCACAGGTACAACTTTCTGTAATAACCGACAAAAATAACATAAAAAATGGCATTTCGAGGAATCATAACCTCACGAGCCATCCACACATCAACAATAAACAATGAAATCCGGAAAATGGCACGATTGAGAGTAGTGGACAACAGTGAAATTGGAAAGCAAGCAATGATGGAAGGCAAACCACCAAGATGCATTCACATTTATAATAAAGGGGGTGTAGGCTTTATAGGTTAGTCTTTTCGTTGTGCAAAAAATTAGTTGTATTCAGAAATACTCATGCAATTATTCGTCTTATAGGAGATAGGATACTCGTAGCAATCAAAGGAGAGAAGAAAAAAGCAATTCTGGTTGGACTAAAACAGAATCAGAATCCAAAAGTACCAAAGTTCGATAGTAATAATCTCGTTCTAATCGATGATAATGGTACGCCGTTGGGTACTCGTATTCACGTACCAATTCCACATATTTTACGAACAATAATGAAAGAAAAAACGCATGCAAAGGGTGCTGATTATACTAAATTGATTGCTATTGCATCGCGATTTGTATAAACATACTGTTGATTGTAAATAAATTTATAGATACATGAAAGGATGTTTAAAAGTGTTTATAATCGTTATTATTATGTACAAAGTACGTGATAATCGACTGTACAATATGAACTTTTTGTTGTACCTCTTGTTACGCGAGTTGTACGATGCAAATAATCCCATCAGTATAAAGGGATCAAAGATGATAATCTAGCGTATATCATTGTTGAATAACATATCAGTGGAAAGGGTATGATGATATAGAAAGAAAAACACCATTAATTGCCTCTCCGTACGCATTTCTATTTCAAAGATCCAGTTCAAAAACATAACTTTGAATATTTCGAAATTCCTCTTTCACTTTGTAGCATTTTATTGTTTTTTTTTCTCCCAACTTCTCCCGCTCTCTTACTCTCTCTTCTACTTCACCTCATCTTCCTCTCTTTCACCATATTAAGAATTAATAGATTAGTTTATCATAAGTCGAGCCTTGACCGAGAATTACAACGGTCGAATTGGATTAATACGCTGTAACAGTCGTATTTTTTTTACAACATTCGTACGTAAGTCTTTCTTTTTTTAGCAGAGATAAAAGCGCAGGTGCCCTAATCGCACTTGATTCCTCCTTCCTTTCGTTCAATGCATGATGTGTATTTAATACCAAATGATATCCTTGATGGATCTGGATATCGTTTCCCTTTTTTTTCCCCTTTCTTTTTCGCTTATATTCACTCTCAGGTTTCTTTTTTTTTTCGTCTAAAAATCAATGGACATTTTTCAACATTTTCATGTTTTTCCCTATATCTGTTATCGATTAAACGTGATGTGTTGTATATTGAAGAATGCCATTACAACTGTTAACTCATTTTTCTCCCACAATATTCCCAGTTTATAAAATAGAACTCCCTACAAATACATATCACTAAGTTAATCATTTTTTTAATTGTTTGCATCATTTTTTTTAAATCCATGTGGGGTAAACACCAAAAAGGCTGCGGTCCATCAACGAATTACAACTCATTATTTTCCTCATTTTCCTCGCTTCCTTTTTTTTCCATTTTCGTATTTTTTCTCTCTTTGTTTGATTCTCCAAATCTCATCATATACGTATACTAAATATCGCATTAGAAATTCTATATGAAAAACCACGCATGAGATCGGATTAATTCCCGAAGAGTTTAAAGTGTATAAAATTGTCTTGCAGAGAACATCTGAACTACTTATTTTTATAACACATTGAGACGCTTCGGTTCCATCAACTCAGGCACGCCTGGCTGTTGAGTAATTAATACACATCGTCGCTGCTGGTAAAACCATATTATTATCAATTGTCCCTCAGAGTTTTTATATTCAGTAACGAGCGTATTTAGTTGAACATACGCATGGGGTTCATCCATCATTCCCACAACTTATCCATTTGCCTTCTCATCGTCGTTGCATTTAGTTCAATACACACACATGCATACTCATTGTTTCTTAATTATAAAGAGCACGGGCACTCGGAAAAAAGAATTGTAATAATAATTTCAACATATACCCGATTAGTATTGAATCAAATTTTTATGTCAAACTACACCAAAGAACATTCTCAAGTCATTCGTGTTTGTTGCATAAATACAATATTGAATGCTGCATTATCATATTGCCTAAAGCTTATTAAATATCATAGGTCAAAAAATGTTATTCACGTTTCCCATACAAGCATGTAAGTCTCTCAACTATTTGTATACGATATTAATTTCCATTATTTGTTCATGATGTATTAATTTAATCAGAAAAAATATCATATGATCGTGAAAGTCTACGTATATGAATACCTCATTCAGTTTTCAAGAAAAAGAATTATAGTAACAACTCTAGATATTTTTGTTATTGAATATTCAACGCAATATGCGTTAAAATTACAATCCCACATCTTTTTTGTATTGTTTTTTTTTTATATATGTAAAAAGAAGAGAAAATACATAGTAATGATCACTGATTCTTTTTCTTTCGTTTATGTATACAATAATTCGCCCATGATGTACAAATAATATCGTTGGAATTAGTCACCAGCAACGACCAGTATACCTAGCTTTTTACAGTACAAAATACAGCTCCTGCTCACATGCACGTGTACATATTAAATATATATACCCGTGCACAGATATATACATATATCTAATAACGTCGATATTAACTGAACATTTGAGGATAATTTAATTGCTGCAATGTGGCGAAATTTCTATTTTTATTTCATATCTATCACATATGATTGATGATTTCGTTGTAGACCAAGCGAAAATAGAATAACTGTTAAATTAATCGAATATGATAAATTATAGGGGCATGTATATTGAAAATAATTGCATATGTATATGGATGCAGATAACAGAAAGAGATGGGTCATATCCTCATGCATCAAGCGAATATCTACGTTAATAAATCCTCTGTGTATGCATTCAGGGCCGAAATGCTCACTCATTCTAACGTCTTTATCCTCACCAAGTTCTTCAGCAATAATGTCATTCTCAAAATATTGAGCCAGCTAGGGAGAGTTCGAGAGGGAGGACCAGATACAAGATGCGTGGATATCGGAAGTTGGTGTAACCCAAATGGCGATTCCGTTTGTGTTTCTTATAATTTTTTCACATGTAATGTTATGTGTCCATTATTTATTATTATATCCTTGCAAAATTTTCTTTCTCGTCTATTTCGAAGAAAGAAGAAAAGGAAATCTAAGAGCCTGTTCGTCAATTCAGTCTTTATTTTCTAAAGAAAAAAAATAATTAAATAAAAAAAAATTAAACAACTCGTTTCTTTTTCAATATGAACCGCCATTTTAATTAAGATTATACATTACGTTTATCGGTCGACCGAAAATATAAAATTCTCCGATTTAAACACTATTTTTTTTCTGCCATGAAACAATCATTGATTTACAAAAAACAAAACACTTCATCGTTTTTTTTCTCTTCTTCTTCCTCTTCCTCATCATCTCCATTCTTGTTCAGTTGCGTCCATTGGCGCCTTGTGTTGTGTATTTTATCCCTTAATTACATCACGAAAAATCCATACATCTTGCATCGCAATTAACTATGCGATTACGAGATAGGTATTGAAGGTCAAAGGGGGAGCAAAGGATTCGTACCTACGCGCTAGATCAATCGAATGTTCTTTTATAATATTATTACATTGTATCATGTGTATATATGTGTGTGTCTCTCTGAATGTGATTCATTATTCCATCATGTGTATCTGTATACATTAATTAATGTACCATGTTCAATTTATTAATTTTCTTTCTTCATCCTTTTTTTTCCCCGTCCACCCAATGTGGCATTGTCAATGTCTTGTTAATATAAATGTTCGTATGTGAATGATTTGCGTGCACACGACGCATGTGAATGGTGTGTAACAATAAAACTTAAAGACATTAAAAGAAAAAGAAAAAGGAGAACCCTTTTACAAAGAGAAGAATAACGCCGGGGCACAGTTGGGCCGAAGACATTGAAAAAAAAAAAATTAAATTGGGACATTATTGAGGATGGTAAGGTGAAAATTATCAGTAGAGTAGGAAAAAGGGGGCTTTATCAAGGGGGCATGGGGGGAGCATGACAATGGGTCAGAAGTTTGTGGTTTGGGCGAGTGGAGATTTGATGGCATCAGTAGAGATGACAAAGTACAAACTGCTATGGCATTTTAACAACGTATGTTACGAATTAAATATACGGTTGTATCAAATCGGCATACGTTCGCACATCCCTACCTAGCTACAATTCCCGTTAATGGCGCGCACGTACGCTAAACGGCTTATCGCAATCGTTAAGCGAGCGGCACGAAAGTTCCGGTTTTATGTCTCCTACTCCCTGTCGTGCTGATCGCACTCGCGGCTTATGTGACCGCTCTTGCCACAAATGTAGCAGATCTTGCCTCCAGTCTCGGTGCAGTTGCGCGCGATGTGGCCGGTCTTATTGCAATTATAGCAACTTTGAAGAGCAAAACGTCCGGGATCATTGCCACCCTCTGGGCAGCTGCGTGCGATGTGACCGGTTTTGTTGCAGTTGTAACAGCTCATCTCGGGCCCCTATTTTTCATTTTCATTTTTTTTAAATTACAATTTTATCAAATTTTCATGTATATTATGTGTGTTTGGATATGTGAGTGCGTATGTGCATGGAGATTTATATTTTGGAGTGAAAGAATGCATGATGATTATGATGCTCCATTTAATAGAGCTATTATTGAAAATTATTCTCACCTGCTGACAGTCTTTTGCGATGTGTCCTACACCGTTGCAACGGTAGCAGAGGTCTGCATCCTCCTTGCATTCACGTGCGAAGTGACCAAATTGGTTACACTTGAAGCACTTCTCACGTCCACGTCCAAATCCACCATCTCTATCGCGTCCACCACGATCACCTCTGCTGCCGCCGGTGTTGCCCTGGGGGCACTCCCGCGCGAAATGGCCCATCCGGTTGCATTTGTAGCAAGCACTCGAACTCATCTTTATTCCTTCTTAATCTGAAATCACAAAAAAAAATGAAAATAAAATTACATTTTCATTTTTGATCCATGGCTATTCAGTTGCCCATATTCCATTTATGAATACTCTTATGTATTCATTACAGTGTATGATGTTCAATTATTTAAAATTTTAAGTATATACATTTTCCCCATCAATGCATTCTCGCGAGACTGATAATATATTTGACGTGGTGAGATAAATGATAAGAGGCGTCGTCGTTTTATGATGTATTATTGACTTTAGATATATTTTTTCAACCATTTTTTTTCCATTCCACTCTTGCGACAATCAGAATCAGTGAATGCTGGATTAAGTTGTACTTGAATGTTTAATTACTTCCTACCATACCTAAATTATTTCGTGACATTTAAAAGAGATTTGCTCCGGCTATTCCATTCTTAAAATATATCATTTGCAGCGTCGCGGAGGGAGTTGTGTGCTTCGAGAGTGCAAGACGTAGGGGGAGTGTGCTATCCTCATAGCTAGCACCACCACCACGACACTACACAACTATCATCGCCAATTCCGCCATCGTTGTCACACAAATGGGGGAGGCCCGGGGTAATCTTTCATTTTTCATTTTCCCTTCTAAATTTTTTGCTACTCATAAAGTGAAATGCAATCGCACATGAAACTCCACCCGCAAATCCAAAGATAATTGAAACGTTAGCAAGGAAGACATTTTCTCAACCGTTCCAAACTTTCACAAGTTGATAAAATGGCATCTTGCAAGGATACACGGGGGGGTATGGAGGGTACACGTGTTCGCGGGGCGTCCTACCAATAAATGTAACGGCGTATTGGCCCCACAGGCTCCAAACAAAACGGCGCAATGGTCGTCGGACGTTACAATAAAATAACGAGAAACTAAGAATTTTCCAACAATACATTTCCGATTATTGAATAAACATGGCTTCTGATTATACAAATTAAAATATATTCCATTATTTTTTGAGCAACGTGGCTTGCGCCCCCACTTTGCGGATAAGCACGCATATACGCCACGGCGCGAAGATGGCATCCGAGAGTGACGCCGTAGTTAATTTTTTTTTCCTTACTCTTCAAAAAACATAAATTCAACTATAATCCACGTACATAACCAATAAATATATCCAAATGAATGTAGAAAAATATAGAAATGATGAAAATTGCTCACGAAGATCCTTTTGTACACGACTTGATGATAGATATGAGTGTTCAAGATCTGAATGACCACGTGCGGAGTTGCACAGTGAGCGGGCCATGAATCGTCCGGCTGCGTAAAGGCCGCCGCCGCCGTTGTTATATATCACACCATCACGGCGTTGTACAATTTTGTATTGTTTTTTGCACAAGTAATTAACACTCACCTCCTTAACTCGTTGGATCTACGACGTGGACTCCTTCTCTCGGCTCACGGGCAACGCGACTTGTAGCAATGGCACCGGTGGTAACAGTGTTTTCGTGGGAAAAGTTTAACCGATGCTACACCGAACAACTACGGCGATCATCGACTATGGGGACGAAGACCGGCCAATCCGCGCGTCTCTACCCGCCAAACCTATTGCCGGCAATGTGAACGCAACCATTCTCCTTTCCCACTCTGCCTAGTCAAAATTGTCGTTGCTAACCTCATACATTCATTCTATTTCATCAACAATTCACTAATTAATCGACCAAAATTTATTAATTATTTTGTCTTTATGTCAATTGAACATTTAAAAGTAGATTTACTCCTAATTTGTACAATAAAGTTTGTGGAATAGTTTTTCTTTTGACTAGTTGAGCATTGTGATTGGCGGTTAGATTGCCCGGGTGCGTTGAAAAAAATGTTCCTGCTGCAGCGCTCGCGGTTGCCAAATACTCCGCAAAGGATGACATGCAATGGCGGGAAATTTGGCAACATTGCGGATGAGCTATGGCATTGTTGCAACTTTTTATTATTGACGATGGATGTAGTGGATATTGAATAATATTCATTATTTTTAGGATAATTGTTTTGGATTATAGGTTATCTCGCTATTAAAATAATATTTATTCTGTAATAAATGTAAAGTAATGAACCGGAATATAGAATCAAAATGGCGTCAAGCGGATGTCCGTCGCCGGTAGATGTGTATGGAAACCCGGCACGTGTAAATTGATCGCGAAATAGTATTTCCGGATATTGTACGCCACATGATGGGATGTGACGCTATTTGGAACTAACAGAACGATTTTTAAATATATATATTGAATGGGAGAATTGAAATCTGTTTATTTGTCAAATTTTTCTGTTTTTATTGTATTTTAATTTTTCTTGTCTGATAAATTGCAATGTCGGGAGAGAAAAGAGAAAGAGAAAACAGCGACAGTGATAATGAGTGGGTTGGTCCACTTCCAACAGAGGCTGCACCGGTAAAAAAACAAAAAGGTTTTGTATTTGTAACCTCCAATTTTACGTTTGTTTAATTGTTTTTATGTTCATTAGTTATTTATTAGTTAATGTCGATGATTAATAATTTGTATTTTGTATTGTTTTTTTTTAGTTTTGGAATATGAACAAGTTTATATTGATCATTTGCCTTCATGCGAATGTTATGAAAAGTCCTACATGCACAGAGATGTTATTACCCACATTGTAGTAACGAAGTGAGTATTTTCATTCATATCAAAGTAGGACAGTGGATATCTGATGGTTAATGATTTTTTGTTGATTTTTAGGACGAATTTTGTCATAACAGCCAGTTGTGATGGTCACGTAAAATTTTGGAAGAAGCAGGAAGAGCTCATTGAATTTGTGAAACATTTTAGAGCTCATTTAATGGCTGTGAAAGGGTTGACAGCAAGTCCCGATGGAGCTTACGCTGCTACAATTAGTATTGATAAAACTTTGAAAGTATTTGACGTGATAAATTTTGGTGGGTAATATTTTCATTAAATTTTAATTGATAATATACAAGTGGTATAACGTATTGGAATGTTCTATATTTGTTGGCTATAGATATGATAAATATGATGAAGTTTGAGTACGTACCTTCTTGTGTTGAGTGGGTTTACTCTCCTGGAGATGCAATAACAGCTGTGGCAGTTTCTGACCAAGATTCATCGAAAATATACGTTTACGATGGTCAAGGGAGTGAAACAGCACTGCATGTGTTTGAGAAATTACATACAAAACCTGTGGTGGTTATGAAGGTAATATAAAAAGCTTTCCTTCGTTCATCTTAAAAGTCAAAAATATATCTAATATTTAGTTTTACAGTACAATTCAATGTTCGAGAGTTGCATATCAATTGACGAAGCTGGTATATTGGAATACTGGACTGGACCGAAATCAGAATATAAATTTCCAAAATGTGTTTCGTTTGAATCAAAGTTGGACACCGATCTATTCGAATTTGCCAAAAACAAAACTTATCCGTGCGGCTTAGCTATATCACCGGATGGTAAACGGTTTGCTTCATTGAGTGGTGATAGGAAAGTTCGTGTATTCAATTTCCGGACGGGAAAGTTGTATCGAGTCTTTGATGAATCGCTTCAAAGATTCACAGAACTTCAACAAATGACGCAGCAACTTCCAAACATGGAGTTTGGTAGGAGAATGGCGGTGGAACGTGATCTTGACAAAACAAAAACCAATCTTGGAAATATAATTTTTGATGAATCGGGGTATATGATTATGTATAGCACGATGTTGGGTATTAAACTGGTAAATCTCTATACAAATCGATGCATAAGAATATTGGGGAAACCAGAGAATATTCGACCAATGCAATTAGCATTATTCCAAGGAAAAGCACGTCAATCAAAGGCAGCGATTACTGTTGAAATGAAAGCATCCGAAAATCTGACATTGGACATGAATAAACCAGATCCAACTTTATTTTGTACGGCACACAAAAAAAATAGATTTTACATATTTACACGACGCGAACCAGAGGACACAAAGAGTCAAGAATGTGATCGAGACGTTTTCAATGAGAAACCATCGAAAGAAGATATTATTTCGTCAACTGATGCAACGAGTATGCAAAAGATCTTTGATACCGCCATTATTCACACAGCGCTCGGTGATATTCATGTTTCTCTATTTGGGAAAGATGTACCAAAGACTGTGGAAAATTTCTGCGTACATGCCAAGAATGGTTACTATAACAGTCACATATTTCATAGAATTATTAAAGGATTCATGATACAAACTGGCGACCCTACGGGCACTGGTACTGGCGGTGAAAGTATATGGGGCGATGAATTTGAAGATGAATTCAAATCACATTTAAAACATGATCGACCTTATACAGTGAGCATGGCGAATGCTGGACCGAATACAAATGGCAGTCAATTCTTCATGACTTTGACTCCAACGGTAAATTGGAATTCTTTCAATCTTATTTACAAACTAACTTTTTTTTCATATATTTGTCTTTTATTGTGATGGATTTGTTCTCTGTTTTAGCCTTGGCTGGATAATAAGCATACGGTTTTCGGTCGAGTTGTGAAGGGAATGGAAGTTGTACAAAACATAAGTCAAGTTAAAACAAATCCAAAAACAGATAAACCTTACGATGACATAAGAATAATTAGTATAACAGTAAAATAATTTTGTATAGATTAAAATGGGCCAATAAATTTCTATTTCTAATTGAATAAATCTGAATTGGGTTAATTGCAAATTTGAATGATTAATTCGGTTATGGAAAACACGGTACTGAAAATTGCATTTGCACTATTTGATTATGTTGGTGGGCTTCGACGATGTGTATTTGTTGATACACCGCGGCACGAATTAAATTGCATGTCACGGTGAAACCCAGAGATGCATTTGCGTTGAACAGAAGATACTTCTTCGTGAAAATAACCAATCATGTAACAAGGAAAATTATTTGTTTCGTCACAACAGCAATTGTATTTATATACTTTTATTCCATTCAATGATTATCATTAATTATTGACAATTGATCTGAATCACGGAAATAAATTAATGATAAAAATCAATCCAAGTTTGATCATCGCTTGACTCAAACACCAACTTTGAAATCTCTTCTACAATCTCTATCGATTCCTCCGCTCGCTTGTCACGAGACGACAAGCAAACACGAGTGTCTAACGCGTTATCTTTTATAGCCACTCGCATTATTTTTGGCAATAAACATGTATAAATTATTATGAACATACATATATAACCAGCTTGTTCTTATTATAATTCGTACAAATTATTTTGGGGGACATCGACCATTCTAATTTTATCACACAGATCAACAGATGTGTAATACAAAAAAATAATGAAAAATGAGACGCGTGTTGGAATGATATAAAGCAACTCTAATATTTGATTGGATCTATTGCATGTGAATATTTTTCTCCAGGGATTATATTCAAATCAACGAGTTTAATTTCCAACAATTATTCGCATTCGGGAAATTCCAATATCTACTGAAAATTCTCCAATTAGGCATTAAAACATTACCACCCCGACTTGATAAATGTCCGATTATACCAAAACCTACTGAACTTTCATATCCTCCGCCACTTCTATAAAGTACAGCTCCATTAACCAGCATATCAAGACCTTGCTGTCTACGAATCCTGCCAGCATTTCCGCCGCTTCGTATCATCTGTCACAGCCGGAAAATTGATAGAAAGTCATATGCTGTCATCTCTTATGATGTCTTTGCAACGAGTAAAAAACTTTTTCATTCGACCTTTGATATTAAATGTTGATACTGTTGTTGAAATCGAATCAAAAATAGTTTGTGTAAATATAAATTGAAATGAGTATATATAAATGACAGCTCGTACGACCAGCTATTATATTTGTTTTTATTGCTTCTTTTATATTTTGTGTCAGGAAAAGACTGACAGCAACTTATGTTACTTTAGTGTCATATGGATCATCACGCAAGAATATAAGTTCCCAAAAGTAGGTGAGACTGAAGAGGTCAAGTGGACGGTAAACAAAAGCTTCTTCAGAAGCGATGACGCGGTTCACCGATCACCAAACACATAATGAAAAAGAAGAAAAAAAAAATTCTCAAGACAATAGTTAATGAAGGTTCAGGCGCTCATATTTCTCAGAGATGTGAGATTGGTGGTACACGGTTGAGATTTTCCTGATATAAAGGGAAGCATCTTGAAGATTTTGTTTTCATAATTATTTTTCTACGATCTTTATTCCATATCGAATGTTCATTATTCTCATCATCATAATTATTTTTAAATGATGATTTTGCATATCTATTTGTAATTACACATACAATATATAGCAAAAAGGAAGGACAATTTAATGATAAATAAATTCACACTCGAAAAGTTGACAATATATATGTATATGTATATATTGATATTAAGAATAATTTAATTCCATAGATATTATGATTTTTTTTTCGTTTGTTTCTCATTGATTGTTTCTTTTTTAATTTCGCTAATTTAAATTATCAAATAGCATTTGCGTAATTCATTCCTTGTATAATATGTATGTTTGGTTTTTCGGTCCCGTCGTGCATTATTGACGCACGAAAAAAGTAGTTATTTTAAGAAAAAAAAAATACTAAAAAAAACACATTCACGACTTAAACTCTATTTTTCTCTCCAACACTTTAACATTGAATAAATCGCGTTGTTTGATTTGAATAGACTCGGGTTTGAACAAAAAGGCAGTTCAACGTTTCTAGTTCATCTTCAATTTCATCTCATGTTTAAATTCGATCAATTACAGATCTCTATCACTTTATTATTTTCATTATTATCGATATCATCATTAATATTTATCATTATCATCATCATTATTATTATGATATAGAGTAAATATATGCATTTGCATGCATATTCTCTTAATAGCAAAATTCTGATATTATTTTTTATGCGAGCTTCATCTCAGTATATGATTTCAAGGGAAAAATTCTTCAATGAATATTATAAATATGATATTCAGTATCGGTCTGCTTTTTTTTTTGATTTCATGGTTTTGATTTCGCTGATTGTTCCATTTTTTTTAATACGAATAACAATGTTCTGAAATGAATACGCAGACCATTTGATAATACATGATGAGAAATGCGCAAAATGTGTATTATAAGAGTTAATTTATCATTGAATTAATTCTGAGATATGATTTAAAGAACGAAAAAACCTCGTTATCTGCCTTTTTATCCCACATTTAAGAATATTATAGAGTAAAGAGATTTTCGCAACTCTTAGTTTTTCTCTTGAAGCCAAGTAAATGCTTGAGAATTCTTCGTCTGTGTTTACTCCTCCGGCGTCTCGTTGCTTGATCCCTGTCCCGTTGAGGATTTAACTTTATTTGGGCTAATATTCCCACGAGTAGCTCGTCAACATGATGAGCGAGGCCGGAAGACGTCTCGATGAATTTGCAGCCGCAACTATTCGCTAATCTTCTACCAACTATATTTTTCATTTGGAGTAATAAATAATCGATGGAATTACAATTATATCCCACATGGAATTGGTCGTATCATTTTCAATTATATTGATAGCTGTGTGTAAATTTATTAATGGTAAAATACTCACTCAGTGATGTTACTTCACGTTTCCTTTCAAGATCGACCTTATTTCCAACGAGAATAACACCGTGGGTGGCCATGTAGTCACTTTTCCACAGATAAAGTAATGTTTCCTCTGCCACTGTGAGGCTTTGTCTGTCGACTACCGAATAAACTACGACATAAACATCGGGATTGTACGTAGCACAAAAGCTTTCGACCTGCAAAACAAAAGAATAATAAATAAAATCTATAATATAATAAAAAAGTGGATGGTTCAATTCACTCGCAAAACCCAATAACAATTAAATGTTGACGTCATTCATCCCATGTGGGCTCTGAGCCAATTTAATTTCGCCAAATGCTTTATCACTCTTTGGAACATGATGATACACCAATTAATGTGTCATAAAAAATTAATTCACTGTGACGCAAATTGAAAATAAACAAAAAATAATAGAAATATACTCACAGCCATCTCTGACGCGGGATGATCAATTATTTCCAAGTCTGTTTCTTGACCGTCAATCATCACTGAAACGCTTTTTTGACCGTATTCGTCATCTGTTGAAGAAAAATCCTTTTATAGAAGATAAAAAATGTCATTGGTATATCAGTCAGATGATGTTTCATCGTTTTCTAATATTTTTGTTCATATAAAGAAGGAAAATGCAACAAAGATAAGATATATGAAACATTAAAAGATTGGACGAGTGAGCGAAAAGTATTTCTCCAATAAAACTGCAGTGATTGACTACAGTAAGTAGATGCAATATCGATTATCATATATATTCCATCCAGGTGGCCCTTGCTCACAAAGTAAATAAATTACATGTAATTTACAATAATATATAGTGAAAGCAGTGTAGAAGAGAAAAAAAAGGAACAAAAATAGTTAAGAAGATAGATAGAAAGTGGAAGCATAAGAGGTTTTATGATAAGGAGGAGAAAATTCTCGCAAATTATATTCCTTCAAATTTAATGCATCGTCATTCTTGATCCATAGATTTTCCCATTTTTCTTCGTGTTTATTCAGATAGTGAGATATAAATATATTGATATGAGAAACGAGTGAATTGATGATGTGGGTATATATGGATAAGAGGTAGTTGATGCCAAGAAAGGAGAATACGAAGGAGTATTTTTCGAGCAAATGAATAAAAAAGAGAAAATAAAAGGAAACTGCCACGTGGAATAGAGTGAAGTATTAAAGGAGAATAAACGCATGAAAAATGCATCATACTTTGTCGCTTCTTATGCTACAGTACTCCTTTTTCATTCCACCGTCCACGTGTTATATTTTGTACAGGAGCGCGCATGAGATTTGACGAATGAATGTGTGTCTATCCAGACGTATGCACAATTGACGTGCAATGGAATGTAAGGATATTCAAAGAAAAATTTCATAACCAATAATGTATTGTTGAAGAAATTTTTTTTCATCAATTCAAGTTTATCAAGATGAAAAAAAAATTGTGAATGTTTATGAAAATAATCTATTTGGCAATCACCCAATGAAGCATCGTAGGCGCAAATGTATTCGCTAGTGGTGAATTGTGCTGTAAGGGCAGTTTTACCGACCCCCGAAGCGCCAAGCATTCCGACCTTATAAGTAGCCACTCTACCAGCATTTTGTTCCGCGTCTTCGGTCTCGATGCATGACTGTTGGGACGCCGAACTGCAATAAAAGAAGAAAGAAAAAATTTCATTATTGCTTGTTCTAATAATTATCGTAAATTCTACAAGAAAGTCAGAAATAGAGGTGGAATGGAAATTAAGGAAAATTTTCAACTGTCATTTTGTCATTCTGGTTGGATTCACCTTCGAATATGGAAAAATAGGAAGCGAGTATTCCACTGAAAACAATGAAAATCGTGGAAGAAATTGTGTGCAAAAAGGGAATTGGCAAAAGGTATGAAAGACAGAGAGCAAAAGACAAATGGGCGGTTAAGCGACGCGCGAAATTAAGCGAGTGCGCGCTTGATTCTCTGTTGGTGACTATTATCCTTGTTCTTTTCTTCCAGTGTTTTTTTTCTTCGTACTCTCCTTTGACGTGATACAGTTGGAGCAGAGGACACGATCTTGGGACAATTTATTTCACACCGTTAAACTGAGAAAAAGAGGTATACACTTGGTAAAAGACCCACGAAAACAACGAACATGGTAGAAAAGAGAGTGATGAAAATTGGGGTAGAGACCTGATATCACTTGGTGTGTGCGTCTCTGAATTCTTTTTATCCTTGAACAACTGACATTGAATTGTCACGTGAAGAAATAGTGCAAAACAGATATAGAATGAGATAAGATTTCCCCAGTTGAAATGAAGAAAAAAAACCGTTCAATCTACGTCGGTAACCATTCAGACAATCCCAAATTTATCCTGAGCATCATTTAAGATTATTTATCCATATTGATATGTTAAAACACATTCTGATTCAAGTGAATGAACAAGATACACAATTCCAGAATACCAACAATATTTGTTCAGACAAATGAAAACGTCATTCTTGATTCTATGAACTCTGAGAATATAACACACTCCAAATTCTTGACCATTTATATACTGATGACTCTGCAAGCTGTGTACGAAAATTGAATCACGAGATGAAACTCGTGCGGAATTATTCAAAGTCAAACCAAATACCACTGGGAAGTACGAGTGAGTAGAATAGTTTCACATAATTGTTGTTTGCCAAAGTATCATGTTACAGAGACGAAGCATCCACAGAAGCACAAGTTAAATCATTCAACGTAGTGTGCTTTCTTCATCCACCTGAATGCATCATAAAATATTCAATCGGGGCTGTATGAAAAAAAAAAAATAATAAAGTGAAGAAAAGGAAAAGTACAAAAAAATCAATATGTGTATGATAAATTTTTTTTCTTTCTTTAGCAAAGTTTTACCTAAGAAGTCTTGCATCACGTGTACTACTGCAACTTGTTCCAGACGACGTAACACTGTTAATACTGCGACTACGTCGGCTCTTGAGAGAATCGCCGAGATTAAATACTCCATTGGCGGTAATGGAAAAGGAGCGAAGTCTGTAGTATTCAACACCCTCAGCTGAGTCAGGATCGTCAATGGCAGCAATGCCACGTTTTGTATCCGCTAACATTGGCTGATAACAAATCAAACAAATTCAAAGTTAGAGGCATTTATTATTTTCTTTTTTATTCTTCAACTCTTTTTCTTAGATTATTTTGTTGCGAATAATGGGGATCAATGAAGTTTCAAGTATTGAATGCACATTATTATCCTATCGGGAAAACTTGATATTTTGTATCGACCTAAGTTGGTGATACCATTACGGACAGACACCCCAGTGAATTTCCTGTCTGAAGAAGATAGCTTCAACTGTGTCAAGTGGTTTTAGCCAACTTTCATATCAATTTATCGGCCTGCATTTTACAACGAGTTTGCATCCAATTAAAACATAAAACTTTCATTGGGAATGCATAATAACTAATTATGATTTCGTGATGAAAATTCTTTGTCTCCTGATTTAAATTCATTTTATCTTTTGCTGCAGCATTCTGTACTTGTACATAAATGGAGCTTCATTCCACGAATAATAATTTTGGTTAATGACTTAATGAGATAATATTCACGTTTCCGGTGTGATAATTAATGGCACAAGGGAGTTGTCTGAAGTTGGAATGATAGTCGCATTAAGAACATGTCCGTTCCAAGTTTTGCCGATCTTGGCAAAAATGTCAGGGAAGTTTTGCACACCGGTTTTAGATGTGGTAAACGCTTAGTTTATTTAAATATGAAAAATTCAAGGAAAGACTTTGAACTCGGCAGCGTTTATGCCATGGACCACGACGACTCTTACGTAAGTTATAATTTATTTGTCTCTTGGTTATTAATTTGTGGGTTATATTCATCAAATTATTTTGCTAATAAACTTAACGTATATTATCATTTTTCTATGCTCATGACATGAATTGATTTCAGATGCATGGTGAATCTACTGCAAAATTAAAGCTACGTGATTATGGAATAATCAGTGAAAAATGGGACACCGATGGAAAATTAAATTTTAGATTAACACACAGTAAACTACTGGAAGGTCTTGATTTGACCGCTGAATTTAAGTATCATCCGACTTCTGATGTGGCGACTATCCAATGTGGCGCAAATTTTAGAAATGAATATGTCAATGTTGATGGCAACATCTGTAAGCTTGTACATGTAATCCAATATTTTTTATGTACTTCCATAATAATTTTGATTGTACATTTTTCTTCATTCTGTGCCATAATTTCACACAAAGCCAACAGTATGGGGTTCAAGAACGTCAGCATAGGCGCTGAGACTGTTGTTGCGTTGAAGGATGCACTTCTCGGTTATAAAATTGGATATGACACAGCGTTGGGTTCTTTGACAAAGAGTGAAATAGGACTGTCTTATAAATTTCCCAATCTTGGAATTCATTTCAATTGTTCACCTGGTTTCACCGACGATTTTGGATTATCGACAACGGTGAAAGGTAATTTACAGATGATTGTAAAATTGCAATGGAATTGTTACTTATTTGATGAGTGATAATAGCAATTGGAATTCAATATAACTTGGGTGCTATTCTTTTTCCAGTGACTGACACGTTTGAAGCTGCGTTGAGTGCTGGTTGCGTTTCAACCCAAACATTTCCCATCGACGATAATGCTCGAAGTTACGGAATGTTTAACGAAATTGCTGGTGAATGGATAGGTACTATTGGCGGTCGATATCAAGTAAACAATGATACAGTCGTGAGAGCAAAAATCGACAGCAATTTGCAGCTAAGCACGAGCTGGATGGTACCACTCGCCGAAGGCGTTCATGTAACTTCAGCAGTTGCAATTGATCTGGATAATCCATTTGGGGGCGGTCAGAAATTTGGTGTGACAGTTGATATTAATGCATGAAAATAATACATCAGAGTATTTCTATATTTCTATTGAAATCTTCACATGATTATAACATCAAACGTTTTTATTTTCCTTATATTTTTTTAATATCGTGTCATTCTTCAACTCCAGTTCATTTCATCCGTCCATTTTTCTTGCCTTTCATAAAATCTTAAAAAAGTTTTTAATTATGAAGTAGAATATGGTAAAAAAAAGGTTCCGAGAAAATTATTCATCAAACATTTTCTTTTCTGATTCTTCATAATGAGTTGCAATTTTTGCGACTTCGTAGACGATTTCAAAGTTGAATCGAATGACGATGGTTGATCATCTAGACTGTAGACTAATATGGAGTTCATTCAATAGATTTCCATGTTTTTCGCCATCTTATTTTGCATTTATATATTTATTAATATACGAGTTAGTTTTAACGTAACAAGCAATCGCAACAATAGCGACAGCTGCTCCAATAAAATCGTTCTACGTGACGAAATTTCAGTGTGATACATACATATAACAAATGTCCAGCAATTTCACACCCCTTCTTAACGAAATATTCGCTCGCAACAAACACTACCATCGCCTCCTTCATCCTTTCAACTTGGGGAACTTTCGTCTTCTCTTCCCCTCGTTGGTCTTTGACGAATAATAAGTTCGATACGAGGGCAGGAGTCGACCTCCTTTCTCTCACGTCCCCCTTATAAACACCCTTTGTCTTTGTCTGTCTGACTCTCAGTCACCAACACATACCCTATCTCTCCACATTTTTGTCTTTCCCACTTTTGTATCGTTCTATACCCTCCTTAACGAAGTCACCCGTTTCTGTCTCATTTTTCTTCATGTATAAACATATTTTTTATGTATATTAAAGGTAAAGTGAATTATTGCTTTCTCTAACTTTCCATCATATTTTTTTCTTCCTCCAACAGCGATTCCATTTTCATGAACACAATAAAATATAAGTGCAAAACAATTTCATATTTTCCAATTACTGGTTATTCAATTCAACGAATTGATATGCTCTCACAAAGTGTTCACTGTTCTTCCTCTAAATGGGCTCGACAATTTATTTACCCATCAAGCACCATCGTTCGCTGTCGATAGCAAAAATAGAACAAACAAAAACGAAAAAGAAATATTGATGAATAATATTTCAATGGACTCACTCGATGTCGAGGTACAGCAGGCATGCTGCTGGTTCTTCCTCGATGCTGTCTGTCAGGACGTTGTTGTCTTAATGAATTACCTGGACCTGCTGGACTTGTGGGACTTGGACTGAGATGTTGTGATCCTGATGAAAATGGACCAGGACTCAGTGCACTTGTTGGCCGGGTTGGGCTACGAGGCGATGGCGACAAATGACCCCATGGACCCGCCTCTGTCTGCAGGAATCTGCAATAAAATAATATATCGTCGGTGCATCTCTTTAAATGCTATTACGTTATTAAAATGAAATCGACCGTGCATAATAATGTATGTTAAAGTATGTGAAGTGTTCATGTAGGAAGAGTAAGAGAGAGTGAGAGATACGGTTTGAGGTTGATGGTCTGGACTTTATTACAGTGGACGTTGTCATTAAAATGTGTGGCGGGTACAGAATCCGCAGTCTCTTTTGTTGTCATGCAGGACAGTTGCTCATTTTGTTATCATTTCATAAAAGTTTTTCCACTGAAGTACTGCTTCATAAAATAATGGAGAGAAAGATTGATGACCAATTAGAACATGTCGGGATGAATTTATTGTGGTAATATCTGGTGATATTAAGGGAGAAGAACATAATGAAATTTTTGAGAAATATAAATCTGTTCTTTTGGCATAGCTCCAGAATAAGTACTTTTATGAGAATTTGTATCTTATATTTATATTTTAATTCTGAAAATTGACGACGAAATACTGATTTGTTTTGGCGTATATGTCGGCGCGTTTGGACTTGTCAGAAAGTTTAATTATGTTTTCCGGAAAGTCTCGAGGAGAAAAGAAGTTGAGTGATTCATAGTGAGTTTCGGTGAAGCCTAATTTTTTTCATGCTATGTTTATGAAGAAGAATAAGGGAAGTAACAGAATTAAAAAGTATCAATTCCTCATTCTTTTTTGTATTTCTTGCGAGACTGTGACAACGATGAGTCAAGAATGAGTGATGTGAATGACATTCTTGCGTGAAATTATTCGGAATCGTTGTCACTGTCGTGTAACGACCTTCTTTACCCGGAATTTCACTCTTCTTGGTCTTTTGAGATTTCGTATAATTCAACTTTGTTGTTCAAGACAAAACGATTTTGGGTAGAGTCAAGAAACTGATATTTGATTATAGACAATGCTGGTGACAGTGAATCAATTCGATCATATTCAAGTTTCCAATTATTTAATGAAGAAAAAATTATTCATCAAGAAATATTTCAGATGATCTATCCAAACCTGAAAATTTCTTGGGTCATCACTCTGAAGCTCCACCCTAACATCAAGGATTGATTTACTGTAATACATATGTACCTGTGTAAATCAGGCGTGGGTCGTGCGACAGCAATGCTTGAACTTCGTCTACGTGACGGAGTTGGTGACTTGGGACCTCCATCAATAGTAGGTTTATCTAGATGCCCATTACCCGAATACGATGTTCGGTGTGTCCTTACTTCCAAAACTTCACTACTGCGTCGTTGAAATGTTCGTTTAGGCCATCGTTTATTGTTCATCTTTGCTTCTACATTTTCATTTTTTCTGAAAATGAGTTATTAAAAAACAGAAATAAATAATCTTGGCGAATTGATAGTTCTCCATCTGTCATAACGAATAAAAAAAATCTCAAGGTGAAGTAGATTGGATTATCCCGAACATTATTTTTGTTTCATGTGATAATATATAATACACGACAGTAGAAATGTAAAGAAAAAGTCAGTAGAGAGACGAAGAAATATAAGAAAAAGTGCAGCTTAATTTATGTGCCAATTCTCATCATCACCTGTAGTATGAATACTTGGCCATGTTTATTTATATACTCATTGCATTAATTAGTGCATGGTGAAAGATATTATTGGATTGCCTGGTGTGCTTTTACACTGCACAATTCCCTTTCAACTCTTCTTTATATAATTTATTGAATAAGTTAATTACGAGATAAAGGATGACTTGTTTCATTTAAAATAATAATACGAATGGAATAATATTCACAATAAAAATATACCTTGGAATGAGTTTGTCTTCCAGCATACTCGGTAGCTCCTCCATGTCTTCACTTAGCGCGGCAAAAAAATCTTGAAACTTGTCCGGAAAATAGCTTGGTAGACAGGTTGTGGTCAAGGATGTACGAACATTCTGATGTGTGGAACAATGTCTGGACGACTGATTACCACTCTGATGATAATGCGTTACCGTTGAAGTTGCCATGATAAATTCAGTTCAGAGATCAGAGTCATTATAATCACATTGGATAATTACACTAGCACATTGGCCAAATTTGATGGATGAACGCTTCACTGATTTTCGTCTTTCAATGATTAAGAGTTCCACTACTCGATAACAATTGTTGATTGTGGATTAATCGCGCCTTCACCATTCATCACAAACTAGTGGTGAAGCGATCAGACACACCAATTGAACAGTATGAGAGGAAACTCATTGAAAATGTTCAATCCACGTGGATAATCCGAACGTTAGATCGTATCAAGTCAGACATGGATGAGCGAATAAAGATAATTGTTTTCATATCATTTTCAAAATTTATAAATGCACATTTGGTGGATTATCCGAAGACGCACAAGCTGCGATTTGGAAAAAAGTGTCAATATTAAAAAAAATATTTCTTATAATTGGTGATACTTTTCATTTTTTTGATTGTATGGTGCATTCACAGCAATGATGATGAATTGTTTGACCGTCTTCGAGAAACCACGGTGGAAAACTGAGTCTCGCGCTCGCGTGGTTGTTGATATTCGCTGGTGGGTCGCGAGGCCAGGAAACTCAGGGAGGTGGTAGCAAGCTCTTGGTCTTCATGCGCAAGCGTTGGACTCGTTTGTAAAGCGAAATAGATTGTTCTGATTGAAGTGTATGTCTGAGAAAGAGAAATACAGAAAGCATGACAAGTGATGCAGAGAAAAAAGTGCGGAAAAAAATGTGGAGGCAATAGAGAGTGGTTTGAATGTCCGTTGGATAGATCGTACAAAACGTCTACCACGTCTTTCAGTCATACAGAATACAAAAAGATTATAGTAGACTAAAAAAAAGTGTGAGCGCAAAATGTATAGCCCACCAGGTGTGAGTGGGCTTTCACTACGGATCACCGAGATGTCAAGCCATTTGGCGAATGACAACACAGCACCTGATGAAAAATGAAAATAAAAACGAGGCAATACACTTTATGAAGAATAAATGTTTCTTCATTCTGTATATCACTTTTTTTTTCAAATTAATCTGATTATTAAGTGACAATGATTGAATTAAAAAAATTTTTCCACACAGAATCCAATCATGATGGCAACCATAATATAATTGTCACTCTTCCTATTCTTCCATTTAATTTAATATCATCTGATCGTCATACTTTTGTTGTTATCCAATTTGCGGACGCACACAGAGATGGCAAACTCATGTAATTGACTTGCACCCCCACGATGATGACAGTGGGGTTGATCGAGTCTGCAACACCACCTTCACATAATTCGATTATGATATTGATGCGTGTCAACCGTATTAGCGGAGACAAGAGATTTAGCCTATTCTGCTGCAACGTTGCAGTTATGTACACATGGCTATGTCTTCCTATATGTACGTCTGTCCAATTCATAGTGCGAATAGCGTTAGATAATGTGATCAGTCAGACGCTGTGGAACGGAAATTGTTGTTTATTATTGAACATAGTATTTGGACAACTGAGTTTAATACAGAAGGTTGATCAGAATAGACGATGTGAAACGAATCATGAACGAATTTAATGCTATGAAATGTTTATGCGACACGTTGTGCATGCTTTCGAAATAAGATTAGATCAGGAATATGCAAGTGTTATTCATGTAATATTAGCAGGTGATTTGAAAGTCAGTAAATAATAATTATAATTCATTCTATATTAGAAACGACACGTCAATAATTGGTTGACGAATATAAAATGAGATATTTGGAATTCCTCTTTTTCATTCACAAGACATCAAACGCGGCGGAAAATAATTGTATAGTTTCATACATTAATCATTCCATGAATATCATTATTAAACCCCTTTTGCAGTTGACAAGTTAATTATGATATTCTTTTTGATACTGTGATTGCAGTATTAGAGATTACAAATTATAATTGTAATTGTAATTACCAATCATAAAGCTCTGTATTTATAACAAGCGTGATAATTAGAGCACATGCGGATTTTGTTCATGAATTTCACGATGTTCATTCAACTTTTGTACAATCTATGGATAAATTATAGTTTCAAGAATATACATTACAGTATTAAATTTACTCACCAAACGTATTCCATGTTAAATCTAACAATAAATACTCACGCTAAGTTTGGCATTCAAGTTTGGCACACTTACCAACTTCTATCTATACGAATGCCTTCTCTAGCTATTAGCATTGTTTCCAAATCCACGATGATTAACTGAATTGGCAATGCGATAATGGCGAATAAAGTTTATATATACAGTCTAGCTCCAGAACTTTTAGTCATTTTTTTGTCCTCTTCTCCCCTACCTTCTTTATCAGGTAGACATTATCTCCTCACGCTTTTTATATCCTCAACATGAATCTTGTTCCATTTTTTTTCTGCTACGATACTGTTCGTTATTGATGTCTTATATTATCAGGATAATTGTCGTCACTTTATCGTTGTTTATCGAACAAGACTTTGTCGGTCAGCTGCAGGATTTTTCTATAAAAAAATATGGTGGTGAAATTAACCTAGACATGAATGATATATTCAAGGTCACACGAATTGCGTCATTAATTAAAATTATTATTACAGTTGAAAATTAACATAGTGGCAGATTATAACTGTAATGAGTTCATTCGAAACTACCTTTGGAATTAACTATTCACATCAATCGTAGAACAGATGTTAATAATGGCACTTTCCTCAAATAGACTAAGTCTGTTAGACCCAATTAGAATCAAATAGTGACCCAATTAGTATAACTCTTCATAAAAATCTTTATATTTATATTTTCCAAAGGAATATCAAACACTAAACATGTCAGATAACAGCAGGGACACGTCGAAATGTGTGTCGAGAATGATGAATCCTTAAAAAAAAAAAGATATAAAATTTATTTCCCTCACAGAACAAGGCAATTTTCACTGGATCTTGAACATCTATGTTCGTCTTACGATAGTTAAGGGGATGTTCCTGTTGAGAGCTTCAAGAAATGGATGATTTTCACGAATTTTTTTATCGCAAAAGCAATAAAATACCACTTGGTTTCTTTATAGCGTACTTACCTTGGTCCTACAGTATAACTTATATCAAATTTTGTTGGACAAAAATCCATATTTCAGTTATTTTAGGATTGTGTACCTCATAAACTTAAGTCAAACAAATAAACATTATTCTGTTGATTCATATGAGTGATTTGTATCGTTCTGTTATCGCTACATTCATTCATAACTCTAATGCGATCGATAAAAAAAGTTAACTTTCTTTCTGAAACACCTCCAGTCTTTCGAACTTTGAAGAATGTAAAAGTGTATTGAATAAAACATGTCTGCACTTTATCTCATCATGAATACTTCACAAAATTCCTATAATGTTTATCAACAATTCAATATAAACCTAATTCACTTGTATACTCAGAACAACCATTGACGAAAAAAAAAAACAATTCCTCAATCAGCATCTGCGAATATTTCTTCAATCAATTTTAACTTTAACGGCAATCAGACAAGAAATGTATTTTACGAATCTACAACTAATTTCCTATTCAATCCAAGAACCGTTTCGATTATACAATAAGAGACGAAGTTTCTTCAGAATGCCAACTGCAATAAAGTAGCAGATATATAAATAATTGTAGATTTATTACGTGATTACACACCAGAAAAATTTTTCATTATCGATTTTCTCTTATTTAATTATTCAAATGGAAGTTGTGTGCATAACACAAACGTCATTTGTATACCAACAGATTTGTATTGGCGATAAATTTTTGCTTGATATGGATTACTGTATGTTTTGCTTGTGTGTGCGTATAAAGACGAGGGTCGCGTGACGTCTAATATAACTACAAGCTCCCTCTCGCTACTTGTAGTGTTACTGCATGCACTTATTAACAATACACTGTATCCTTCCTCATTGATTGGTCGACGTTAATTATTATTATTTGCCGAGAACGTGATACTCCCTTTGGGAAATGAAATACTTGATCGTAGGTGGTGAGGGAGAGAAAGGGGAAGGAATGAAAAGCAAAAGGTTGTTGACACGAAGGTGTAGATGTGGAATCTACCTCACGTCAGGCAACGTATGCAGCGATTCGTAAATATATTACACATGCACATGAGAAAACGTTTGATCCAGCTGTTTTGAAATAATATTGGAATTTATTTTCATCCAAGTGTTGTCGATTATTGAAATGAAACATTCGTGTTTTTTTTTTTCATTTATTTTCAGTGATAATGGAAAAAGCTCATGCATATAAAAATGGGATATGATGGAAGAGTTTTGCAATTAATTGAAATTGAATAGAAGTGAGCTTACAGCCGAGGTGATTTTTTCTATTGATATTTTTCTTTATTTTCACATTTTTTTCGTTGTTTTTTTAGTTATTGAATTCATGGTTTTCGTTTTTTAGCTCTCGAGGGACTACACATATAGAGATACGTTTGTACCATTTCATTGAGTTCCTGTTTGCCCTATGGATATGTATATCCATGTATAAATATAAATGTATGAATACATATATATGCAAATTGATATGGATAGGAAGCCAGTAGAAGCACACGATTGACCAGGCGACCTTCATTCAACAGATTTATAACTTGGAAAAAAGTTTTATTGCAACACTGCAAATTCCAATCAATTGAACAGGATTCAGAGATGTTCTAGGGAAGCTCTATTTGATTGAATATAGAAGCGACGTTAATACAGAGCATTAAAGTTTGTGAATTTGAGAATTTTGTGAAATCGCAGCAGATTTCATACCATGTTCCAACAATTAATTATACTGGCTCAGCTTTTCACGTCCCACGAGAAATCTGATGAATGTGTTTGCCTTTTGTCATGAAGATTGTAGAAGATATGGATAAAGTTTAGGTAATAGAGGGTAGATAAATGGTGAGACAAAAGAAAATATGTTAATATATTTAACTTTAAATTAGATTAAAGCACAATTTATTTTAAATATAACATACAGGTTGAAAGACCTGAGTTCGATGGCCGCATGAACGATTATCTATTTCTATCTGTTTAACTGGATATGAATTTCATTTGTTATTATCATTATTATTGATTCATTTTTTGTTGCAGCATTGGACGAAAAAGAAGAGAGCCCTGACCAATCACGACACCCAAGTTTTCCGGTGTCCGCGGGTGTCGGTGTCAAACATCCAATTAAGCCCCCGATTTTTTGGCGTTGACACTTAATCTTGGTGTCGACACTGTTATTTTGGCCCCCCGAATTTGAGTGTCCGCAGTGGAATACTTTAGCGTCGACACGAAAATTCATAGAGACCTGAATTAACGTGTCGGACCCAAGTATTTGGTTGTCGACACAGTAATTTGTGGGGAAAAGGATTTGGGCGTCGATACCGAAAAATTGGAGTGTCAACATCGTTATTTGTGGGAAGCAGGATTTCAGTATCGACACACGGTAATAGTTGGGTGTGGAAACTGAAATTCTGGTTCGCAAAAAATACGGTGTCGACACTCCAATATTGGAGAGTGACACTGTATGGAGCAGCGATATGATGTATACCGATATTATCTTTTAATGATCAAATAGAATGTTTAAAATTCATACGATTTTATTATTTGTTAACGTGATATATAACGAAATGTTGTACATAAAAAGATGACACCAGTACGCGCAATACCGATAAATGTCACGTGCAACTTTTTTTTCCAAATAAATGAGAGTATTAATTTTATTTATCAACAATATTTTTAAATCAGACATATCTTTCTAAAATGTTAAAGTATTGTTTCATTCTGTTCATGCATACATTTTCATAATAAATTATATGATTTAAGGGTAACAATATTCAATCCGTTTCCCAAACGTTGGCCATTCTTACTCCGTAGGTTTTATGCTGTGATTTATTCATGATAGCCGGTACCATTACATCGTCAACGTGAACGAATGTTACATTATTTTTCGGTTTTAACAATTCAATGTGTCTGGTTTCGCACAGCATACCAGTATTCTCATAATCGCTGACGAACATTCCATGTATCACAATGCCTTCCTCATTTTTGAAACTTACAATTGACAAAATTTGGGTAAACCGCTTCGTCGTCGTATACACGTATGAGTCGCAATTTTTTTTGCTGCTATTCTCACTGTCAAAGCTGCAATACAATGACCCGTTTATTATCGCTTTACTATAAACATTCATTTGATCGTTGCAGGTATATTGTTTTACGATCAATGCTATACGTTCAACATGACTCGGCTTTCTCATTACGGACTTTCCAAAACCGTGGAATTTCTGCATTTTCACGCCCAAACCTTCATTAATAAACGGTGGTCTTTTTCCAATATTGTAAATATCTAATACCTCACGCTTTACTTCTTTATTAATGCTCTCATCGTGCATCATACACCGCATATAATCGCCCATCAAATATTTGTCCATGATTTGGAGTTGCCTACCCGTGGGCCCATGTAGGGAGTCAACAATTTTCTTGTTAAACGCTTCGTATATGAATGTACTATGCGCCCATATCGGACCCCAGTATCGAACAGTTTTTTCCATGTGCCGGAGAATGTGCATGTTGTAAGTCATGTTTTGTAAGCCGAACAATATTTCATATTGTTTTACGAATTCGTTGATCAATTCATTGGCTCTCTTCAAATCGTTAGGGCTAAATGAATTACTGTTCATGATGTGCAGCGCTTCGGAAAGTTGGCAATAAAGTTTAAGATATTTCGCCGATATTAAGCCATGTAAACACTGCACGGCATAATACAATATCCAATTTCGCCATTCGGAGGCCTTCCAATTTTTACAATCATCTATCTTTCTCGGCTTTCTCGCTATTCTACTCGGTGTTCGTATTTTGGACAATCTATGGTTAATACTGACGCGCAACTCAGGCGTACCAAAATACCATGCACACGATGCCGGACTAAACATAATTAATTCGGTTAAAGCCTTGGCCACGCCGAGGTAAGCGTTGTGCATTCCGTCCACCACCATACCTTCCCGAAGGTCAAATTCTGGCAATAAACGAAGAATCGAGTTACCTCGTACACCGTACACCGAGCTGTTTTTTCTCGTTGCTTTGCTCATTTGTATTCGCATACGTTCGTCGGTTCGATTTCTAAATTCTCTGACAGGATATTTTCTGTTCAATCTACTTAGAACCTTGCCTGGCTCGTAACAGAACGTGCACCCGTATTTTCCGTGGAATATTTTCATTTGCATAATTTCCCACCTAGCCATGGAATCTACAGTAACAATGGTTGTCACAAATTTACTCGTAACCATTTCAAGGCCGTTGGGCTTCCATTCGATACCGGTAGTATACAATGTCCTTAACTCATCAATTATCGGTTTCAAGTATGAGATCAAATTTGGATTATTCGTCCCTACATAACTTCCCGCCAATATCATGTACCGTTTTCGCATATGAGGAGGAAGTTCGTTAATCGTTAACAAAACAGGCCAGGCACTACCCTTGGACGATTCGCTAACTTGGCAGCCATCTGTATTCATGGTGAAAGAGTAATTGAACTTTGAATTCAAAAAGTTACCATCACTTTGCATTTTTTTATATGCAATGCCATCATACAGGTCTTCTACGGCCAAAGGATTAACCTTCTTCCTATCCCACCGGTAATTAAGAAGTTTACAAAAATGTGGAATGGCAAATAACCGTTTTAATTGTGCCGTTATGTTCAACTGTAAAAAAAACGAAGTATTCACGAAAGGTTTTTCGGGGTCATACGCAGCGCAATTGCAATCTTTAATCGGCGATGCACCTGACTTGATGATTCTACTGCAAGAACGGCAATAAATATGTCGCGTTTTCAAAGTTCTTTCCTCCCCACCCAAACGTTTTCGTAAAGCTTTTTGCGTAGTCGGTATCGTACATTCATTGATAATGCTTTTTAACAATGCCAATATAGCTAATATGACGACGCCAGGCAAATTAAAACGTTGACCTATTGCTAGAACTTTTATAATAAGCTCATCCTCCCTCACATTAGGTCTCATTGTTACTATATTGCCCCCATCAATTTTGTACGCGCCACAGTTATAATTTACGCCCTCGGCTTCATCATTGTCACCCTGGTCATCCCCGTTGTCGTCGTCGTTGACATCTTCATTAATGCTATCGTCATCGTCGTCGACATCTCCATGAATACTATTTTCATTGTCGTCAGGATCGAGACCACGTTCTGCGTCGTTATTGTTTTCAGTAACTACGCTGTTATCGCAATCATCGGCATCGGCGTTGTTGTCGTCGACGCTGTCATCGCCGCCACGATCGTCGTCGTCATCGTCGTCGTCGTCGCCAACATCGCTCTCAAGCAGTTCCTCCTCGTTGTTGCGTCTAGTCTCTCCTTCATTGGTCGTTTCATCTATGGGGGAAAAAAATTGTTAATGTGACCGTTCGTACTACCACCATCGCAACGAAAAAACAAGTCAGCATAATAAATCGTACTACCTTGATCATTACAATCCAAGCTCATTTCCTCTTTCTCGTTGGTATTGATTTTCCCGCGCATGCTGTTGCTACCACCGGCATTTTTTCCGTCATCGTTGGAGTCACTTGCATTCGGACAATTTTCGTCGTAAGGTTCATTTCCTCTGTTGATGCTGGTTGATTCATCGTCAACGCGTTTTTCATTCGTCAATTGAGAAGTGGAGGCAGCATCTCGTGCAGTTTTCTTTCTTTTTGTGCATGGCTTTCTCGTACCGGGAGGTTTCGGAGTCTGTAAAATACAATAATACATCATAATTTCATATTTTTTGGCATTTCTTTACAGCCAATGAAAATTTTCGATTACAATTATTTGATTCTTACCGGTTCGTATGTGAAATTGGGCCACTCATGCATTTGTGGATATCTTCCATTTTTTTCATGGAAATAGCGTTCAAAAGAGCGAAAATGCTTATCGGCGGTCTCTTTTTTCTTGAATATTGTTTTATGCGTTGCACGCGTTTTTTTTGCTTCCACGCTCTTGGCGTCGATGTTCTCCATTTCTTTTCTCTTCATCTTTCGCTCAGATATCATTATCATGCCGGTATATCTGTGAGTCAAGTCATGAAATATGACGTTTCTTCGAAAATTAGATTAATTTTACATATTTTGCTCTGTTCTCTTACAATGTGTATTCACAGGTAAAGGTTTTGACCAAAAATTTTCAGTCCAAGCGACCAATGACCATCGATCCGAAAATTTTGTTCCAATAGTAAGTCCCAATTCGACTACGCAGTCGATGAATCCACTTGGGCCCCGCAAAGAAAAAAATCTACAACAAATATGACAATGATAAGATCAGTACCAAAACAGGGCACTTTTAAAGGTGGCTACTCCAACGAAAAGATTTTGAAAGTTAACCATATCACCGGTAAACCTCGATACAGGATTACGCAGTGGAAGGAGCCAACGAGGGGAAAGTCACATCATGTGAGAAAAAGATAAAATTCCGAGTTGCCTATCTAAACTGGTCAATTAAAAATATTTGGAAAATCCAACCGAAGTGTTACTCACCGCCATGGGATAATATTTCCCAATCGGGACCAGAGAATTCGATTTTCGTAACAATTTCGACATCTAAGAGCATTCGATTTTCGTAATAATTTTCATATTGAGGACATTTGGAAAATCCAACCGAAGTGTCACTCACCACCATGAGATAATATTTCCCAATCGGGACCAGAGAATTCGATTTTCGTAACAATTTCGAAATCTAAAAAAATCCGAAATGCAACCGAAGTATCTCTCACCACCATAGGAGAATATTGCCCAATCGGGACAAGAGCATTCGATTTTCGTAATAATTTTCACGTTGGGAATATTTGGAAAATCCAACCGAAGTGTTACTCACCGCCATGGGATAATATTTCCCAATCGGGACCAGAGAATTCGATTTTCGTAACAATTTCGA